>CM054061.1:139528869-140096986 GCA_028641055.1 Alopecurus myosuroides | reverse complement strand
GGGGGTCTGAGTACAGACAAATCCATGGCTTAAGAAGCCGGAGAAAATAAATAAAAGCGAAGCCCATCCACGTAGGTCTGGATCCTGCCCTGGTCCAGCTAACTACTCGTATGCAGACTCGTCGAACTCCACAAAGTAGCCATCCTGGGAAGCATCGTAGTCGTAGTCGTACTCTGCGTAAACCACAGCCCCAACGGGGTCAGTACATCCAAGTACTGGCAAGCAAGACTCACAGTTCATCAAAGAGTTACCCGTCAACACAAGCATTGATGCTTGGGATCAACGGAAGAAAGGGGTGATATGAAAGTTGCTGCTGGCTGCTCTAAACAACTACAGAAGATAACTACAAGTTCCGGCTAACAGAAAAGATAAGATCGAGGATTGTAACCAACTGAAAGATAACTTCAACCAAACCCATCCTGGATCTCGCCCCTTATCCAAAGAAGCAATCCGAGAATAACTCACACAGTTGTGATAAGGTGAATCAAGTTATTGTGTGAATAACCTATTACTAGTCAGGTTATTAATCATTGGGTGAAACATGATTGATCATTATGTTGAAGTTGTCCTGAGTACTTGTTAGCCAGTACTTTCACCAAGTAATCCATAACCGCGGAAAACACGGCTTCTCGAGAAGATTATCCCTGCAGGGTTGCACCAATTTGGCCGTACACTCATGAATATCCCGCCAGATGGGATGCCTCCCACCAAGCGGGGCACTCAACACAACCAACCATTCTTCGCATCAAGCCCAAAGAACCTTGGGCGCACGGCTAATCAAGCCCAGAAGAAAATGGACCATCATAGCACTCTAAGACCGTGTCCCCCTATATGCCGACTACGAAAGTTCCACCCTGCGCTGGGCTCGCAAAAACATGCATGCGGCAAATGGAAAACACGAACTAAATGAGGCGATTTGGACGAGATGCGAATCAGGTCAAGTTGAGGGGGGCGCCCATACTCGCTTCCCAAATGCGGGTAGTGCGCTCATCATGGATCAGTAGACAAGACCCTTTTCCTATTAGGGTCGACACTAGCAGGCTCCAAAACCACTCATGGGCCTCCTGCCGGTGCCTTATCATCAAATTATTATTACCATTAGCAATTAACAGGATTGATTGATTAACATCGAGCCCCCGGTACAAATAATAAGATAGCAAAAGTAGTAACCGACAACAGACTCGAATAAAAGCAACCCTAAGCATGCTAGATAATACTAAGGCACAAACAAAGGCTGTAGGTATGGAGGTGAGGCAATATCATTGGCTCAGGAATCATGTGATAGGTTCGGAGACAAGCAACGATACATAGGGCTAGCAATAGTAGACAAAAGGATAGTATCGACAACAAGTGTGGAAAGGAACTCGATGATTCATGTGAGTGATAACTTGCCTGGCAGCTCAGCCTCGTACTGGGCTAGGTCCTGAGTAGTGGTGTCGTAAGGCTCGTCGGTACCAACGTAGTCGTCGTCTAATCGAGAAGAAGGAAAAAACAACAACGAAGGAAGATGGGCAATCAATACATGGCATAGGTGCACAAACATTGGATGATGCATGTCACATTTAATAGATGCACCAAACTAAACTAGTTGATATGAGACACAAGTTTAAATGGATTCCATATGCAAAAGTTGCATATGGAAGCCCATGCTTTAGAGTTGAATTAATTGTTCTATCACTAAGCATCATGTGTAAGTGACTTAGTATGATGCATGCATGATGAGGAACAATAAGATAACAAAATTAAATGCAATTGGAATGATAGTTAACAATTTAGAAAAGCATTTATTAAGTTTGGAATTTTGTTACTTAAACATGGCACACAAGTAAATGTTGTTATCATCAAGTTAAAGTGTGCAAAACAATTTACAAATTTTATATTTGAAAAGTTTATCAAATTTTAGTTGGATTACATGTTTCACAATTTGAAATTGGACTTTGGATTAATTAATTAAGAATTAAACAATATTAAACAAGTTTTAATTGAATTTAAAACAAGCTTAAATATTAATTGAATTTTATTTGTTCAAACCATAAGTTCAAAACCACATTTGAAAAGTTCACACTGTAGTGGTTTGAAAACATAATTTGCATGTTCAAAAATATTTTATATTAAGCAAGTTATGATTTTATCAAATTTAATTGAATTAAACAAGGTTTAAATAGTTCAGGCAATTTAAATTATTCAAACCAGAAAACAAAATTTATATTTGAATAGAGTATTCAAAAAGGTATGAAAAACATATTTTATTTGAATTATTTGGACTTAGGAATAATTAGTTATGAATTATTACAAATGACATTTGAATTATTTGGATTTGAATTTAAATTGCATTTTGAAAATTCAAAACAGAACACAACTTGAATATTTGGAAAGAGTATAAAATTTTGAACAGAAAACACATACAAAGTTTAGTTATTAGATTTACAGATTAAAAGTTATTGAATTTTGAAGGTTTATAGTTTATTCTGCTATTTAAAAAGAATTTGGAAAATTAACAGATTCATGTTTAACTTTTGTTACCATGCAGGTTTTACACACACACGCTGACAGGCAGGGCCCAAGGCCAGCGTGGCAAGCGCGCGCTGGCGTGGCAAGGAGGGCCACTGCCAGGTGGGCCGCGCGTCGGGAGAAATTCTCCAAAAAGATGCGCTTGCGGGGGGTTTCGAACCCGCAACCACGCGCGTGATTCAGATAGTGCACACCGTCTGCGCTGTGCTCCGTCAGTTGACAGAGAAACAGACGCAGGGCGGTTAAGGTGTTCCCCCCTGCTTATCTGAAACTGCGCGCTGCGCTGACTGAACTTGCTGTCAGCAACGGATCGATGCTCGCCGGCGGGAGAGGTCACCGTGGATGCGCTCACTGTGGTTGGTTGGACGCGGGCGTGTGCACGGAAGCGAGCAACAGAGAGAGGAAGGAGACGGTGCTCACCCCCGTTTGTCGATGTTGCAGAGGCTCGCTGACGTGGGCTGACGGCGGCGTGGCGGAGGCAGTCGAGGACGGCGGCGAGCTCCTGGTGCTTCTCCGGCGTGGCTCCGGTGTCGAAGACGTAGAGGACGACGAGGCAGGTAGATACCAGCAAGCGATTGTAGGGAAGAGGTGCTGCAACGTCGAGGAGAAGTTCGGATTCAGGCGATGGCTCGCGGTGGCCGGAAAAGAAAAGAGGACGGCGGCGAAGATTTGAGGCTTACCCGCGGCTGCTTCGGTGTCGAACAGATAGAAGGGAGGGTGGCGAGCTCGTTCCCGGAAACAATTGGCTAAGAGGGGGTTGGAGGTGGTGGCGCCATGGCGATCTTCAGAGACTCGCCGGCGGGGAGCGTTGCAGAGAGGTGGATCTTGGCGATAGAGGTGGCGATCGGCGGCGCTGCGAGGTGGAGGCGGAAACCCTAGAGGCTAGGGCACAGCTAGGGGGCTAGGGCTCCTTTTTATAGGCCCGCGGAGCTCTCCTGGCCGCCGGAGTCGCTCGGGGCCGCGGTGGCACCGGCGGATGCGCGCCGTACCGCGAGAAGAAGGAGGATGGCTCTCGCACGAATCTTGGCGCACCTCGAACCGGTAAGTTGCGCTGCTGCGGCTGGGCTTTGCGCGCGCGTAGGCTAGGTGGGCTGGGCTTTGTTATCTGCTGCGCGCGCGCGCTGCTTTCTCCTTTTATTATTTTCTGTGTTATTATTTTTTTGTAGTTTGGTTTTTGGAGAAAACTGTTAAGGTTTTGGTCAAGAAAATCACAGAAAAAAAATTGGTTAAACTTTTTAGATAATGAGAAACCACATTCCAACTTTAGTTTTCAAAAAATTAAATTTTAAAATAGTGGTTTGTGTTTGGAACCAAATTAGAAGGATTTTGATATTAATAAAATCTTAATAAAAACATGCATTAGATAGGGTTACCCCCCTAGGGTTTTAGGATGAATTAGAGAGGGAAGAAAGTTGGTGAGTTTTTATGGTTTCAAATAGGTACTGATTTGAAACTTGGAAAAGATTTGAATTTAATTGGTGGAATTAAGTGAATGATTTGAGGCAACAATTTAATGGTTGAACATTACTTGAAGTACTTGGAAAACAATGAAAGGTTTTGTTTTGCAATTCTTTGTTTGTAAGATTGTAACAGACAAGTGTGAAAACAAGGTTTGATTCAAGTTTAAATTTCATATGAAAACAATGCAAACAGAAATAAATATGAGGATGATGACATGATGCATTGCTTAAATAAAAACAACAAGTAAAACAACTAAGGGTTTTCATACTTGGATGTTACAGCCGGTTGGGAGGGATCGGAGGTCACGGCGGAGGACTGCCAGTGGCTCGTCAATACCCACCGCGTCCCTCCCGGCATGAGGTGCAGGCAGCCAGGTAACGAAATCATCCCCACGCCCGAGAAGGATGAATTCGTCGTCTTCCTCGCTCATTTCAAACGCGGCTTCGGCCTTCCAATCTCTGAATTTTTCTCCGAGTTCCTCAAGAACTTCGGCCTCCAGCCACATCATCTTCCCCCCTAATGCCATGGTTATGCTTTCTACCCACGCCATGGTGTGCGAAGCTTTCCTTCGCGTCTACCCAACCATCCACAGTTGGGCACGGTACTTCTTCTTCCGGAAGCAAAGCATCCCCAATCCAAGACACACCGAGAGCGCCCGCGCGATGGCGCAGACGGGATGCGCCATGATGCTGCAGCGCACGACTGGCCATCACCCGCGCGTCAAGGGACTGGAAACTGTGCGCAAGTGGCAGCGCAGTTTCCTCTACGTGAAGAACGTCGCCACGGAAGAGGGGAAGCCGATCCAGGACCGGATAGGGCTTCCGAAGTGGAAGAACGCAAGGCCAACCCAACAGAATTGGGGCTACAACCCCAAGAGCAACATCGAGGATGTTGTTCAGATTGATCAGCGTCTGGGCGAGTTGCAGGATGAGGGATTCTGCCGAGATGACCCCATCGTGTGCTGGATTTCACGCCGAGTGCTCCCGCTCCAGCGTCGCTCCCACAAGATGTGCTATATGGGAGGAAGCCGATACTGCACAAGTACCACCACCTTCGAGCTCAGCAAAGCCGAGGTGGCCATCTGGGCAAGATACATCATGCAAACCTCACTCTCCGACACTTGGCTGTATGGCTTTGAGCCGTATAGCCGCCTCAAGCCAATCTCTTAGGTTAGCCTTATGTGCTTTGTATATGCACCTTGATACCGAGTAGGTGTCTTCTCAGCTTTGTATGCTTAGTCTTTGCATGCTGCACCGAGTAGAACATCACAAACATACTGTTGGCTTTATATGCTTTGTGTTTGCACGCCATGTCGAGTAGAAATCCTTAGCTGAATATGCTTTGTGTTTGCACGCTATCCCGAATAGAACCCCTTAGCCTTATATGCTTTGTGTTTGCATGCTATGCCGGGTATGCTTTGTGTTTGCACGCTATGCCGGGTAGAACTCCTTAGCTTTATATGCTTTGTGTTTGCATGCTATCCCGAGTAGAACTCCTTAGCTGAGAACTCAACTTATTTGTGCCATCTGTTTGCCTCTACAGCACATTGATCACCAGGGAGAAGAAGACGTTGAAGTCTTCGAGGGCAACTGGTCGGATGACCGAGAAGAGGATGATGAGACCGCCTACGACACCCAGGACACCCTCTGCATCCCTCACGCCAACCAGCCTGGTAAGCACCAAGTTGACGCGTCTATCCGGGACTGGTCCGAGGATGACGAAGGTGACCAAGTTCACCTCTCTGATAGCGAGTAGCACACTCTGATTTCCTTTTCTGTTTCTCAATTCCTTTTCTCTTCTACTCTGCAGAGGATCCTGAGCTGAACGATGATGACGAGGAGCCCATCGATGTCAAGCCTCTATCTGTGGCTGCTCCCACAACTCGGAAGAGGGTGGGCAGTGGTGCCCAAGAACCTGCTGCCAAGAAATCCAAGAAGACGGAGAAGAAGAAAACCACCACCGCCAGAACACAACCTGCCACCACCAAAGGGTAAGTCACTTCATCCGAGTACCTCTCTGTTGCTGATTCTCAAATATGTTTTTCTCCTTCTCCTTTTCTGAACCATTCCCTCTTCCAGCGCCCCTCTGGACGCTGATGCTGCAGCAGCTCCCACTTGCTCCAAGAGGAAAGCCGTTATGGACCTCGAGAAGCTTGTCGAACTCTCAGACGAGGAAGATGAACCGGCCCAGCAGGACAGGACGCACGCGTCCTCTCCTGTTAAGTTGGAAGAAGACACCGGCGCCAAGAACACAGGCGCTGGTGAAGATGCTAATGATGAGAACTTGGAGCAGCAGCAAGACGCTGCTCACGACGAGATGCCACCGTATCCCCCAGCCGCAACGACTGGGGAGGACACTGAAGAAAACCTCCAGCAGCAACAAGACAGTGCCGCGCTGGAGCGGCAAGACGACACCGCCGAGCAGCAGGACGATCACGCTGCAGCTAAAGATGACCCCGCGGCCGGGCCGCGGGTAGAAGAAGTAACAGACCTCCAGCCTGATCCCGCTGCCGAGCAGCGGGTAGAGAAGACAGTGGTGGAGCCAAGCGCAGCCAGACGCTGCGCAGGGTAGCCGGCCCCCTGTGCCGCCTACCCAACAGGCGACTCCACCAACTGCGCCAAGCCCTCCACCAAAGCAGAGTACATCCAAGACCACTTCCCAGCAAGGGCCTCCGACCACTTCTCGCCAAATGCCTCCGTTCGCTTCTCGGGCGGGCACTGCTCCGAGCCCCAAGAAGACTGCCAAGCTTGAAGCTGCGCCCACCAGGAAGAATCCATCGCGCCAAGCTGCACAGGCCGGGAACCAGATGCGCCAGCCGGGAAGCCAACACCCAAGCCACCGCTTGCGCCAGCCGGGAAGCCAACAAAGAGCACACAACTCACCATCGGCGGGCCCACCTCTAGCAGCAAAGTGGTTGCTGCTGGATCTGCTGGCCCTGGCGAAGGGCCGAGTGCCGAAGATGATGACCGCGCGCAAGCCAGCTGGCCGCATGTGACGCCCCGAGATCGGGCACTATGCAGAATTCAGCATTCCCGCCAAATCCGAATAATAACCGATTCCAGGTTGCCATTTATGATAACATTACAATAGTTCACGAATAATCCACAATTACAACAGCATCAGAAAGATACAAGATGACTCAACGAGCCAGGGATTACAACTGATATAATACAAAGATCCAAATAACAGCGGAAGAAACAAACGTCCGGCTACGGACAAGATCCAAATTGGACTAAGAGTCCTGAAGATAACCGAAGGCGTCCAATCCCTGCCCAGGCCAAGCCGGAGGGATTCCCAAGCTAACGTCGTCAGACTTCAAACCTGTTGACTGCAATTTGGAATTTGCAGCCACGAAAGAGATTCGTGGGTCAGTACGGTTAAGTACTGGCAAGTGGGATAAAACCCATACTCACAAGTTACCGGCGTAGCCAGTCATCACAAGATACAGATACTTTAGGATCAACGGAAAGGAAGGGGTTATTGCAAATAAGCGACAACATGCTGCACTAACCAACTACAGAGATTCTATTACTTCCAACTAACAGAAAAAGGGATAAGATCGAGGATTGTAACCAACTGAAAGTAAATCCAAACAAACCCATCCTGGACCTCGCCCCTTTAGCCAAAGAAGCAATCCGAGGATAACTCACACAGTTGTATTAAGATGAAACAAGTTATTGTGTGGATAAACCTGTTACTAGTCAAGTTGTTATTCATTGGGTGTAACATGGTTAATCATTATGTTGAAGTTGTCCTGAGTACTTGTTAGCCAGTACTTTCACCAAGTAATCCATAACCGCGGAAAACACGGCTTCTCGAGAAGATTATCCCTGCAGGGTTGCACCAATTTAGCCGTACTCATGAATAACCCGCCAGATGGAGCGGCCACTCCACCAAGCGGGGCACTCAACACAATCCAACCCTTCTTCGCATCAAGCCCAAAGCACCTTGGGCGCACGGCTACTCGGGCCCAGAAGAAAATGGACCCTCATAGCACTCTAAGACCGTGTCCCCCTATATGCCGACTACGAAAGTTCCACCCGGGGTCCAAGGGCTCGCAAAATCATGCATGCAGCAAATGGAAAACCCGAACTAAATGAGGCGATTTGGACGAGATGCGAATCGGGTCAAACTGAGGGGGAGCCCATACTCCCCAAATGCGGGTAGTGCGCTCATCATGGATCAGTAGACAAGACCCTTTTCCTATTAGGGTCGACACTAGCAGGCCTCAAAACCACAAAGGGCCTCCTGCCGGTGCCTTATCATCAAATTTATTATTAATAGCAACATTAGCATGATTGATTGATTGATTAAACATCGAGCCCCCAGAACATAATGAAATAGTAACAGAAAGTAACGGGTAACAGACTCGAGCAAAACAACCCTAAGCATGATAGTAAGACACGGGCAACAAGCAATGGTTATAGGTATGGGGGTGAGGCAGTAACAAGGTTAAGGGATTCATGTGATGGGTTCGTAACAGAAACAACTACTACTAAGGCTAGCAGAAAAGAACAACGGAAAGAATCGGTAACAAGTGATGAAAGGCAGCCATATGGCAGCAAGTGAGTATACTTGCCTGAGATCCCGCAAGGTAGCAGAACTTGTCGTTGCTCACATCATCTCAACGTCCTATCCGGGGAGAAGCAACGAACCTCGAACAAACACCGGATGCAACAATTACTACTACGGCAAAAGATCCAGCATGATCAAGGTATGGATGCATGACAAGTTTAATAGATGCACCAAAGTAAGCTAGTGGATATGATACACAAGTTTAAATGGATTCCATATGCAAAGATTGCATATGGCAAACCCATGCCTTATAGTTGAATTAGTTGTTCTAACACTAGGCATCATGTGTAAGTGAGTTAGAATGATGCATGCATGATGAAGAACAAGAATATAGCAATATTAAATGCACTTGGAAGGATGGTTAACAAGTTTAGAAAACATTATCAAGTTTGGAAATTATTGTTACTTAATGGTGTTAAGCAAGTAGTGGTTGTTATCATCAAGTTAAAGTGTTCAAAACAAATAACAAAGTTGATATTTGAAAAGGTTATCAAATTTTAGTTGGATTACATGTTTCACATTTGGAAATTGGACTTTGGATTAATTAATTATGAATTAAACAATATTAAACAAGTTTTAATTGAATTAAACAAGTTTTAAATTGTTTAGGCAATTTTAATTATTCAAAACAGAAAACAAAATTTATATTTGAATAGGGTATTCAAAATGGTATGGAAAACATATTTTATTTGCATGATTTGGACTTAGGAATAATTAGTTATTGAATTTAGCAAAATACAATTGAAATGATTTAAATTTGAATTTGAATTGTAATTTGAAAGTTCAAAACAGAACACAAGTTGGATATTTGGAAAGATTAGAAGATTTGGATCAGAATAGATATAAAGTTTGTAGTTGTTGGAATTATAAAACAAGAGATATTGAATTTCAAAGTTTGGTTTGAATTCTGCCAATTAAAAGAATTTGGAATTTTTAGAAATTCGCACTGATACATTTGATACCGAGCAGCTACCTACCCACTGCCTCTCCCGCGTGGGCCAGAGGGGCCAGCGTGGCAGCCACGCAGGCGTGCGCGCTGTGAGGTGTCCACTGGGGTCACTGAACGGTGGGCCACGGGTGCAGACATAGATGCAAAAAGGGTGGGGATTTATCGAGTGGAGCAGGATTCGATCCTGCGCCCTCGAGCCCGTGTGCAGCGTTGCGTGCCAGTACGGTAGTGTGCGTTCGTGTGATAGGAGTATACGCGCAGAAGGGTTATGATTCAGTCCCAGGTGTTTAACTGACGAACTGAAAACCAACGCGCGCTCGACTGACAGAGAACCTGCCTCGCCGGCGATGATCTGCGACTGGAGGCCGCCGTGGTCGGTTGCTGGATGCGCAAGATCGTGCGCAGCACAGAGAGTAGAGAGGGGAGGAGCTGGTTGAGCTCACCGACGTGGTAGTCGTCGCAGAGGCTCGCGGAGATGCTCGACGGTGAGGACGCAGCTGCGGCGGTGACGAGGTAGTCGCGGACGGCGGCGCGCAACCAGGTGATCATCGGGCTCCCTCGGATGTGCAAACGGGAGAGGACGTCGAGGCGGTGCGGTTCCCGTCGCTGGATCACGACGAGGGACCCGACAGCGACGGCGGCGAGCCCTTCTTCAGAGGAGAGGTCACGGTGGCCGGCGGCGATGTCGACCATGGAGGCGTCGATTCTGCGTGTCTTCGGGGGTATCCAGGGTATCCAGAAGGAAGAGGAGGAAGTGGTGAGTTGATCTAGGGGCTAGGAGGTGGTGGTAGGGCGCGGCAGCAGTGGTGCTTGCCGGAGTTGCAGACGGCGGCGTCGGATGGAACAGGGACAGAGGTGGACGATCCCGTCGGGGAGAGAGGCTAGCCGGCGGCGGAGAAGAGGGCTAGGGTGTCCTAGGGGTTAGGGTTAGGTCTAGGGGTCCTAGGTAGCTTTATAGGGGGCCAGGAGCTTGGTCTGCCGCCGGAGTCGCTCGGGAGGCCGCGGTGGCGCCGGCAGATGTCCTGCCGTACTTCTAAAAGAAGGACGGCACGCATCTTGGCGCAGCGAAACGGTTTTGGGCCAGCTGCGCGCGCGTTAGTGGCATTAGGTGGGCTGGGCCTAGGTTAGGTGCTGCGCGCTGCGCTGGTTAGTTTTCCTTTTTCTGTTTTTGCTTTTCCTGTTTTATTTTTTTTGCTGAAACAGATTTGGAATAAAACTGTTAAGGTTTTATTTAATAAAAATTTCAGAAAAATTAGGTTAGGCTAGTTAGGAATTTAGAAACCATATTCCAAGATTTGATTTCAAAATTTTGTTATTTAAAATAAAGTTTGTATTTGGAACCAATTTAGAGGATTTTCAATATTAATAAACCATGATGAAAACATGCTTTTAAAATAGGGTTACCCCTAAGATTTAGAGTGTTTTAAAGAATACCAATTTGGTAGTTTTTGTTTTCAAAAACTTAATTGTTTGCTTGCTGTTTTAAAATTAAACCAATTTTAATTGAAATTTCCAATATTAGTTAATATTAGAAAAACAAGGTATTTTCAATAGGGTTTTCTTTAGGGTTTAAAAGTGATTTAATGAATTCAAATTAGTGGTGAGTTTCATGGATTCAAATGATTAAAGATTTGAGAAATGGTTTGAGTTTTTGAATTGATTTGAAAATAAAAGATTAAGGTGATTGATTGAAATAAGCAACAAATTAATAGTTGAAACATTAAGGAATTGATTGGAAGCAAAAGATGTTTTTGATTTGCAATTCTTTATTTGAAAGATTGCAACAGACAAGTGATTAAAACAGAATTAACCAGTGGAAGAAACAATTTAGGGGTTTTAATTGCAAGTTTGAAATTGGAAGTTTTTGAGCAAGCTTAAAAGTTTAAATTGTTTTGAAATTTTCAGTTGTGATGCAAACATGGTGCAATGCAATGTGGTGCATATGATGCAAGCAATCAAACAGGTAACACCCCAGGTGTTACAGACGACACCACTAACAAGGGATTGCGCCCTCGCAATCCACCTGCTAACCCGGTAGGGGAAAGAAGTTCGACTATTGATTCTTCGTGCTTCCAGTTGATCTCCTCGACACCACTAACAAGGGTTTCTCGACACCACTAACAAGAGATTCTTGCTCGGAGTGACGACGATGTTCTTCCACCAGGAACCTTCCGATGATCGAACCTATTAGGTTAAGGGCTCAGAAAACGTCCACCCACGTAGGATCCTAACACTTTGAAAGATAGACAAGAGGGGAAGACTCCAAAACAAATAAGATGGGAGGGGAAATAGAATGGGGATAAGGAGAAAAACAAGAATCCTATTGAGATGTTTTTCCAAAATAGTTTAGCAGAAATAGTTTTTGACACTCTAGAAACAACGACCGTTAGCTAGGTTAACCTACAGGCTTTGCGGACCCGTTGCTTCGATAACCATTCGTATCGAAACAATCTCGGGAATCGGAACCAAGGCTCTGATACCATTTGTGACGCCCCGAGATCGGGCACTATGCAGAATTCAGCATTCCCGCCAAATCCGAATAATAACCGATTCCAGGTTGCCATTTATGATAACATTACAATAGTTCACGAATAATCCACAATTACAACAGCATCAGAAAGATACAAGATGACTCAACGAGCCAGGGATTACAACTGATATAATACAAAGATCCAAATAACAGCGGAAGAAACAAACGTCCGGCTACGGACAAGATCCAAATTGGACTAAGAGTCCTGAAGATAACCGAAGGCGTCCAATCCCTGCCCAGGCCAAGCCGGAGGGATTCCCAAGCTAACGTCGTCAGACTTCAAACCTGTTGACTGCAATTTGGAATTTGCAGCCACGAAAGAGATTCGTGGGTCAGTACGGTTAAGTACTGGCAAGTGGGATAAAACCCATACTCACAAGTTACCGGCGTAGCCAGTCATCACAAGATACAGATACTTTAGGATCAACGGAAAGGAAGGGGGTTATTGCAAATAAGCGACAACATGCTGCACTAACCAACTACAGAGATTCTATTACTTCCAACTAACAGAAAAAGGGATAAGATCGAGGATTGTAACCAACTGAAAGTAAATCCAAACAAACCCATCCTGGACCTCGCCCCTTTAGCCAAAGAAGCAATCCGAGGATAACTCACACAGTTGTATTAAGATGAAACAAGTTATTGTGTGGATAAACCTGTTACTAGTCAAGTTGTTATTCATTGGGTGTAACATGGTTAATCATTATGTTGAAGTTGTCCTGAGTACTTGTTAGCCAGTACTTTCACCAAGTAATCCATAACCGCGGAAAACACGGCTTCTCGAGAAGATTATCCCTGCAGGGTTGCACCAATTTAGCCGTACTCATGAATAACCCGCCAGATGGAGCGGCCACTCCACCAAGCGGGGCACTCAACACAATCCAACCCTTCTTCGCATCAAGCCCAAAGCACCTTGGGCGCACGGCTACTCGGGCCCAGAAGAAAATGGACCCTCGTAGCACTCTAAGACCGTGTCCCCCTATATGCCGACTACGAAAGTTCCACCCGGGATCCAAGGGCTCGCAAAATCATGCATGCAGCAAATGGAAAACCCGAACTAAATGAGGCGATTTGGACGAGATGCGAATCGGGTCAAACTGAGGGGGAGCCCATACTCCCCAAATGCGGGTAGTGCGCTCATCATGGATCAGTAGACAAGACCCTTTTCCTATTAGGGTCGACACTAGCAGGCCTCAAAACCACAAAGGGCCTCCTGCCGGTGCCTTATCATCAAATTTATTATTAATAGCAACATTAGCATGATTGATTGATTGATTAAACATCGAGCCCCCAGAACATAATGAAATAGTAACAGAAAGTAATGGGTAACAGACTCGAGCAAAACAACCCTAAGCATGATAGTAAGACACGGGCAACAAGCAATGGTTATAGGTATGGGGGTGAGGCAGTAACAAGGTTAAGGGATTCATGTGATGGGTTCGTAACAGAAACAACTACTACTAAGGCTAGCAGAAAAGAACAACGGAAAGAATCGGTAACAAGTGATGAAAGGCAGCCATATGGCAGCAAGTGAGTATACTTGCCTGAGATCCCGCAAGGTAGCAGAACTTGTCGTTGCTCACATCATCTCAACGTCCTATCCGGGGAGAAGCAACGAACCTCGAACAAACACCGGATGCAACAATTACTACTACGGCAAAAGATCCAGCATGATCAAGGTATGGATGCATGACAAGTTTAATAGATGCACCAAAGTAAGCTAGTGGATATGATACACAAGTTTAAATGGATTCCATATGCAAAGATTGCATATGGCAAACCCATGCCTTATAGTTGAATTAGTTGTTCTAACACTAGGCATCATGTGTAAGTGAGTTAGAATGATGCATGCATGATGAAGAACAAGAATATAGCAATATTAAATGCACTTGGAAGGATGGTTAACAAGTTTAGAAAACATTATCAAGTTTGGAAATTATTGTTACTTAATGGTGTTAAGCAAGTAGTGGTTGTTATCATCAAGTTAAAGTGTTCAAAACAAATAACAAAGTTGATATTTGAAAAGGTTATCAAATTTTAGTTGGATTACATGTTTCACATTTGGAAATTGGACTTTGGATTAATTAATTATGAATTAAACAATATTAAACAAGTTTTAATTGAATTAAACAAGTTTTAAATTGTTTAGGCAATTTTAATTATTCAAAACAGAAAACAAAATTTATATTTGAATAGGGTATTCAAAATGGTATGGAAAACATATTTTATTTGCATGATTTGGACTTAGGAATAATTAGTTATTGAATTTAGCAAAATACAATTGAAATGATTTAAATTTGAATTTGAATTGTAATTTGAAAGTTCAAAACAGAACACAAGTTGGATATTTGGAAAGATTAGAAGATTTGGATCAGAATAGATATAAAGTTTGTAGTTGTTGGAATTATAAAACAAGAGATATTGAATTTCAAAGTTTGGTTTGAATTCTGCCAATTAAAAGAATTTGGAATTTTTAGAAATTCGCACTGATACATTTGATACCGAGCAGCTACCTACCCACTGCCTCTCCCGCGTGGGCCAGAGGGGCCAGCGTGGCAGCCACGCAGGCGTGCGCGCTGTGAGGTGTCCACTGGGGTCACTGAACGGTGGGCCACGGGTGCAGACATAGATGCAAAAAGGGTGGGGATTTATCGAGTGGAGCAGGATTCGATCCTGCGCCCTCGAGCCCGTGTGCAGCGTTGCGTGCCAGTACGGTAGTGTGCGTTCGTGTGATAGGAGTATACGCGCAGAAGGGTTATGATTCAGTCCCAGGTGTTTAACTGACGAACTGAAAACCAACGTGCGCTCGACTGACAGAGAACCTGCCTCGCCGGCGATGATCTGCGACTGGAGGCCGCCGTGGTCGGTTGCTGGATGCGCAAGATCGTGCGCAGCACAGAGAGTAGAGAGGGGAGGAGCTGGTTGAGCTCACCGACGTGGTAGTCGTCGCAGAGGCTCGCGGAGATGCTCGACGGTGAGGACGCAGCTGCGGCGGTGACGAGGTAGTCGCGGACGGCGGCGCGCAACCAGGTGATCATCGGGCTCCCTCGGATGTGCAAACGGGAGAGGACGTCGAGGCGGTGCGGTTCCCGTCGCTGGATCACGACGAGGGACCCGACAGCGACGGCGGCGAGCCCTTCTTCAGAGGAGAGGTCACGGTGGCCGGCGGCGACGTCGACCATGGAGGCGTCGATTCTGCGTGTCTTCGGGGGTATCCAGGGTATCCAGAAGGAAGAGGAGGAAGTGGTGAGTTGATCTAGGGGCTAGGAGGTGGTGGTAGGGCGCGGCAGCAGTGGTGCTTGCCGGAGTTGCAGACGGCGGCGTCGGATGGAACAGGGACAGAGGTGGACGATCCCGTCGGGGAGAGAGGCTAGCCGGCGGCGGAGAAGAGGGCTAGGGTGGCCTAGGGGTTAGGGTTAGGTCTAGGGGTCCTAGGTAGCTTTATAGGGGGCCAGGAGCTTGGTCTGCCGCCGGAGTCGCTCGGGAGGCCGCGGTGGCGCCGGCAGATGTCCTGCCGTACTTCTAAAAGAAGGACGGCACGCATCTTGGCGCAGCGAAACGGTTTTGGGCCAGCTGCGCGCGCGTTAGTGGCATTAGGTGGGCTGGGCCTAGGTTAGGTGCTGCGCGCTGCGCTGGTTAGTTTTCCTTTTTCTGTTTTTGCTTTTCCTGTTTTATTTTTTTTGCTGAAACAGATTTGGAATAAAACTGTTAAGGTTTTATTTAATAAAAATTTCAGAAAAATTAGGTTAGGCTAGTTAGGAATTTAGAAACCATATTCCAAGATTTGATTTCAAAATTTTGTTATTTAAAATAAAGTTTGTATTTGGAACCAATTTAGAGGATTTTCAATATTAATAAACCATGATGAAAACATGCTTTTAAAATAGGGTTACCCCTAAGATTTAGAGTGTTTTAAAGAATACCAATTTGGTAGTTTTTGTTTTCAAAAACTTAATTGTTTGCTTGCTGTTTTAAAATTAAACCAATTTTAATTGAAATTTCCAATATTAGTTAATATTAGAAAAACAAGGTATTTTCAATAGGGTTTTCTTTAGGGTTTAAAAGTGATTTAATGAATTCAAATTAGTGTTGAGTTTCATGGATTCAAATGATTAAAGATTTGAGAAATGGTTTGAGTTTTTGAATTGATTTGAAAATAAAAGATTAAGGTGATTGATTGAAATAAGAAACAAATTAATAGTTGAAACATTAAGGAATTGATTGGAAGCAAAAGATGTTTTTGATTTGCAATTCTTTATTTGAAAGATTGCAACAGACAAGTGATTAAAACAGAATTAACCAGTGGAAGAAACAATTTAGGGGTTTTAATTGCAAGTTTGAAATTGGAAGTTTTTGAGCAAGCTTAAAAGTTTAAATTGTTTTGAAATTTTCAGTTGTGATGCAAACATGGTGCAATGCAATGTGGTGCATATGATGCAAGCAATCAAACAGGTAACACCCCAGGTGTTACAGACGACACCACTAACAAGGGATTGCGCCCTCGCAATCCACCTGCTAACCCGGCAGGGGAAAGAAGTTCGACTATTGATTCTTCGTGCTTCCAGTTGATCTCCTCGACACCACTAACAAGGGTTTCTCGACACCACTAACAAGAGATTCTTGCTCGGAGTGACGACGATGTTCTTCCACCAGGAACCTTCCGATGATCGAACCTATTAGGTTAAGGGCTCAGAAAACGTCCACCCACGTAGGATCCTAACACTTTGAAAGATAGACAAGAGGGGAAGACTCCAAAACAAATAAGATGGGAGGGGAAATAGAATGGGGATAAGGAGAAAAACAAGAATCCTATTGAGATGTTTTTCCAAAATAGTTTAGCAGAAATAGTTTTTGACACTCTAGAAACAACGACCGTTAGCTAGGTTAACCTACAGGCTTTGCGGACCCGTTGCTTCGATAACCATTCGTATCGAAACAATCTCGGGAATCGGAACCAAGGCTCTGATACCATTTGTGACGCCCCGAGATCGGGCACTATGCAGAATTCAGCATTCCCGCCAAATCCGAATAATAACCGATTCCAGGTTGCCATTTATGATAACATTACAATAGTTCACGAATAATCCACAATTACAACAGCATCAGAAAGATACAAGATGACTCAACGAGCCAGGGATTACAACTGATATAATACAAAGATCCAAATAACAGCGGAAGAAACAAACGTCCGGCTACGGACAAGATCCAAATTGGACTAAGAGTCCTGAAGATAACCGAAGGCGTCCAATCCCTGCCCAGGCCAAGCCGGAGGGATTCCCAAGCTAATGTCGTCAGACTTCAAACCTGTTGACTGCAATTTGGAATTTGCAGCCACGAAAGAGATTCGTGGGTCAGTACGGTTAAGTACTGGCAAGTGGGATAAAACCCATACTCACAAGTTACCGGCGTAGCCAGTCATCACAAGATACAGATACTTTAGGATCAACGGAAAGGAAGGGGGTTATTGCAAATAAGCGACAACATGCTGCACTAACCAACTACAGAGATTCTATTACTTCCAACTAACAGAAAAAGGGATAAGATCGAGGATTGTAACCAACTGAAAGTAAATCCAAACAAACCCATCCTGGACCTCGCCCCTTTAGCCAAAGAAGCAATCCGAGGATAACTCACACAGTTGTATTAAGATGAAACAAGTTATTGTGTGGATAAACCTGTTACTAGTCAAGTTGTTATTCATTGGGTGTAACATGGTTAATCATTATGTTGAAGTTGTCCTGAGTACTTGTTAGCCAGTACTTTCACCAAGTAATCCATAACCGCGGAAAACACGGCTTCTCGAGAAGATTATCCCTGCAGGGTTGCACCAATTTAGCCGTACTCATGAATAACCCGCCAGATGGAGCGGCCACTCCACCAAGCGGGGCACTCAACACAATCCAACCCTTCTTCGCATCAAGCCCAAAGCACCTTGGGCGCACGGCTACTCGGGCCCAGAAGAAAATGGACCCTCGTAGCACTCTAAGACCGTGTCCCCCTATATGCCGACTACGAAAGTTCCACCCGGGATCCAAGGGCTCGCAAAATCATGCATGCAGCAAATGGAAAACCCGAACTAAATGAGGCGATTTGGACGAGATGCGAATCGGGTCAAACTGAGGGGGAGCCCATACTCCCCAAATGCGGGTAGTGCGCTCATCATGGATCAGTAGACAAGACCCTTTTCCTATTAGGGTCGACACTAGCAGGCCTCAAAACCACAAAGGGCCTCCTGCCGGTGCCTTATCATCAAATTTATTATTAATAGCAACATTAGCATGATTGATTGATTGATTAAACATCGAGCCCCCAGAACATAATGAAATAGTAACAGAAAGTAACGGGTAACAGACTCGAGCAAAACAACCCTAAGCATGATAGTAAGACACGGGCAACAAGCAATGGTTATAGGTATGGGGGTGAGGCAGTAACAAGGTTAAGGGATTCATGTGATGGGTTCGTAACAGAAACAACTACTACTAAGGCTAGCAGAAAAGAACAACGGAAAGAATCGGTAACAAGTGATGAAAGGCAGCCATATGGCAGCAAGTGAGTATACTTGCCTGAGATCCCGCAAGGTAGCAGAACTTGTCGTTGCTCACATCATCTCAACGTCCTATCCGGGGAGAAGCAACGAACCTCGAACAAACACCGGATGCAACAATTACTACTACGGCAAAAGATCCAGCATGATCAAGGTATGGATGCATGACAAGTTTAATAGATGCACCAAAGTAAGCTAGTGGATATGATACACAAGTTTAAATGGATTCCATATGCAAAGATTGCATATGGCAAACCCATGCCTTATAGTTGAATTAGTTGTTCTAACACTAGGCATCATGTGTAAGTGAGTTAGAATGATGCATGCATGATGAAGAACAAGAATATAGCAATATTAAATGCACTTGGAAGGATGGTTAACAAGTTTAGAAAACATTATCAAGTTTGGAAATTATTGTTACTTAATGGTGTTAAGCAAGTAGTGGTTGTTATCATCAAGTTAAAGTGTTCAAAACAAATAACAAAGTTGATATTTGAAAAGGTTATCAAATTTTAGTTGGATTACATGTTTCACATTTGGAAATTGGACTTTGGATTAATTAATTATGAATTAAACAATATTAAACAAGTTTTAATTGAATTAAACAAGTTTTAAATTGTTTAGGCAATTTTAATTATTCAAAACAGAAAACAAAATTTATATTTGAATAGGGTATTCAAAATGGTATGGAAAACATATTTTATTTGCATGATTTGGACTTAGGAATAATTAGTTATTGAATTTAGCAAAATACAATTGAAATGATTTAAATTTGAATTTGAATTGTAATTTGAAAGTTCAAAACAGAACACAAGTTGGATATTTGGAAAGATTAGAAGATTTGGATCAGAATAGATATAAAGTTTGTAGTTGTTGGAATTATAAAACAAGAGATATTGAATTTCAAAGTTTGGTTTGAATTCTGCCAATTAAAAGAATTTGGAATTTTTAGAAATTCGCACTGATACATTTGATACCGAGCAGCTACCTACCCACTGCCTCTCCCGCGTGGGCCAGAGGGGCCAGCGTGGCAGCCACGCAGGCGTGCGCGCTGTGAGGTGTCCACTGGGGTCACTGAACGGTGGGCCACGGGTGCAGACATAGATGCAAAAAGGGTGGGGATTTATCGAGTGGAGCAGGATTCGATCCTGCGCCCTCGAGCCCGTGTGCAGCGTTGCGTGCCAGTACGGTAGTGTGCGTTCGTGTGATAGGAGTATACGCGCAGAAGGGTTATGATTCAGTCCCAGGTGTTTAACTGACGAACTGAAAACCAACGTGCGCTCGACTGACAGAGAACCTGCCTCGCCGGCGATGATCTGCGACTGGAGGCCGCCGTGGTCGGTTGCTGGATGCGCAAGATCGTGCGCAGCACAGAGAGTAGAGAGGGGAGGAGCTGGTTGAGCTCACCGACGTGGTAGTCGTCGCAGAGGCTCGCGGAGATGCTCGACGGTGAGGACGCAGCTGCGGCGGTGACGAGGTAGTCGCGGACGGCGGCGCGCAACCAGGTGATCATCGGGCTCCCTCGGATGTGCAAACGGGAGAGGACGTCGAGGCGGTGCGGTTCCCGTCGCTGGATCACGACGAGGGACCCGACAGCGACGGCGGCGAGCCCTTCTTCAGAGGAGAGGTCACGGTGGCCGGCGGCGACGTCGACCATGGAGGCGTCGATTCTGCGTGTCTTCGGGGGTATCCAGGGTATCCAGAAGGAAGAGGAGGAAGTGGTGAGTTGATCTAGGGGCTAGGAGGTGGTGGTAGGGCGCGGCAGCAGTGGTGCTTGCCGGAGTTGCAGACGGCGGCGTCGGATGGAACAGGGACAGAGGTGGACGATCCCGTCGGGGAGAGAGGCTAGCCGGCGGCGGAGAAGAGGGCTAGGGTGGCCTAGGGGTTAGGGTTAGGTCTAGGGGTCCTAGGTAGCTTTATAGGGGGCCAGGAGCTTGGTCTGCCGCCGGAGTCGCTCGGGAGGCCGCGGTGGCGCCGGCAGATGTCCTGCCGTACTTCTAAAAGAAGGACGGCACGCATCTTGGCGCAGCGAAACGGTTTTGGGCCAGCTGCGCGCGCGTTAGTGGCATTAGGTGGGCTGGGCCTAGGTTAGGTGCTGCGCGCTGCGCTGGTTAGTTTTCCTTTTTCTGTTTTTGCTTTTCCTGTTTTATTTTTTTTGCTGAAACAGATTTGGAATAAAACTGTTAAGGTTTTATTTAATAAAAATTTCAGAAAAATTAGGTTAGGCTAGTTAGGAATTTAGAAACCATATTCCAAGATTTGATTTCAAAATTTTGTTATTTAAAATAAAGTTTGTATTTGGAACCAATTTAGAGGATTTTCAATATTAATAAACCATGATGAAAACATGCTTTTAAAATAGGGTTACCCCTAAGATTTAGAGTGTTTTAAAGAATACCAATTTGGTAGTTTTTGTTTTCAAAAACTTAATTGTTTGCTTGCTGTTTTAAAATTAAACCAATTTTAATTGAAATTTCCAATATTAGTTAATATTAGAAAAACAAGGTATTTTCAATAGGGTTTTCTTTAGGGTTTAAAAGTGATTTAATGAATTCAAATTAGTGGTGAGTTTCATGGATTCAAATTATTAAAGATTTGAGAAATGGTTTGAGTTTTTGAATTGATTTGAAAATAAAAGATTAAGGTGATTGATTGAAATAAGCAACAAATTAATAGTTGAAACATTAAGGAATTGATTGGAAGCAAAAGATGTTTTTGATTTGCAATTCTTTATTTGAAAGATTGCAACAGACAAGTGATTAAAACAGAATTAACCAGTGGAAGAAACAATTTAGGGGTTTTAATTGCAAGTTTGAAATTGGAAGTTTTTGAGCAAGCTTAAAAGTTTAAATTGTTTTGAAATTTTCAGTTGTGATGCAAACATGGTGCAATGCAATGTGGTGCATATGATGCAAGCAATCAAACAGGTAACACCCCAGGTGTTACACCGCAATACCTACTGGAGGTGTCCAAGCAATACGATATCTCACTGGCCAAAGGCGAGAAGAAGATTTCTGCCTTGAAGGGAGGCCAGGCCAAAGCGGTCGAAGTCAAGTCCAAAGGCAAGGACCCACGACCAGTTCCTGGGCTCCACTCGCGCGAAGCCGAGGAGGATGAGATCGAGTCAAAGGGCCTGACCGCGGTCCTGGACCGGGTAGCCTTCGTGGATAAGGTCTGGGAAAGCGATGCCCACGGCGTCCCAAAGTGGAACAGCCTGACGCTGGGTCCAGTCGACCACTACCGCGTCGACTGGAACAAAGCCGACATTGGATCGGTTCCAATGACCATCGCTTACCCCACCTGCACACTGGCCGGGAAGCTATTCTGCCTCCGCAAAGCCGCCGAGGTCGTCGAGCAGTCCTATGTTGTAAGTATTTTTTTCTTTTCTTGCTTTTTTCGAGTTGCGGTTTCTCTGTTCTCCTCTCTTCTCTTCTTTTCGCCTCTTTGCCTCTTTACTTCTTTACCTTTTTACCTTTTTACCTCTTAGCCATTCCCCCAGTCCCCGAGATTCGGGCCGAGTAGGCGAAAGCTCGACCGAGTTGCCGTCTACTCGGGGCAAATCATCCAAAAATACTCAGACTTTTTTCTCTTCTCTTCCACAGAATAGCCTCCTCAAGAGGACCAAAGTGTTCCGCCGGCTGCTCTGGAACCATCGCATTGCTAAGGACAAACTCGAGGCTCTTGAAGCCGAGAAGAAGATGAGTGACGCGATGGAGCAGGCGGCTTTGGACAAGACCCTCCAGATCTCTGAAGTGGAAGGTAATCTCATAGCATTTCGGTTTGTGTGTTTTGTGTTTATGCCCGTTTGTTTGCTTTTTGCTTTAACATGGTTACTCTGCAGGCAAGCTCAAGGACTTGATGGAGAAGCATCGCGACTGCGAGGTCTTCGCTGCCTCAGCCCAGAGCAAGATTGCCACCCTTGAAGGTGAGTTGCCTCCCTTCTCTGCACATATGCCTCTTTTTACTCTGTTACACTGCTGACACTGCTGTTCTCTTTGCAGAAGAATACAAGAAATTCCGGGAGCAACACCAAGACTGCCTCATGCCCGCCGAAGTGCGGCAACAGCTGGAATCCCGAGAAGCTGAGCTCAAGAAAGAGCGCCTCGCCGAGATGGCGGAATTTGAAGCAATGCAGGTTAAGCTAAAATCTGCTCTCCAGGATGCCCTCGACCAGGCTGCCGAGAAGGAGGAGGTCAAGACAGCAGCCAAGGCCAAAGAGAAGGCGCTTGAGATGGAGATCTCGGTGCTGAAGAAGCACAACGCGCAACTCGTCCTCCAAATCTCCAATGCACGCAGCACTGAAGATAGGCACATTGCTGATGAGGAGGACTGGAAGATAAAACTGGATGCGCTGCTGGTTGATCTCCAACGTAAGTCTTCCCTTCTCTGCACCTGGCTGTTTCTCTTCTCATCCCTTCTACCTGGTTTCATCTCTTCTCTGCCTCCCTTTCCAACTCTTATTGGTTTTTCTTTCAGATATCTTCCCTGATCTCCGCGCCGCTAGCACGCCTGCTCTGGAGAAGGTGAAGCAACTCCGAGCTGCATCCGGGATGCCCATCGATACCAAGTCCACTGTCAATGATAATATCCAGAGTATCAAGACTCAACTCCGCCAACTCAAGGGCTTGGGCACCTCCATGGTGTCCACTGCATACAAGTTTCACGATCTGTTCTGGCCGGACCAATCTGCGCCAGACAGCTTTAGCGCGCTCGCAGAGAAGCTGGATGGTGTGAAGGCCGAGTTGAAGAAATGGCGCGCCTCTGCAGCTCGGGCAGGAGCTGACGAGCTGCTCCATTTCATCACCAGCTGGTACGAGAACCTCAACCTTGACAGGATCCTCAAGATGCGCGAAGACTCCAAGTGTACCAAGGATCCCGACTGCGTCGCTCGCCGGAAGGCAGTGGCCTACGAGATAGCTTCCTATGCTGACACCGCCAACTACATCGATGGCCTCCCCGAACCAGACACCGAGCCTAAGGACGAGGATGAAGATGAACGGGACGATGACGATGACGCCGAGTCGGAGGGCTTGAGCGTGTTTGAAGAAGATGTCACCGATGGATCCGCCGAGAAGGGGAAGGCCAAGGTTGACACCGACGCCGAGAAGCTGCAACCCAGCGCCAAGGAGACCACCATCACCACCGAGATGGTGATCAACCAGGCGGCTCCCGAGCTGGGCGCGACTGGCGTCTTCTCGATGCCCAGCTTCCAGTCTGCTGCATCGACCTCGGCCACGGATCCCATCTCGGTTGCCACTGCAACCTCAGAACCAGCTGCCAACGCCAACACTGAAGCTGATGCTGACAGCGCCAAGGCTGATGTTGATGCCGAGAAAGCTGAAGCTGATAACACTGCTGCGGACAACACCGATGCTACCTCCAAGTGAATCCTGAAATACTTATTCTCTAGAACTTTTATCAGATCCCCGGGATGCCGGGTGCAAATGTATCCAACTATTAAGTCTTTGTTGCTACTCAGTTTATCTTAGTTGAAGTTCTTAGCAACTCTGGCTCAATGCCGGGTTGCGCTAATATGCAAGTCCCCGAGTTGCATTTTTTATCCACTCTTCCTTTTTATCTCAGCTCTTACCTGCAACTTGTTGCTTTTTTGGTAGTCGAGTCACAAGAGTTCAAAGTTGGAGTTTCAAATACTTAGCCACTTAGAAAAATCATAGTAACGCTGCCCACCACTTAGCCAAAAAGAAAAAACAGTAAAAAACACTCTATTCGGTTGCCACACGCTTCCTTTCCTTTGCAATTTTTCATGTGTTCATTGACCCTTTGGCTTGTTCTCTGGCTTGCCATGAAGCCGGTTTGCGGACAGCAGCAAAGTCGCAGAGTGTCCGGTGGGTTTAAACACACTACTTTGTATGCTTTTGAGATTCTAAGTGGTTCAACCGAATAGACAAAGTAAAACAGAGTAAACACAAGGAACAATTTGGACGAGGGAAGTCCCTGAGTTCAATTTCAGATTGCTGAATAGGAGTTTAACTCGGATAAGAAGATACATACACAATTTGCTCATGAGTGAAAACGTCGGAGTAGAGCTACATTCCAAGGGCGCTTGGATACCTCTCCAGCCCTATCCGGCCTGTTCTTCTGGGGTGGCTGTGCGTCAACTAGATAGTAGGCTACATTGTGCAAGGCCTTGCTCACAATGAACGGCCCTTCCCACAGAGGGGAAAGCTTGTGCATCCCAGACGTGCGCTGCACGAGTCTAAGCACCATGTCTCCTTCTCGAAAAACCCTTGGGTTCACTTTCCGACTATGATAACGCCTCAAGTTTTGCTGGTAAACAGCTGAACGTGACAGAGTTAGCTCTCTTGCTTCTTCTAGCAAGTCAACGTCATTTTCTCGAGCTTCTCTAGCCTCTGCCTCAGTGTAGAGGGTTACCCGAGGCGAGTCATGCTCTAGGTCAGTGGGCAACACGGCCTTAGCTCGATATACCAGGAAGAATGGTGTGTAGCCGGTTGACCGGTTAGGGGTAGTCCTTAGACTCCACAACACCGCTGGCAACTCGTCTAGCCAACACCCAGGTGTTTTCAGTAATGGCTCAATCAGCCTTGGCTTTATGCCGGATAGCACCATGCCATTTGCTCTTTCAACTTGCCCATTGGAGGCGGGATGCGCAACAGATGCAACATCTAGCCGAATGTGCTTATCTCTGCAGAACCTTGCAAAAGCACCCTCAACAAAGTTTGTGCCATTGTCTGTGATAATGTTGTGCGGGTAGCCATATCTCAGGATCACATCCTTCAGAAAACTCACAGCAGTGGCTCCATCGCACTTCCGAATAGGCTTCACCTCAATCCACTTTGAGAACTTGTCAACCATGACCAAGATGTGAGTCATGTTGCCTCTAGCTGGCTTGAAAGGACCCACCATATCCAAACACCAAACAGCAAATGGCCAAGTAATAGGAATGGTCTTCAACTCGGAAGCTGGCATATGAATCTTACTTGCAAATCTTTGGCAGCCGTTGCACTTTCTCACAATATCCTCAGCTTGCTTCAAGGCAGTGAGCCAAAAGAAGCCATGCCGAAAAGCCTTGTTGACCAGAGCCGGAGAGGAGGCGTGATGCCCGCATTCTTCTTGATGTATCTCCAACAGAATTTCTTCTCCTTCTTCCGGCTCTACACAGCGCTGCAGCACACCAGTAGGACTTCTTCTATGCAGCACATCTCTGAAGATAGTATAGCCTTTGGATCTTCTCTGGATTTGCCTCGCGGTAACTTCATCACTTGGCAAGGTGTCGTCCTTTAGAAAGGATAATATGGGCAGAGCCCAACTCGGTGTCTCCCGGATGGGAAAAACTGGTTCGTCCAGTTCCATTGGATCACCCACCGCTTCTTCTTCTTCTGAGTTGGAGACGAGTCCCCGAGTCCCCGAGCACTCGGCAAGGACCCCCTCAATGAATGCGACAGTCCCCGAGCTAGGAGGGGCAGCCCCCGAGTAAGAAGGGACAGTCCTCGGGTCGCAGGTGCCAGTCCCCGGGATAGAGACGGCAGTCCCCGGGTTCTCTTTTGCAACCTCCCAGTCAATCTCCATGGGAACAGCTTCCTCGTCGGGCAGAGAAGGAACGGATATGGATTCCGAGTTGGGGGATGGCTTGATAGATGGCTTTCTCAAATGCTCCAAGGCAATCCCAGCCGTGATGTACTGCCGAGAAGACCCCAAC
Source organism: Alopecurus myosuroides (assembly GCA_028641055.1). NCBI lineage: Eukaryota > Viridiplantae > Streptophyta > Magnoliopsida > Poales > Poaceae > Alopecurus > Alopecurus myosuroides. The sequence goes on along the minus strand of CM054061.1, from coordinate 140,070,738 downwards.
TTGGACAGCTCATCAGCTGCCTCATTCTCTGCCCGGTGTATGTGTTTGAACTCGCATCCTTCAAAGAAACCAGTCATGGTTTGCACCAGAAACCGATATGATGCAATGTTGGCATCCAGAGCATCCCAGGTGCCTCATACTTGCTGCACCACCAGATCCGAGTCGCCATAACAGATGATGCGCTGCACGCCAACCTCCTTGGCCACCTTCAAGCCGTGTACCACGGCCTCGTACTCTGCTACATTGTTGGATGCCTTGAAATGAATCTGCAGCACATACTTGAGTTGATCTCGCTTGGGTGACGTGAGCACCACGCCAGCACCCAGGCCTTCCTTCACTTTGGAGCCATCAAAATGCATCTTCCAGTAGTTGGCTACTGGAGAAGGAGGCTCATACTGCACCTCAGCCCAATCCACCAGGAAATCTGCTAAGATTTGAGACTTGATGGCTTCTCGTATTGCGTACGAAGGAGCGTACGCGGCCAGCTCGATCGCCCACTTGGCTACTCTGCCACTTGCCTCCTTGTTGCCCATGATGTCCGAGATGGGAGCAGAACTCACCATTGTGATGGGATGCTCTTGGAAATAGTGCTTCAGCTTCTTGGCGCCCAGGTACACGCCGTAACTCATCTTCTGGTAATGCGGGTAGTTCTGCTTGGAGCTTGACAGCACCTCACTGAGATAGTATACCGGCCGCTGCACAGTCTTGCCTTCCTCTTCTCTCTCCACCACAATCACAACACTGACCACTCGGTTAGTCGCAGCAATGTACAGCAGCATTGCCTCTTTGGGTAGCGGACTAGCCAAGATGGGAGCGCTACCCATCATGGTTTTCAACTCCTTGAATGCTATATCAGCTTGCGGTGTCCAGACAAACTTGTCACTCTTCTTCATCAGCTGATACAGAGGCAAGGCCTTCTCGCACATTCTGCCCAGGAAGCGGCTCAGAGAAGCCAAGCAACCAGTGAACTTTTGCACATCCTTCAGTGATCTCGGCAAAGACATGCTCTCTATAGCTTTTATCTTTGAAGGATTGGCCTCAATGCCCCGACTGGATACCAAGAAGCCGAGTAGCTTGCCAGCCGGGACGCCAAAGGTGCATTTTGTCGGATTCAGCTTCATCTTGTACTTGCGCAAGTTGGCAAATGTTTCCTCAATGTCACTAAGCAGAGTATGTGTTTTATTCGTTTTGATGACAATGTCATCTACGTACACCTGCACATTTTTGCCAATTTGATCATGCAATCATTTCTTCATGCATCTCTGATAGGTAGCCCCATCATTCCGCAACCCAAAGCACATGACACGATAGCAATAAGCCCCGTACGGGGTAATAAAGGCAGTCTTTATTTGATCAGCATGGTTGAGAGCTATCTGATGAAAACCAGAGTAGGCATCTATGAAAGACAAAAGCTCACAACCAACATTGGAATCGATCACCTGATCTATGCGGGGTAGCGGGAAGGGATCCTTGGGGCAGGCATTGTTCAAGTCGATGTAGTCGACACACATGTGCCATGCGGTATCGGCCTTGGGGTCCTCCTTCTTCTTCTCAACCATAACCGGGTTGGCTAGCCAGTCCGGATGCAATACCTCCATGATGAAGTTGCTTATCAGCAACTTGGTGATCTGATCACCGATAGCCTTCCTCCTCTCATCACCGAAGCGGCGCATAGCCTGCTTCACTGGCTTGGCATCATGCCGCATATGTAGCGAGTGCTCAACCAACTCCCTCGGGACACCCGGCAAATCCTCATTGGACCAGGCAAAGACGTCCCGATTCTCACGGAGGAAGTGGATGAGCTCTCTTTCCTATTTCTCTCCCAACCCGGCGCCAATGATGGCAACACGGTCTGGGAACTCAGGATCAACCTGGACCTTCTTTGTCTCCTGGGACACCTGGGACGCAGTCCCGTACTGGGAACTCGGCATGCCAGGCGCACCACCTTGCGCTGCTTGCGCCATGGCCACCACCTCATACATCTTCTTCTTCTCGGCAGCAATGACCATGGATTCCGCCAGCTGAGAACCAGCAGAAGCACACTCAAAAGACCTCTTGTAATCACCAGAGATGGTGATGACTCCATTGGGACCAAGGATCTTCATCTTCAAGTATGCAGCATGAGTTGAAGCCATGAACTTGCTGAGAGCAGGCCTACCGAGTAGGGCATGGTAGGGGCTCTGATGATCAACTACCTCGAACGCCAAGCTCTCAGTGTGGCAGTTCTCCCTGGTACCGAATAGTATGTTTATCCAGACGTGGCCAATTGGAGAGCAAGACACTCCCGGTACAATGCCATGGAAAGTGGTCCTGCTGGGCAGCAGCATGTTCTCGGCCATCCCGAGCTTCTCGAGTGTGTCTCTGTACACAATGTTGATGCTGCTGCCGTTGTCGATCAGGACCTTGCTGAACCTGACATTCTTTTGAGTACCCAAGAAGGTGGGATCCACCACCAAAGCATAGCTACCCGGGTTGGGCATCACCCTAGGATGATCAGCTCTGGACCACGTGATCTCTTGGTTGCACCAGTGCAGGTAATGAGGCACAGCAGGAATCACAGCATTGACCTCCATCGCACGCCTGTGCAGAGACTGCTTGTCGGCGGGCTCGGAGGTGAAGATCATGTAGCTCTCGTGGTGTTCCAGGTACTGGTTGCGGTCTCCACCACCATTGTTGCCGTTGTTGTTGTTACCTTGGTTGTTTTTGTTGTTGTTGTTGTTGTTGTTGTTGTTGTTGTTGTTGTTTGTCGCACCCGGACTTCTAAAGGATACTCGCAGTTCCGTTGAACAGTAGTTGATTGGATTACGGGGCTTACCGGCACCCGCATCTCTTACGAGTAGGCCAACACACGTATGTGTGACAACCAACCCCTACTGTTCATCGTCTACGTAAACCATCCCATAGAAATCAGGATACTAGCATTGACGTACTTCATACCATACACACATGGTACGTCAACGGCGTTGAACAAAATGATAGCACAACATATCTCTAAGACACAAAAGATGGAAATAAGTTGCAACTAGCTCTCACTAGAGCAGAGATAGCAAATACAATCATCCAGAGGACACATGTCCCAACAATTCATCATTACATCACAGCGGAAGCATTCAACAGGTCTGAGTACCGACAAAACCAAATAGGCCTAAGAGGCCGGAAACGAAAGGACGGAGCCCATCCACGAAGTCTCGGATCCTGCCCGGGTCCGCTATCTACTCGTCAACAGCCTCGTCGTACTCCACGTAGCAGCCACCATGGGATCCTCGGAATCGTAGTCTGCGGAAACCACAGCCCCAAAGGGGTCAGTACATAAACGTACTGGCAAGCAAGACTCACAGTTCACCAAAGTGTAACCCGTCAACACCAAGCACAGATGCTTTGGGTTCAACGGAAGGAAGGGTGATATAAAAGATGCGGCAGCGGACTACACTAACCAACTACAGAAACATACTATGACTTCCGGCTAACAGAAAGGAGATAAGATAGCGTATTGTAACCAACTATAACTAACTCCAAACAAACCCATCCTGGATCTCGCCCCTTATCCAAAGAAGCAATCCGAGGATAACTCACACAGTTGGATTAATGATGGTTCAGGTTATTGTGTCAATAGACCTATTACTAGTCAAGTTATTATAGTTAGGTGTAAGTTGTCTGAGTACTTGTTAGCCAGTACTTTCACCAAGTCGTCACATAACCGCGGACAACACGGCTTCTCGAGAAGATTCATCCCTGCAGGGTGTGCTCCAGTACCCGTACACACTCAAGCCACCAACTAAAACTCAGGTTGGCTTGACACGACTCGAACCATCTCTACAGCCTGTCCTAGGAGCCGCGGAGCTATAAGGTCCCAGCCACGCAGCCGAATACTCAGCGCAAGTGTGCAAAACTCCCGCAGGACGCAACACCCTGGCAATACAGGCCTCGCCCTATATGTGTGCGTCATCATCATCATCAGTAACCATGGGAGCGACCCATTCATGCGTATGAGCCAAATGGAACACCCGAACTAAGTGTGGCTCTTCGGACAAACTGCGGATCAGATCAGAGTCGAGGGGGGTTCCATACCACCACCCGGATGCGGTGAGCACGCTCATCATGGATCAGTAGACAAGACCCTTTTCCTAATTAGGGTCGACACTAGCAGGCCTCAAAACCACGCTGGCCTCCTGCCGGTGCCTTATCAGCAAATTATGATTACCCATAACATTAACAGGTTGATTGTTTAATATCGAGCCCCAGAACATAAGTAACATATGATAACAGAAAGTAACGGACAACAGACTCGAGCAAAAACAACCCTAAGCATGCTAGTAAGACACGGGCAACAAGCAACGGGGTTATAGGTGTGGAGGTGAGGCTATATCAGGGTTAAGGATAGCATGTGATAGGATCGAGAAGCAACGATTCATAGGGCTAGCAGAATAGACAACGGAAAGTATCAGTATCCAATGTTGAAAGGTACACGATGGTTCATGTGAGTGAATACTTGCCTGCAAACTCAGTAGCCTGGTACTGAGCTAAAACCTCTGAAGTAGTATCGTAAACCTCGTCTGTCTCAACGTCGTCGTCTATCCGAGAAGAAGCAAACAAACAACGCAGAGAGACAAACAATCAATAACATGGCATAATGCACAATCATGGGATGATGCATGTCAATTTAATTGATGCATCAGAAATAAACTAGTTGACATGGTAACCCAATTTAAATGGACCCATATGCAATTTCGATTGCATATGGAAAGCCCATGAATTAAGGTTGAATAATTTTTTTAAAACTAACCAACAGGTGAAAGTGGATTAGTATGATGCATGGATGAGGAAAACAGAAAAATAACAACAATAGAATCAATTGGAAATAAGGTTTACCAATTTTGGAAATTTATTTATTAAGTTAGGGAATTTTGGTTACTTAAAGGTGTTACACAAGCATTTGTTGTTTTCACCCATTTTAATTGTTCAAAACAGGTAACAAAGTTCATATTTGGAAAGTACACACAATTTTAGGTGGAATACATGTTTCAATTATTGAAAAAGGAATTAGAATGAATTAATTATGAATTAAACAAGTTTAGACAAGATTTAATTGGAATTAAATTAAGTATGAATATTATTTGAATTTTATTTGTTCAAAACATTAATTCAAATTCATATTTGAAAAGATTATGTTTTTCTGGTTTGAAAACATATTTTATATGTTCGAAATAATTTAATTTGAGCAAGTTATGAATTTAGCAATTTTAAATGAATTAAACAAGGTTTAAATTATTTAAGCAATTTTAATTATTCAAATCATGAAACAAAATTTATATTTGGTTAGGTGGTTTAATTTGACATGGAAAACATATTTTATTTGTGTTATTTGAGTTAAGTATGATTTAGTTACGGATTTTATCAAATTTCAAATGAATTGTTTGAATTTGAAATTTGGATGCATTTGAATTATTCAAAAGAGGAAACAAATGTTATAAATAGGTAGATAATTAAATTTGGTGCAGTGTACATATTTTATTTTTATTATTTGGGTTTGTGAAATAAAAGTTATTAGGGTTTTAATCCTAGGGACTATTCTGTAATTTAAACTGGATTGAAAATAAAAGAAAACGTGCAGAAAAAGCTAACTGCACCACGCAGTGACCTACACAGGCCACTGCCAGTGGGGCCAGGGCCTGCGTGGCGCCTAGGTGGCAGTGCTGGTGTCTAGGTGGCCTCAGAGGTTAATGACGCGCGGCCCCGCGGGGTTGCGCGCAAGGGAAAAAAGGGGAGGCAATTTTGCCTCCCGCGGGACTCGATCCTGCGAGCTCTCGCTTGGGCGCACGGGTGCTCTGCCAGTTGGGCTATTGCGATTTCTTGTCAGGTATAGCTAGCGAAGGAGGATAAGGTTCAGCTAAGCGAAAACAACCTGACGAAACTGAACATTACTCCGTTGTCTGAACCTGTCGACGAGCGTCGGCCGCTGGTGACGAACGGCCCGCGGTGGCGCTAGTTTGCTGCCGCTGCGCGCGGGTGGTGGCCGTGCGAGGCTGGCTGCCGCGGGCGTGCGGTTGTGCGAGGGGCCTCGAGGGCAGAGAGGAGAGGGAACGAGGGAGGGCTCACCGCGGGGAGATGGTCGGCGCACGGTGGGGTGCGGCCGGCGGCGAAGTCGAGATGGCGGCGGCGGCTCGGTGCACCTCGGGGGAAACCGAGGCCACGGCGAGGAAGAGGGCAGCGCGTCGTTTCCGTTCCCGGACCTAGCACGGCCGGGCGGGCACCAGTGGCCGGCGATCGCCGGAGAGGCGGCGGTGATGAAGGAGCTCGGTGAGTAACAGAGAAACAGGGAGGAGCAGTAGGGTGCAGAGAGAGGGAGAAAGGAGCTGCGGCGCTCGAGGGAAAAGAAGAGGTGGAGATTAGGGAAGGAGGGGGCTCGACCTCGAGCTAGGTTATAGAGGTGAGGAGGAGCTCGGATCGGCCGTCCCCCACCTCTGCTGCCGACGTGGGCACTCCCGATGGGGTGCCGTACGGGAGGTTAGGGAAGAGAGGGGGTACGGGCCTTTAGGGGCAGTTGGGCTGGCCCCAAATGGGCTGGTTGCCCCTTTTCCCCCTCTCCTTTGCTCTTTATTCTTTTTCTGTTTATTTTTTTTTTGCTGCAAGGGAAAATAGAGAGAAAAAGGAGAGGTTTGTGCTAGGGAAAATTTAGGGAAAATTTGTAATGATTTATTTTTGTAACAACACCTTAAGATAAACTTTTGTTTTCCAATTATTTTAATTTAGTTGATGTTTGGAAATTAAATGATTTTAAGCAATTTTTTGGTATCAAAAGAATACATGATCCTAAGCCAAAAATTTTAAAAAATTTATTCCAATTTTTGGTGGAACAAATTATTTGTTTGTTTTGTAGTTTTTATTTGAAACATGTAACATAACAAGTATGAACCATAATTTGAATTTTTGTTTGGAATTCATATAGAAAACAAATGGAAACAAATGAAATCAAATGCAAAACAAATGCAAACAAAAAGCAATGACTATGATGACATGATGCAAAGCAATAACAAAACAAGAAACAAACATCTAGGGGGAGATTTTCATACTTGGGATGTTACAAAACGCCCCCTTGAAGGAATCGCGCCCCGAGATTCCTACTGAGAATAGAAAAGGTCCGGATACTTCTTGCGAAGATCCTCTTCGGTCTCCCACATTGCCTCTTTATCGGAATGATGCGACCATTGCACTTTCAAGAACTTGGTGCTCTTGTTGCGAGTCTTACGCTCGGTCTCATCGAGAATTCAAACAGGGTGCTCCTCATAAGATAGATCTTCTTGCAGTTTAATGGAATCATGATCAACTGCACGATCTGGATCTTTGAAACACCTCTTGAGCTGTGACACGTGAAACACATCGTGCACCTTGGATAGTTTTTCTGGAAGTTCAAGACGATAGGCATTTTCCGCACGTCTTGATAGAATGTTCAAAGGACCAATGTATCTTGGTGCAAGTTTTCCTTTCACACCAAAACGATGAGTGCCTCTGAGGGGAGTTACACGGAGATATGCTTTGTCACCAGGTGCATAGATCATATCCCTGTGCTTGCTGTCATAGTAGCTTTTCTGACGAGACTGAGCAATCTTGAGATTGTCACGAATGATTCGAACTTTCTCTTCGGCTTCCTTAACAATTTCAGGGCCTAAGAGTGAACGTTCACCAGCTCCAGACCAATTGATTGGACTCCTGCATCTGCGGCCAAAGAGAGCTTCAAATGGTGCCATGCCTAGGCTTGCCTGGAAGCTGTTGTTGTAGGAGAATTCAGCATATGGAAGGCAATCCTCCCATTTCATGCCAAAGGAGAGACCACATGCTCTGAGCATATCCTCGAGAATCTGATTGACTCTTTCGACTTGCCCTTGAGACTGAGGATGGTAAGCTGTGCTGAACAGAAGTTTGGTGCCCAATGCTTCTTGAAAACTCTTCCAGAAATGAGAAGTGAATATGCTTCCATGGTCTGAGCTTATTTCCAATGGAACACCATGAAGAGGAACAATCTTTGTTGTGTAGAGCTCTGCTAACTGGCTAGCTGAGATTGTCTCTTTGACAGCAAAGAAGTGAGCTACCTTAGTGAGACGATCAATAACAATGAAGATTGCATCGTTTCCCTTCTTGGACTTTGGAAAACCAGTGACGAAGTCCATTTCAATCATGTCCCACTTCCACTCAGGAATTTTCAGAGGTTGGAGAAGGCCGGCTGTTTTCTGATGAACTGCCTTAACACGTTGACAAACGTCGCATTCAGAAACGTATTGAGCAATTTCACGTTTCATGCCAGACCACCAATACAGTGTTTTGAGATCCTGGTACATCTTTGTACTTCCAGGGTGTATGGAAAGAGGAGTTTCATGAGCCTCCTTGAGAATAACATCTTTGAGACTTTGAATTTGAGGAACTGCAATGCGTCCTTCGAAGAACACAGTTCCCTTGTCATCAATTGAGAAGCACTCATACTTCACGTTGCCTGCTTTGATGTTATTTGTGATCTTCTTGATCTCAACATCACGAAGTTGTTCAGAACGAATCTTGTCCTCGAGAGTTGGACTGGCTGTCAAGTTTGCAAGATAACCTTGAGGAACAAGACCAAGGTTCAGCTTCTGGAATTCTTCATGAAGTGGAGGTTGGCTTTCCATGATCATGAGATTATTGCAATACGACTTGCGACTGAGAGCATCAGCCATAACATTAGCCTTGCCTGGAGTGTAAGAAATGGTAAGATCGAAGTCTTTGATCTTTTCAATCCATCTCCTTTGCCTGAGGTTTAGATCTGGTTGAGTGAAGATGTATTTCAGACTCTTATGATCGGAAAAGATTTCAGTGCGATTACCCAACAAGTATTGTCTCCATTTCTTGAGGGCAAACACAACTGCTGCAAGTTCAAGGTCATGTGTGGGATAATTGAGCTCATGGGCGTTCAACTGACGTGAAGCATAAGCCACAACTTGACGTTCTTGCATAAGAACTGCTCCTAGACCTTGGAGGGAAGCATCACCGAATATCTGGAAAGGTTTGGTAGTATCTGGGCCAACCAGAACTGGTGTAGAAGTGAGTTTAGTCTTCAGGAGATTGAAACTTTCATCACATTGTGGAGACCAAACGAACTTCTTGTCCTTCTTTGTGAGATCAGTGAGAGGTTTGGCAATCTTGGAGAATTTTTGGACGAAACGACGGCAATAGCTAGCTAAGCCAAGAAAACTTCTTACTTGCTTCACCGTCTTAGGAGGTTTCCAATCAACAATTGCCTTAACCTTTTCTGGATCAATGGCTATGCCCTTGGCAGAGATGACATGACCAAGATAAGCAACTTCTAGAATCCAGAACTCACATTTGGAGAACTTGGCATATAGACGATGCTCGCGAAGTTTCATGAGAGTGAGACGAAGATGTTCTCCATGCTCTTCCTCAGATTTTGAGTAGACAAGAATATCATCAAGATATACCACAACGAACTTGTCGAGGTATTCATGGAAGACAGAATTCATGAGTCGAGAGAATGTCGCCGGTGCATTGGTGAGACCAAAGGACATGACGGTGTATTCATATAGACCGTAGCGAGTGGTGAAAACTGTTTTTGGAATATCTTCCTTTCTGATCTTTATTTGATGGTAACCCATTCTCAAGTCCAGCTTGGAGAATATTGAGGCTCCAGCAAGTTGATCAAAAAGATCATCGATACGAGGAATTGGATACTTGTTTTTGATGGTTTTCTCGTTAAGAGGACGATAGTCAACAACGAGTCTCTTTGTTTGATCCTTCTTCGCAACGAACAGAGTTGGGCAACCCCAAGCCGAGGAACTAGGTTGAATGTAACCTTTCTCCATGTACACATCGATTTGCTCCTTCAACAACTTCAGTTCAGGAGGAGCTATCTTGTATGGATGCTTAGAGATTGGAGCAGTACCTGGTTCAAGTTCGATGACGAACTCAACTGCTCTGTCAGGAGGCATTCCTGGCAATTCTTCTGGGAAGACATCGGGGAATTCACAAACCACCGGAATAGTTTCAAGTAGAGGTAGAGGTTTTGCATTGAGAGTGTAGAGTTGAACAACTGGATTTTCAGCATGGAAGTAGACTATCTGGCCAGAAGGGTGTGTGATTTTGACAGACTTAGCAGGACAATCAATGACTGCTTTGTTGGCTACCAGCCAATCCATCCCAAGAATGACATCAATATCCGAAGAGTGGAGAGCCATCAGAGATGCCTGGAATGGAAGGTTTCCGATTGTGATCTCGATGTTCTGGCTAACTTTATTGCTTTGCCAGCTAGATCCCGGTGATTTCACTAGGAGAGGGATAGACAACTGTTCGAAGTTGATTTTACTGGTGTTTGCAAAGCATTGAGAGATGAAGGAGTGTGAAGCACCAGAATCGAACAAGACTTTAGCACGAAACGAGTTCACAAGAAGTGTGCCCATTACAACCTCTGGAGATTCTTCTGCTCCCTGGGCCATGACATGGTTCACCCTCACAGTTCTCAAGACAGACTTGTTCCTGTTGCGGGGTCTAGGCGAAGAAGTGTGTACCACCACATGATTGACCTTAGGGATAGGTAGTGATGGTAGCTTGTTCTGAGGGCACTTGTAGGAGTAGTGTCCTGGTAGACCGTACTTGAAGCATGTACTAGCAGAACGAGGAGCTGTTGGACTTGGCTGGGATGGAGCACCTCCCAAAGATACCACTGGGGTGGGAGGGCGGGCAAGAAATCCTGCCGGGCTTGGCAAGCAGATGGGCGGTGTTGGAGTGGTATATGGAATCCAAACTCTCCGTTTTTGTGGAGGCATGATAGCTTTTGAGAGATTAGCCTGTTCACGAGAGTGCTTACGAGATTCCTCAACCAATTTGCGCCCATGCTCTTCATTTAGAGCGATGTTGATGAGGTCATGAAAATTCTTGGCCTTGATGTTGGTGAGAGCATACTTGAGTTCCGGGTTGAGACCCCTGCGGAACTTTGCCATCTTTCTCGCTTCCGTGGAGATTTCATCTCCGGCGTAGCGAGCCAGACGATTGAACTCTCTTTGATATTCGAGAACGTCCAGATTGCCTTGTGTGAAAGAATAGAATTCCTCACGCATTCTCTCCATGAGCCCATCGGGAATGTGATGGCGCACGAAGGCTTGCTTGAAATCCTCCCATGTGATTGCCACACTAGGACCTCTCATTTCTTGGAAGTTCTCCCACCAAGACATGGATTGTCCACGGAGAAGGTAGGTCACGTAAGGAACACGGTCCTCGTCAGCCACATGAGCTACCATAAGAGTACGGTTCATTTCACGGAGCAAGTCATCAGCATCCAATGGCTCGGAGGAGGTATCAAACGTGCGCGGATTGAGCTCAAGGAACTCCCGAATAGACACCCGGATGTTGCTATTACTCCCAAGGTCTTGGTTCTGCTGCATCTGCTTTATAACTTGTGTCATCTGAGACAGCACTTTTCCCACCTCGGGTGGCAGTGTGGGTTCTTCGTCACCACTTTCCATCCTGAAGAGGATACCCAGATTAACACACTAACCGGATAACAAAATCCAATATAAGTGCTTAAAAGTATTACTTCAGACGGTAAGTCGACATCATAGAACAAGGATGGAGGTTAACAACGGATCAACAGATAAGTTGTTACAACGGAAGAGAAGATTTATGAAGGACGATATCGAAGCAACAACTGGGAAACAGGAGACCACAAACACCTGAGGTACTACGGAGAAAACCCATCCGGGCTTCTAAAGGATCAATATCTACTGCTTGAGGAATAGAGGATCTGCTTCCGGGGCTTACACGCCTCCGTTCTCAATCGTGAGTAGGCAACATGATAAATCATGTCACAACCACCTCCATTCCTATGGTCTAGTAGATATAACCATCCTAGAGAAACCATGATACGTGAAATCCTAACTTGAAAGTTTAGATGAGGAGAGAAAACAACGTTGCACTTCCTTACCAGAAAAGGGTGGGTGGGTGGGGAAAGAAGAAAAATGACAGAATTCCTACTCTCACGTTTCATTTTTCCTATATAGCTACAAAATAGTTTCTAGACTCAACTGCGACCAGTAAAAGGGATCCTACAGGCAGACAGGCTCTGATACCATTTGTCGCACCCGGACTTCTAAAGGATACTCGCAGTTCCGTTGAACAGTAGTTGATTGGATTACGGGGCTTACCGGCACCCGCATCTCTTACGAGTAGGCCAACACACGTATGTGTGATAACCAACCCCTACTTTTCATCGTCTACGTAAACCATCCCATAGAAATCAGGATACTACCATTGACGTACTTCATACCATACACACATGGTACGTCAACGGGTTGAACAAAATGATAGCACAACATATCTCTAAGACACAAAAGATGGAAATAAGTTGCAACTAGCTCTCACTAGAGCAGAGATAGCAAATACAATCATCCAGAGGACACATGTCCCAACAATTCATCATTACATCACAGCGGAAGCATTCAACATGTCTGAGTACCGACAAAACCAAATAGGCCTAAGAGGCCGGAAACGAAAGGACGGAGCCCATCCACGAAGTCTCGGATCCTGCCCGGATCCGCTATCTACTCGTCAACAGCCTCGTCGTACTCCACGTAGCAGCCACCATGGGATCCTCGAAATCCTAGTCTGCGGAAACCACAGCCCCAAAGGGGTCAGTACATAAACGTACTGGCAAGCAAGACTCACAGTTCACCAAAGTGTAACCCGTCAACACCAAGCACAGATGCTTTGGGTTCAACGGAAGGAAGGGTGATATAAAAGATGCGGCAGCGGGCTGCACTAACCAACTACAGAAACATACTATGACTTCCGGCTAACAGAAAGGAGATACGATAGCGTATCGTAACCAACTATAACTAACTCCAAACAAACCCATCCTGGATGTCGCCCCTTATCCAAAGAAGCAATCCGAGGATAACTCACACAGTTGGATTAATGATGGTTCAGGTTATTGTGTCAATAGACCTATTACTAGTCAAGTTATTATAGTTAGGTGTAAGTTGTCTGAGTACTTGTTAGCCAGTACTTTCACCAAGTCGTCACATAACCGCGGACAACACGGCTTCTCGAGAAGATTCATCCCTGCAGGGTGTGCTCCAGTACCCGTACACACTCAAGCCACCAACTAAAACTCAGGTTGGCTTGACACGACTCGAACCATCTCTACAGCCTGTCCTAGGAGCCACGGAGCTATAAGGTCCCAGCCACGCAGCCGAATACTCAGCGCAAGTGTGCAAAACTCCCGCAGGACGCAACACCCCGGCAATACAGGCCTCGCCCTATATGTGTGCGTCATCATCATCATCAGTAACCATGGGAGCGACCCATTCATGCGTATGAGCCAAATGGAACACCCGAACTAAGTGTGGCTCTTCGGACAAACTGCGGATCAGATCAAAGTCGAGGGGGGTTCCATACCACCACCCGGATGCGGTGAGCACGCTCATCATGGATCAGTAGACAAGACCCTTTTCCTAATTAGGGTCGACACTAGCAGGCCTCAAAACCACGCCGGGCCTCCTGTCGGTGCCTTATCAGCAAATTATGATTACCCATAACATTAACAGGTTGATTGTTTAACATCGAGCCCTAGAACATAAGTAACGTATGATAACAGAAAGTAACGGACAGCAGACTCGAGCAAAAACAACCCTAAGCATGCTAGTAAGACACGGGCAACAAGCATCGGGGTTATATGTGTGGAGGTGAGGCTATATCAGGGTTAAGGATAGCATGTGATAGGATCGAACAGAAGCAACGATTCATAGGGCTAGCAGAATAGACAACGGAAAGTATCGGTATCCAATGTTGAAAGGTACACGATGGTTCATGTGAGTGAATACTTGCCTGCAAACTCAGTAGCCTGGTACTGAGCTAAAACCTCTGAAGTAGTATCGTAAACCTCGTCTGTCTCAACGTCGTCGTCTATCCGAGAAGAAGCAAACAAACAACGCAGAGAGACAAACAATCAATAACATGGCATAATGCACAATCATGGGATGATGCATGTCAATTTAATTGATGCATCAGAAATAAACTAGTTGACATGGTAACCCAATTTAAATGGACCCATATGCAATTTCGATTGCATATGGAAAGCCCATGAATTAAGGTTGAATAATTGTTTTACAACTAACCAACAGGTGAAAGTGGATTAGTATGATGCATGGATGAGGAAAACAGAAAAATACCATACAATAGAATCAATTGGAAATAAGGTTTACCAATTTTGGAAATTTATTTATTAAGTTAGGGAATTTTGGTTACTTAAAGGTGTTACACAAGCATTTGTTGTTTTCACCCATTTTAATTGTTCAAAACAGGTAACAAAGTTCATATTTGGAAAGTACACACAATTTTAGGTGGAATACATGTTTCAATTATTGAAAAAGGAATTAGAATGAATTAATTATGAATTAAACAAGTTTAGACAAGATTTAATTGGAATTAAATTAAGTATGAATATTATTTGAATTTTATTTATTCAAAACATTAATTCAAATTCATATTTGAAAAGATTATGTTTTTCTGGTTTGAAAACATATTTTATATGTTCGAAATAATTTAATTTGAGCAAGTTATGAATTTAGCAATTTTAAATGAATTAAACAAGGTTTAAATTATTTAAGCAATTTTAATTATTTAAATCATGAAACAAAATTTATATTTGGTTAGGTGGTTTAATTTGACATGGAAAACATATTTTATTTGTGTTATTTGAGTTAAGTATGATTTAGTTATGGATTTTATCAAATTTCAAATGAATTGTTTGAATTTGAAATTTGGATGCATTTGAATTATTCAAAACAGGAAACAAATGTTATAAATAGGTAGATAATTAAATTTGGTGCAGTGTACATATTTTATTTTTATTATTTGGGTTTGTGAAATAAAAGTTATTAGGGTTTTAATCCTAGGGACTATTCTGTAATTTAAACTGGACTGAAAATAAAAGAAAACGTGCAGAAAAAGCTAACTGCACCACGCAGTGACCTACACAGGCCACTGCCAGTGGGGCCAGGGCCTGCGTGGTGCCTAGGTGGCAGTGCTGGTGTCTAGGTGGCCTCAGAGGTCAATGACGCGCGGGCCCCGCGGGGTTGCGCGCAAGGGAAAAAAAGGGGAGGCAATTTTGCCTCCCGCGGGACTCGATCCTGCGAGCTCTCGCTTGGGCGCACGGGTGTTCTGCCAGTTGGGTTGTTGCGATTTCTTGTCAGGTATAGCTAGCGAAGGAGGATAAGGTTCAGCTAAGCGAAAACAACCTGACGAAACTGAACATTACTCCGTTGTCTGAACCTGTCGACGAGCGCCGGCCGCTGGTGACGAACGGCCCGCGGTGGCGCTAGTTTGCTGCCGCTGCGCGTGGGTGGTGGCCGTGTGAGGCTGGCTGCCGCGGGCGTGCGGTTGTGCGAGGGGCCTCGAGGGCAGAGAGGAGAGGGAACGAGGGAGGGCTCACCGCGGGGAGATGGTCGGCGCACGGTGGGGTGCGGCCGGCGGCGAAGTCGAGATGGCGGCGGCGGCTCGGTGCACCTCGGGGGAAACCGAGGCCACGGCGAGGAAGAGGGCAGCGCGGCGTTTCTGTTCCCGGCCCTAGCACGGCCGGGCGGGCACCGGTGGTGCGGCGATCGCCGGAGAGGCGGTGGTGATGAAGGAGCTCGGTGAGTAACAGAGAAACAGGGAGGAGCAGTAGGGTGCAGAGAGAGGGAGAAAGGAGCTGCGGCGCTCGAGGGAAAATAAGAGGTGGAGATTAGGGCAGGAGGGGCTCGGCCTCGAGCTAGGTTATAGAGGTGAGGAGGAGCTCGGATCGGCCGTCCCCCACCTCTGCTGCCGACGTGGGCACTCCCGATGGGGTGCCGTACGGGAGGTTAGGGAAGAGAGGGGGTACGGGCCTTTAGGGGCAGTTGGGCTGGCCCCAAATGGGCTGGTTGCCCCTTTTCCCCCTCTCCTTTGCTCTTTATTCTTTTTCTGTTTTTTTTTTTGCTGCAAGGGAAAATAGAGAGAAAAAGGAGAGGTTTGTGCTAGGGAAAATTTAGGGAAAATTTGTAATGATTTATTTTTGTAACAACACCTTAAGATAAACTTTTGTTTTCCAATTATTTTAATTTAGTTGATGTTTGGAAATTAAATGATTTTAAGCAATTTTTTGGTATCAAAAGAATACATGATCCTAAGCCAAAAATTTAAAATTTTTGATTCCAATTTTTGGTGGAACAAATTATTTGTTTGTTTTGTAGTTTTTATTTGAAACATGTAACATAACAAGTATGAACCATAATTTGAATTTTTGTTTGGAATTCATATAGAAAACAAATGGAAACAAATGAAATCAAATGCAAAACAAAATGCAAACAAAAAGCAATGACTATGATGATGAAGGGGAACGTAGCATAGAAAACAAAAATTTTCCTACACGCGATAAACCCAAATGGCCAAGATCTAATCTATGAGATGAAAGGCAACGGGGAGAAAGAGAGTCTTGAGATAACATACCCTCGAAGACTCAAAGTGGTACGAGAAAAGATCTCGTGGTTGGCGTAGTCGTTCTCACGCCGATCCCGAGCGAGAAGAAGAGCACCGCAATCCGGCGGTGCCTCCGTAATCGGTCACACGTTCAGCTCGATGAAGACTTCCGTTCCCTCGTTCCAGCGGGTTGCGGAAGTAGAAGATCCCTCCGGAATTCCAGCAGCACGACGGCGTGGTGGTGGTGAAGAATCCCACGGTCAGGGCTTCGCCAAGCCGGAGACCATGGAATGGAGCAGCGGATGGAAGGGAAAATGTGTGAGCAAGTGTGTGTGGAAGAGAGAGCCCTCACCCTCCTTTTATAGGGGAGGGGGAGGCAGCCCAAGGGGGGGGGTGCGGCCAGCCATGGGTGCCCCCACCCCTTCCTCTCTTCATGTGAGTGGAAGCTCCACTCAAACCCACTCAAAATTCCCTTAATTTCCCACTTGGAAAATCCAAAAGTTTTTCTTTAATAAATAAATAAAACATTTTTATTTCTTTATTTATATTTGTTAATTCCATTAACAAACATTTGCATGCAGCACCTCGAACCATTTGTTAATTCTATTAACAACCGTTTGACGAAAAACCCCTTGAACTATTTCAATTTTCCCCGAAACAATTCCGGAGCTGCCCAAAATATTCTTCGGTATTCCGTATCCTCTCTAAACGCTTCATCGAACCTTAAGTGTGTCTCCCTACGGTTCGTGAATATTATAGACATGATCGAGACTCCTCTCCGATCAATAATCAACAGCGGGGTCTGGAAAACCGTGATGACTCCTATATATTCAACGATGACTCTCGTGATCGTGTGAACCTTTCAACGTCGTAACGATTTCCCTTTGTCTCGCGATATATTACTTGTCCGAGATCCGATCATCGGTATCCACTATACTTTGTTCGATCTCGTTATCCGACAAGTACTCTTTTCTCGTTCCCGTGATATAACATCCTAGTGATCAAATCACTTGCTTGCAAGCGGTGTTGATGTGATATCACCGAGAGGGCCCTGAGTATATCTATCCGTCATATTGGATGGACAAATCCCATTCTCGATCCATGAGCTTCAACCAATACTTTCCGAATATCCAATGCCACCTTTATAGTCACCCTTTTACGGTGTGATGTTTGATGTCATCAAAGTATTCTTTCGGTATTAGTGATTAACATGATCTCATGGTCTAAGGAATAATGTTACTCCGAATGTAAGACATAACAACAAAACTAAATGACTTGATCGTATTGTTATACTTAGTTTAGGGTTTAAGTTCATCATGTCATTCTCCTAATGACATGACCCCGTTATCAACAACATCCAATGTTCATGATCAGGAAACCTTGATCATATGTTTAATCAACGGGCTAGTTAAAAGAGAGGCTTCACTAGGAACGTTGGTTTGTTTATTAATCACACATGTATCAACGTTTCCGGTTAATACAATTCTAGCATGAGAAATAAACATCTATCATAAACAAGGAATAACATAATAAACACTTTATTATTGCCTCTCGGGCATATTCCCTTCAGTCTCCCACTTGCACTAGGGGCAATAATCTATATTACATAGTGATGAATCTAACACCCATGGAGTTCTGGTGTTGATCATGTTTTGTCCTTGAGAGAGTTTTAGTCAATGGATCTGCCACATTCAGATCCGTATGTACTTTGCAAATCTTCACATCCCCATCTGCGACATGCTCACGGATGGAGTGAAAACGACGCTTGATATGCTTGGAATTCTTGTGAGACCTTGGTTCCTTAGCATTGGCTATGGCACCATTGTTGTCACAATAGACAACCATTGGATCCAACGCACTTGGAACCACGCCTAGTTCGGATATGAACTCCTTCATCCAAACTGCTTCCTGTGTTGCCTCCGAGGCAGCAACATATTCCGCTTCTGTTGATGATCCCGCCACCACGGATTGCTTGGAACTCCTCCAGCTTACAGCTCCTCCATTCATAATAAATACGTACCCGGACTGAGACTTAGAGTCATCCGGATCAGTGTCGAAGCTAGCATCGACGTAACATCTTGCGACGAGCTCTTCTTCACCGCCATATACGAGAAACATGTCCTTAGTTCTTCTTAAGTACTTTAGGATATTCTTGACCGCAGTCCAGTGTTCCAAACCTGGATTGGATTGGTACCTACTAGTCAAACTAATAGCATGTGCCACATCCGGTCTTGTACATAGCATAGCATACATGATAGAACCTATGGCTGAAGCATAGGGAGTCTTATCCATCTTTTCTCTATCTTCTGCTGTAGCTGGACATTGAGTCTTACTCAACGTCTTGCCTTGCAACATAGGTAGGAACCCTTTCCTACTATCTTCCATTCTGAACTTCTTCAAAATCTTGTCAAGGTATGTACTTTGCGAAAGTCCAATTAAGCGTCTTGATCTATCCCTGTAGATTTTGATGCCCAATATATAAGCTGCTTCACCGAGGTCTTTCATCGAAAAACTATTGTTCAAATAACCTTTTACGCTTTCTAAAAGTTCTATATCATTTCCAATCAACAATATGTCATCCACATATAGTACCAGAAATGCTACAGAGCTCCCACTCACTTTCTTGTAAATACAAGCTTCTCCGTATGTTTGGACAAATCCAAAACCTTTGATCACCTTATCAAAACGGAGGTTCCAACTTCGGGATGCTTGCTTCAGTCCATAAATGGAACGTTGAAGCTTACACACCTTGTCAGCATCCTTAGGATCAACAAAACCTTTGGGTTGCATCATATACAACTCTTCCTCAATGTCACCATTAAGGAACGCCGTTTTGACATCCATCTGCCATATTTCATAATCGAAAAATGCAGCAACTGCTAACATAATCCTAACTGACTTAAGCATCGCTACTGGTGAGAAAGTCTCATCATAGTCAACTCCTTGAATTTGTCGGAAACCTTTTGCGACAAGTCGAGCTTTATAGACGGTCACATTACCATCAGCATCAGTTTTCTTTTTAAAGATCCATTTGTTCTCAACGGCCTTGCGGTCATTGGGTAAATCCACCAAAGTCCAAACTTGGTTTTCGTACATGGATCCTATTTCGGATTTCATGGCTTCAAGCCATTTGTTGGAATCTGGGCTCATCATCGCTTCCTCATATGTCGCAGGGTCATCACCTCCATCTACCATGAAGTTTAATACGGGATCTCCGTATAGTTCAGGAGCTGCACGCTCCCTAGTTGACCTGCGAGGTGCGGTAGTTTCCTCTATTGGAGTTTCATGATCTTGATCATTAACTCTCTCTTCATCTGACGGGGTCGGCTCCGGAACAACTTCCGGCGCTGCGCTACTCGCCATTCCAAGAAGAGAAGGTTCAACAACCTCGTCGAGTTCTACCTTCCTACTATTCACACCTTTCGAGAGAAACTCCTTCTCCAAAAAGGATCCATTCTTGGCAACAAAAATCTTGCCTTCGGATCTGTGATAGAAGGTGTACCCTATTGTTTCTTTAGGGTATCCTATGAAGACGCATTTTTCCGCTTTGGGTTCGAGTTTATCAGGTTGAAGCTTCTTCACATAAACATCGCATCCCCAAACTTTTAGAAATGACAGCTTAGGTTTGTTTCCAAACCATAATTCATACGGTGTCGTTTCAACGGATTTAGATGGTGCCCTATTTAAAGTGAATGCAGCGGTCTCTAGTGCATAACCCCAAAACGATAGTGGCAAATCTGTAAGAGACATCGTAGACCGAACCATATCTAATAAAGTACGATTACGACGTTCGGAAACACCATTTCGCTGTGGTGTTCCGGCAGGTGTGAGTTGTGAAACTATTCCACATTGTTTCATATGCATGCCAAACTCGTAACTTAGATATTCACCTCCACGATCAGATCGTAGAAATTTAATCTTTCTGTTACGATGATTTTCAACTTCACACTGAAATTCTTTGAACTTTTCAAACGTTTCAGATTTGTGTTTCATTAAGTAAATATACCCATATCTACTCAAATCATCTGTGAAAGTGACAAAATAACGATATCCACCGCGCGCCGATACACTCATTGGTCCACATACATCAGTATGTATGATTTCCAGTAAGTCTGTCGCCCGTTCCATAGATCCAGAAAACGGGGTTCTAGTCATCTTGCCCATGAGGCATGGTTCACATGTTTCAAATGATTCATAATCAAGTGATTCTAAGAGTCCATCAGAATGGAGCTTCTTCATGCGTTTAACACCAATATGACCTAAGCGGCAATGCCACAAATAAGTAGCAATATCATCATTTAACTTAATTCTTTTGGCATTCACATTATGAATATGTGTATCAACATTATCAAGATTCAAAAGAAATAAACCATTCTTCTCAGGTGCATGACCATAAAAGATATTATTCATATAAATCGAACAACCATTGTTCTCGGACTTAAAGGAATAACCGTCCCGCATTAAGCAAGATCCAGAAACGATATTCATGCTTAATGCGGGCACCAAATAACATTTATTGAGGTTTATAACTAATCCCGATGGTAGACGTAGAGGTAGCGTCCCGACGGCGATCACATCAACTCTTGATCCATTGCCGACGCGCATCGTCACCTCATCCTTTGCTAGTGGTCGCTTGTTCTGCAGCTCCTGTTTCGAGTTACATATGTGAGCAACCGAACCAGTATCAAATACCCAGGTGCTACTGCGAGTACTAGTAAGGTACACATCAATGACAAGTATATCATATATACCTTTGTTCACTTTGCCGGCCTTCTTATCTGCCAGATACTTGGGGCAATTGCGCTTCCAGTGGCCAGTACCCTTGCAATAGAAACACTCAGTCTCAGACTTAGGGCCATGCCTGGTTTTCTTCTCAGCAGTAGCAACAGATTTGCCACCCTTCTTGAAGTTTACCCTTGGCTTGCCTTTCTTGCCTTTCTTGAAACTAGTGGTCTTATTGATCATCAACACTTGATGTTCTTTCTTGATCTCCACTTCAGCAGTTTTAAGCATCGAGAGAAGCTCAGGAAGAGACTTCTTCATGCTCTGCATATTATAGTTCATCACGAAGTTCTTGTAACTAGGTGGCAGAGATTGGAGAACACGATGTATCCCTAGCTCAATGGGAATCGATATTCCCAAGGCTATGAGCTTATCAGCGTACGCAGACATTTTGAGTACGTGCTCACTAACGGAGCTGTTCTCTTCCATCATGCAGCTAAAGAACTTTTCTGAAGCGTCATAACTCTCAACTGCGGCATGGGTATCGAAAATCATTTTCAATTCTCCCATTGTGGCATAAGCAGTGCTGTTCTCGAAACGTTTTCGCAGCTCTGGCTCTAATCCATAGAGGATGCCGCAGTGAACTATACTGTGGTCTTCTTGTTGAGTCAGATAAACATTTTTATCCTCATCAGAAGCATCATCAGCGGGTTGGTCACCTAGAGGTGCATCAAGCACATAGAGCTTCTTGCAAGCGGTGAGGAGAATCCTCAGGTTAAGTGCCCAGTTGGTAAAGTTGCTTCCATTGTTCGCTAATTTCTCTTTCTCCATGAACATATTGAAATTGAAGGTAGGTGGTGCCATGATCTACAACATATTTGCAAAGACTATTTAGACTATGTTTATGATAAATTAAGTTCAAGTTAATTCTAAAATTATCCCATGAACTCCCACTCAAAAACAACATCCCTCTTAGTTGTCTTTAGTGATTACACGAACCAAATTCACTACACCGAAACCGATCATCACGTGAGACGGTGTAGTTGCAAAGGCGAACATCAACATGTTCATATCATTCATATGACTCATGCTTTACCTTTCGGTTACGTGTTCCGAGGCCATGTCTGTACATGCTAGGCTCGCCAAGTAGAACCATTGTATTGCATGTGTTTCAAGGCCATGTCTGTACATGCTAGGCTTGAAAACACCCGTTGTATGCGAACGTTGAGTCTATCACACCCGATCATCACGTGGTGTCTCGAAACGACGAACTTTCTTAACGGTGCATACTTAAGGAAGAACACATTATTATCTTGATATTAAGTGAGAGGGATCATCTTATGATGCTACCGTCGCGATCTAAGCAAAATAAGATGCATAAAAGGATAAACATCACATGCATGGATAATGTGATATGATATGGTCCTTCTTGCACTTGATCTCCATCTTGTGCATCATGGTATGATCTCCATCATTCTACCGGCGTGGCACCAAGGTCCGTGGCACCTCCATCTTGATTGTCCATTACAACATATCACATGGATATGACATACAGCACGCAGGCCATAAAATAAGACAACCATATGGCTCCAGCCGGTATGTCAATAATTTACAAAAGATATCATCTCATACATAACGTTTGTAACATTGACCATATCACATCACATGCCCTGCAAAAACAAGTTAGACGCCTCTAATTTATTTTTGCATATTTTACGTGGCTTTGGGCTTACGAGGATAGAACCGTTCATATCTACGTACAAAAAACCACAACGTTGATAAAATATATTTTTGAACAACCCTTTGTAGATTAGATCTTAACTATAGTAGGAGAAACCGACACCCGCAAGACACTTATGCAATTCAAGTTGCATGTCAGTTGTGGAACAAGTCTCATGTACGTGGACATGTAAAGTTAGTCCGGGCCGCTTCATCCTACTATGCCACTAAGATCATAAAATACTCAAAGAGACAAAAACATGATCATCAACGCCCACATACTCCTATGTGTTCTACCCGTACAATTCATCTACGCATAAACCTGGCTCTGATACCACTGAAGGGGAACGTAGCATAGAAAACAAAATTTTTCCTACACGCGATAAACCCAAATGGCCAAGATCTAATCTATGAGATGAAAGGCAACGGGGAGAAAGAGAGTCTTGAGATAACATACCCTCGAAGACTCAAAGTGGTACGAGAAAAGATCTCGTGGTTGGCGTAGTCGTTCTCACGCCGATCCCGAGCGAGAAGAAGAGCACCGCAATCCGGCGGTGCCTCCGTAATCGGTCACACGTTCAGCTCGATGAAGACTTCCGTTCCCTCGTTCCAGCGGGTTGCGGAAGTAGAAGATCCCTCCGGAATTCCAGCAGCACGACGGCGTGGTGGTGGTGAAGAATCCCACGGTCAGGGCTTCGCCAAGCCGGAGACCATGGAATGGAGCAGCGGATGGAAGGGAAAATGTGTGAGCAAGTGTGTGTGGAAGAGAGAGCCCTCACCCTCCTTTTATAGGGGAGGGGGAGGCAGCCCAAGGGGGGGGGTGCGGCCAGCCATGGGTGCCCCCACCCCTTCCTCTCTTCATGTGAGTGGAAGCTCCACTCAAACCCACTCAAAATTCCCTTAATTTCCCACTTGGAAAATCCAAAGGTTTTTCTTTAATAAATAAATAAAACATTTTTATTTCTTTATTTATATTTGTTAATTCCATTAACAAACATTTGCATGCAGCACCTCGAACCATTTGTTAATTCTATTAACAACCGTTCGACGAAAAACCCCTTGAACTATTTCAATTTTCCCCGAAACAATTCCGGAGCTGCCCAAAATATTCTTCGGTATTCCGTATCCTCTCTAAACGCTTCATCGAACCTTAAGTGTGTCTCCCTACGGTTCGTGAATATTATAGACATGATCGAGACTCCTCTCCGATCAATAATCAACAGCGGGGTCTGGAAAACCGTGATGACTCCTATATATTCAACGATGACTCTCGTGATCGTGTGAACCTTTCAACGTCGTAACGATTTCCCTTTGTCTCGCGATATATTACTTGTCCGAGATCCGATCATCGGTATCCACTATACTTTGTTCGATCTCGTTATCCGACAAGTACTCTTTTCTCGTTCCCGTGATATAACATCCTAGTGATCAAATCACTTGCTTGCAAGCGGTGTTGATGTGATATCACCGAGAGGGCCCTGAGTATATCTATCCGTCATATTGGATGGACAAATCCCATTCTCGATCCATGAGCTTCAACCAATACTTTCCGAATATCCAATGCCACCTTTATAGTCACCCTTTTACGGTGTGATGTTTGATGTCATCAAAGTATTCTTTCGGTATTAGTGATTAACATGATCTCATGGTCTAAGGAATAATGTTACTCCGAATGTAAGACATAACAACAAAACTAAATGACTTGATCGTATTGTTATACTTAGTTTAGGGTTTAAGTTCATCATGTCATTCTCCTAATGACATGACCCCGTTATCAACAACATCCAATGTTCATGATCAGGAAACCTTGATCATCTGTTTAATCAACGGGCTAGTTAAAAGAGAGGCTTCACTAGGAACGTTGGTTTGTTTATTAATCACACATGTATCAACGTTTCCGGTTAATACAATTCTAGCATGAGAAATAAACATCTATCATAAACAAGGAATAACATAATAAACACTTTATTATTGCCTCTCGGGCATATTCCCTTCAGATGACATGATGCAAAGCAATAACAAAACAAGAAACAAACATCTAGGGGGAGATTTTCATACTTGGGATGTTACATTGTTGTTCCTGTTGTTGTTGCGGGTGTAGAAGTTGCGCTTGCGGTCGTTGTTGTTGTAGTTGCGGTAGCCGTCGTTGTTGAAGTAGCGGTTGGCTCCTAAAGCCACCTGGTTCACATTCTCTCTTCTTGGGAACACTGCAGGCCTGGGAGCAGGTGCCCGAGTAGGCTGCACATTGGCATTCGTAGCTGGCAGAGGAGGAGGGGGGGGCAGCCCCTCATTCTTGATCTGTTCCCACCAGCTGCATTGCCGAGTAGTGTGGTTGGCTGGCCTAGCCGGATGCCGAGTATGGAAGCTGCATGGCCCATCCCTCATGCTCCCAAAGACGAAGTTCGGAGCCGGATCCGAGTTGCCGCTACCCTGCTGGGGAGCATTGTACGGCTTCTTGATGCCTTGGCCCTGATTCTGGTTTTGCCCATACTGGGCTCCAGCAGTTTTTTGCCTTTGGCTACTCCCAGCAGCCGTAGTCACAACATTCACCTCCTCGGGATCATACCGAGTATCAATCCGGTCACCTCTGCGCTTGTTGCGGAAATCATTGCGCTTGTTGCTGTTGTAGTTCCTTCTCGGCTCAGGAGAATCCATCAGAGGCTGAGTTGGGTCGCCTAGTGCGTACATATCTGCGATCTTGATGGTCTCAGCGAGAGTACTTGGCGTCTCGCGCTGCAGCTTCTGCCACAACATGCTGCCATGCCTGCAGCCCTGAGCAAACCAAGTAATAGCCTGGGCCTCATTCACACCTTCACAGGTGTTCCTCAAGGTGCTCCACTGAGTAAGATACTCGCGGTCGGTCTCATCTTCCCGCTGCTTGCAAGCGGACAACTGTTGCGGCCTATTCGGCCTCTTGTAGGTGCTGGTGAAGTTGCTGATGAAGGCTTCCGAGAAGTCGAGCCAGCAGTTGATACTGTCCTTGCGCAGGTTATTGAGCCAAGTCCGAGCTGGACCCTCTAGCATCTGCGGAACATACCGCACAGCCCATCTCCGGTTCCCGCCTGCGATGTGCACGGCTGTGACATAGTCACTCAACCAGTCCTCTGGCTTGGTGCTGCCATTGTAGCACTTGGTCCCTGGCCAGCTGAAAGTGGTTCACGGATGGCTCATTCATGATACGAGGGCCAAAGCATTCTGGGCCAGGCGGCCCATTGTTCTCAAGTTGCGCGGATAGATTAATCCGGTCTAGCTTGTACCTTGCATCACTGGGCTCCAACATGCGGTCACCTAGATGATCAGCAACATTTCTTGGGTCAGCATAGCCGGCTAGCCCCATCGCCGAGTAGCCATCATCATATCTGTTCTCCTGCACAACAGCGGGCTGCACCACCGGGTTGGCTGCTAGCGCAGCCGCACGCGGCTGTGCTGCAGCAGGCTGCTGCGTCCTCTGCCGAGTAGGCTGAGCAGCAGGACGCCGAGAAGGTCCCTCGTTGCCTCCATCTTGCCTCTTACTGTGAGCTTTATGGGCTTGATAGCCTGCTCCTGCAGAGTTGTGTTTTTGACCGGACTCTCGCGGCACAACGTGCTGTTTTGCGGCGAGAGCCGGGTCATACACCTGCATCTGTCTACTCTTCCCAGAGTGCACACTCTGGTCCCTCTCGTGGTTGGGAAGCGGTGATGACGCCTGGTCATGAGATCCCGCTGCACGCGAGTGCACAATCTGAGAAGCACCAGCACCCGGATTGGCTTTCCGGAACTCCTCATTCTGCCTAGCAGCTTCTAGCACTAACTCATTGAGCCTCTCCTGCTGCCTAGCGCGCGCGTCGCCGGCAAGGTTTGGCAACTCAGCAGCTACAGCCTCTGCAGCTCTAAGTGTTTTGGCGGGGGTACTGTATCTGGGCCTGGTAGCAGTGTTTACAGTGGCAGACTGGCTAGGAGCCTCACCAACTACTGCCATCTCGGCGTCTAAGTTGCGACGAGTAGCGCCTACTTTTCTAGGCTTCCTAACAACAGGAGTGAAGCCGTGGGCCTTGTTGTACTCATTCTTGTCTAGGCTAAGCTCAAGCCTAACCTTCTCCAGCTCCAGGTTCTCAGCGAGCAGCGCATGACGCTGCTGGTCGAGCTGCGCCCTCATGGTCATGAGCTCAAGCTCGGTGTGAGGCAGCATGCCCATCCGCACGGCGGATGCCGGTATCGTCGGTGTTGTGGAAAGAGGGATGTTCGAGTCCTTCTCGTAGGGCTTGTGGACCCTCTGGCCAGCACTTGGGCCAGCAGGTTCCTCGATGACTCCCGCGGCAGCAGCCGCGCCCTTCCCGGCATCGATAGCCGGGCCGGTCACCATCACCTCCACGCTGTCCGCAGAGCAGCCAGTTGGCCTTCCGCGGGCAGCGAGCACAGCAGGAGGATCTTCCGCGATCAGCACCTCCTCTGGAAACTCGCGGATGACGGTGGTGGCGACGTAGACGAGGTGCGAGCTGAAGGAGAGCACCGAGCCGCCTGCCGGCATTGGTCTCCCGCCGAAATCTCCGGCGTTGTCGGTGACGAAGTAGAAGGAGCCGAATCTGTGGACGAGGCCACAGACCACGCGCTCCCCAGTAGCAGAAATGAGTCCCGTCCGAACATGGACTCCAGCCAGCGCCGCTGGTAGCCCCACGGTGGGCGCCAACTGTCGTGGTGGTATCACGGAAGATGCCATGGGATGGCTAATGTTTGGGGCCGATGGACGCTGGAGGTGCTCGGGGAGGGATCACACGGCGAGTAGCCGCGTGTCGGAAGTCACAAGCACCGCAAACAACAGGATCTTACCCAGGTTCAGGGCCCTCGTGTGGAGGTAACACCCCTAATCCTGCCTTTCTCTCTATATGTGTGTTACCGAGTAGCCACAGTACAAAACATGCCTTCAGCCGAGTAGCCACTCTTCTCTCTAGTTCTCTCTGTGTGAAGTGAAGCAATCCAGAGTGTCGACCCTCGCACAGGAGGGGGCAGGGCACCTTATATACTGGTGCCCAGCCGAATAGAATAAGACTAAAAGGTACAGCTGATAGGACAGGAGCACTGCAGAACAGAGCACGCTTCCGGCTTCTCGCTGACGCGGGCGCCGTAAATCGTCGCGCCGTTCGGAGATAGGACCTGTCCACCCTTGTCAGTGAGATAGGGTAGGCCCCTAGCCCTGTCATGTCCCCTCTGTCAGTGAAAGGACTTGACAGGCGCCTATCGCACTGTAGCCACGCCGTAGCGCGGATAATCACGCACTCCATAAGTTGAACCGCACGCCGGTACGGACGCAGGATACACGGGATCCCTTGTCAGAACGGCTCCATTGACTTCTGACCCGAGTAGGAACTCACTCCCTCTACTCGGACCAACTTCTTTACTCGGATGAACATAACTTGCTTGATTTCTCCTCTTGGCCATTGGTGGGTATGGCCGGATAGAAACCTACCGGGTAGCGAGTACCGGGTAGCCACCTACCCGGTCAAACAGCACCTTTGACCTTGCCTTTAGCACTTGCCTTACCCCTACTCGGGGGTAACCCCCCGACACAAGACCTAAACTTGGACTGAAAGAACGAAGGAATGTTCATGCTACCGATGCACGACTCTATCTTGACCAATGAAATGGTCCCAAATAACAAAGCATGTGCTCTCCTATTTGGGGTTCACACATTCAGTTCATTGAAAAAAATGTGGAAGAGCCAAACGGGCCAGACCGAGCCGAGCCTGGCTGAGCCATAGGGTCCAACAAATCGATCTCCGCTCGGTCAATCTCGTTAGCGAGCTAAGCCTGGCTCGAGGCGAGCCCGAGAAAGCTCGGGCCAAGCTGGAAAGTCGGTCCATATGTCCAGCGTGGCACGTCCCTAACAAACCCTAGCTTCCCCTCCGACCCCTCCACTCTTTTCCCCTATCCCCTCCGCTCCCAAACGTTGAGATTTTGTTGTCCCATGACATAAACTGGGAAGATCGCAAATAGGAGGGGTCTGACGCGGTGGCGCTGGCGGGATCTAGCCCCCCCCCCCATCGACAAGGACGAGATCTCCCTCAGCCTCGACATGCGGAGTCGCTGAACGAGATTCCTACGACACCACACATGCGGAGGGCGACGTCGTCGAGCCACTCCGTCCCGACCCGTCAGTGCAAGCCCCCCCTCGGATGGAGGATACTTCTGGACGGAGCCGGTGGCTTGCGGCTGCTGCCGCTTACCCATCCTCGATGGAGGACGCTAAAACCGGAGGCGTGCACATATCACCGCCTCTATAACGTGGGCCCTGAAGTGGCATCGCAGGCAAAGATGGATCTTCCGCTAGCAAACCTAGAGAAGTCCCTAACATCGGAGGAGACAGACTCTTTAGTCGGCATCGCCGCTGTACGAACAAAGTAGTGTTGGACGCGGCAATTGTGGCGTCGAAGGAGTCGGCAAAGAACATAGGCGCGGCCCGCCTCGCCAACGAGCAGGCTCGCTATGTCTGCCTGATCGCCTCTCGGACCACCACAAGTGGTGACGACACCTCCGGCTACTCTAACGGCGACCTGTACGTTGTCCTCGAGCTGCTCCACCGTACTGCCCTGGCAGAGACGAGAAAAGGAAGGTCATGGCGCCGCTGCAGTGAAGCTTTGTCATGCTCTTTTACTAGTTTAACTATGTACGTAGATGTTTTTATTTTGCCAGTTTTAATCCGGTGATCTATGTCCGCATCTGTATGAACTAAGTTTAATCCGTTTGAATGAACTATGGCCGATGAAGTAAGTACGAATCTGTTTGATCTACATTGCTATATCTACATACGTTGCTATATCTACATACATGGATTTAGGGGCGGCGTTTGGAGATGTGGGTAAGAGGAGGCCAATTTTAACACACTGTATGGTATGTATCCGCTTGTCACGTCCCGTATGTGTCACATTGAGCACCAGTTTTACCCGGTTGGAGATGCTCCAGCCACCAACTCTCTCAGTTGCAGAAACCAAAAGACCATTAAATGATCTGCGAATGGGAAAACAAAGCCTTCTCTGCACCGGCAAGTGACACCAATCGACTCTCTCTCAAAAAAAAAAAAAAAAAATACGGCACCCAATAGACGCGCCAACTCTTTAAAGGCTGCGAAGAACCCCAAGAATCGCCCACTCCACCACTTCCCTCTTCCAAAACCACAGTCATCTCCTCGTCTCCTGAGCGGCTGAGCCCGGTGACTGGTGAGGCCAAATTTCGTCGTCGCCGGCGAAGATGGCGGCGGCGGCGGCCGCCCGGGAACACGTAGAGAAAATCCGGCGCGAGCGCTACTTCATCGGCCGCGGCGAGCAGAACCCGCTGGCGGAGGACATGCACCAGGCGGTGAACTACCTCAGCCAGGAGCTCTACTCCAAGGATGTGCACTTCCTCATGGAGCTCGTCCAGGTGAAGGATATTGCTTTTCTTGATATGAATCTTTTTCTATGGCACTCCATTCTTTCCCTAGTAGCTAGGTTCGAGCACAAAGGGTACAGCTCAGCATGTTTTTCCATTGTGTTGAGAAAATATATGCGGAATTTTAATAAATCCAAAGGCTGCAGCAGTTAAGTTATTCCACTGTCTAGATGCATTTTCAAGAAAGTGTAGCAGTAGCTTATTTACCCTTAATTTCACCTTTGAGGGTTAGATCTGGTAGCACTTTTCTAAAAACTGCTATCAATTTTTGTGTTATTTAATTTTCATCCCCTATAAAAACCTTGGTCCAATTCATTTATTTCTGATGCGCTCTCCTTTCACCTTACATATCCGGTTTTTACCTTAATTTAATCTAAATCCATTTTCCGCGTCAAGTGTAAATAAATCCAGTTTTGTTTATTCGATCAATTCTCTGTATCTCTCACAATTCAGGTCAACGCGACATAACAATACTTTTCACAAAAAAAACCATGTGATCAGAGTCATTTCCTTAATTTTTATTGAGCATCAATGTTCTTTCCGATTCACAGATCTAGTTTTTACACGATGTTTGGTGCTAAGTGATTCTTGGTGTGTTTATTCATCTAATCATAATTTCCTCTAACATCATAGTATGTTTATTTAACCTGTGTTAGTTTTTATGGTGGCTGGTCTCCATGTTACGCAAAAAGAGTGTTAAATGGTCAATTGCTTAAGTTCCCAGCTCAACAATTGCTGATTATCATAGGAATACTTTTATAGTAAAGAAACGAGATGAAATTCAGATCAGATGTAGCCATTTTAATTTAATGTAAACTATAGAATAGATATTTCATGCCAAAACGTAAACGTGTAGAGCCAAGTAACATTTTAGCTTTTAGCCTTAATTGGGTACATTTTTTTGCCATTCAATGATCGAAAGTAGATTCTTGTAATACACATTCTTAGTTGTCATATGGTTCCAACTTGAAAATTTAAATACCTTGAATATACGATGTGCTAACATCCTCTATCTGCAATGCAGTTTAATGTCAGACGATGAACCTATTTATTTCACCTAGGTACAAAGATACTCATGGTTTCCAAATAATCAAATAAATTGAGGCCCAATATTTTACACACGTGTGACCATCACTTCTGTATGAAATGGAAATGTCATATGATGGATATATTTTCCTTGAAAAACATAAATATGTCATAATACCTTTTTGACCTAAACAACCTAGATAGAGAAGTTTCATTTCACGCTTTCTAAAATACCATCAATCTCTGAACATTAGTAATTTCTATAGTTTGTTGATGATATGGTCTTAACTTGTGATACCAGTGTACAACACATCCATTAGGTGCAAGCATTTTTCATTCTGCAATATCCATACTAGAGGTATATTCTAATGCTAAATATTCACTTAGACTTAGACCATTCTTGACATACAAGGTAAAATACATAATTACAAATGCCATTTCTTAGAACTAGTTAACCTTCGATGGGCTACATGCGTTTTTTAGATAACAGAAGCTACATGTCTGTCAGATTTCTTGATAATCTTTCAAATCATACATTATGTTTCTAATGGTATTGAATTATACATGTACATCTATTATTCATGTGTTATTTCTTAATGTACTAATTTGCTTGGATCACTTGATGGAGTTTACTATCCTGACCGTTGAACTGACCACCAAACTTGTGTGTCACTACATGTGATTTTCTCAAATTGTACTAAGCAAATAAATACTAATATTTTTTTTTTGAAATGGAGGTTGAGAAATCCCTGGCTCTGCATCAAAATTATGCACACAGCCTGTTTTCATTATCTTATTCAACAAAGCCTTTCAAGAAAATACACCGATCAACCTGAAGCCTTGCAAGAAAATGCTAATCTTTTAATGTTCAATAATTTGGTATATATGTTGATTGCATGTCAGACTAATGCAATTCAGTTCTGTGTGCTCTATGTCACATTTATTTTAACATATTTTATTCCTCAATAACTAGAACGCTGAAGACAATGAGTATCCTGAGGGACTAGCGCCATCTTTGGAGTTCCTTGTTACATCGAATGACATCACAGGATCTGGAGCATCGTCAACTTTACTCATTTTTAACAATGAGAGGGGCTTCTCGAAATCAAATATTGAGTCCATTTGTCGTCTTGGGAAGTCAACGAAAAAAGGAAACCGAGACAAGGGTTACATTGGAGAGAAAGGTGAATCTTTGCAGCTCACACGACATTCTTTTGTGTTTTCTTGGCCAATTAGAATTTACTTGTTATTATTAGTACTTTATTTTGTTAGTGTCACTGGTTGGAGCTTTTCTTCTCAAATATGATGATAGATGTGACTGCTTCAAAGACATAGAATGATTTCAAGAAATTTCTATGCTTCTTAGTTCAAATGGTGATGGAGTGAATATTCTCAGAACATTATGTAGTTTTGTGAAGTGGTTTTGGATGGACCATGCACTTCATTGCTTACCATGTTTCAATGTCCGCATCCTGCAGAATTTTTGGGGCCAAGTTATGGTTAGAGGATTACTGGCCATTGGGTAGTAAATAAACTCCTGACCTTTTTCAGAAGGTCTAAACTCATACCAACGGATTTTCACCCTTTCTGGATATTTTATTAAATTGGTGGTTGGCATCGGATCAAAGATTTAAATGATACAGTTGAATCCTTATGCTCTGGTCTTTCTAGAATAAGACACGCCATTTATCATATAATGCTACCTGAGATCTTTTTTTGACACCAATACTGTGGGGGAATCCCCCACAGCCCCCTCTTTATTAAAGAGTAAATAAAGTTATTTACAATATGTACAGAAAAAAGCTAGGAGATGGAATTAATCTATGATGTCAAAAAAGGAAGAGTAGTCTTCTTCACCCTATACTTAAGAAGGGTGATCTCATGCAAGAAAATAGCTTTCCAACCTCTGAAAGTAGGTTTAATATTATTGAATATCCAGCCATTTCTTTGCTTCCAAATACCCCAACAAGCCAAGATCACAATCTCAGCAAAGCAGGGACCTGAGAAATATTTCCTGGCAAACTTAATAGATTCTGCATATAATGCTACCTGAGATCTTATTAGCTGTTTAAGATGCCATTTATGTATTTACTGTTGTCTTGGAAATGTATGGATCTATTTTCTTCTTAGACTTGTTATGTAAATTTTATTTGCTGGTAAGCTCCTTGAAAACTGTCTTTGGCAGGCAAATTCTCTCACTTGTATCAAGTTGAATAGGATAGCCCATTATCAACTTGGTTTAACTATTTGGGTACAACTTTTCCCCGTCTTTAACCTTGTATGTTATTTATTTTAAAAGCTTTACTCTTCATCAATACCTTACTGAAGCATATCCCTCGAATGCATTATGCATATACATGGTACAAATAATTTTTAGCATTTACTGTATATTTATCAAGACTATGCTCCACTTCTGTTTATAAGGCAAGATGTGCAAGTTTTTCCATGTCAAGCAAGACGAGATGTGCCTGAAATCAATGTGTATTCCTATTTTTTTTATGGTTGTAATCATTGCTCATCCAGTTCAACAATTTTATACCAATGTGCGATAAAGTATATTCGTACCATATCATGTTCCCCTTATATTGAAACTTGCAAGTTCTAATATCCATGTCTCTTTTTATTTAGGTATTGGATTTAAAAGTGTGTTCCTTGTATCGAGCCAGCCCCATATATTCAGTAACGGGTATCAAATAAAGTTTGATGAGAAGCCCTGTGCAGAATGTAATATTGGATACATTGTCCCGGAGTGGATTGAATCCAGACCTAGCCTTTCAGATATCAAACAGATATATGGGTGTTCCCAAAACCTTCCAGCAACCTGTATCATCCTGCCTTTGAAGGATGAGAAGGTTACTGCTGTGAAGCAGCAGCTCTCAAGCTTGCATCCTGAAATGCTATTGTTTCTGTCAAAGATCAGGCGGCTTTCTGTCCGAGAAGATGACCGCAACCCCAAAGGCAGTACTGTTAGTGAGATTGCAATATCGAGTGAAACAAACTATGAAATGAGGACGAACATGCATGCAGAGTCGTACACGCTTCATTTATCAGCTCAAGAGAATGGGAAAGAAGAAGAATGCGGGTACTACATGTGGAGGCAAAAGTTCCCTGTGAAGCCAGAGAATAGAGTGGACAAACGTACTGAAATAGATGAGTGGGTCATCACTCTAGCCTTCCCACATGGTCGGCGTCTATCCCGTGGGACGGAGCTATCTCCTGGTGTGTATGCTTTCCTTCCCACGGAGATGGTTACCAACTTCCCTTTCATAATTCAGGCTGACTTCCTCCTTGCGTCATCAAGAGAGGCAATACTCTTCGACAGTCCATGGAACAAGGGAATTCTAGAGTGTGTCCCAGGTGCTTTCTTGAATGCTTTTGTAGCACTTGTGAAGTCCACAGCTGATGCCCCAGCAATGTCACTTCCATCTATGTTCAATTTCCTGCCGGTCAATGCTTCACTAATCCCACTGCTTGAGCCAGTTAGGTCTGGCATCAAAGACAAGGTTCTTCTGGAGAATATAGTGCCATGTGAGTCTCACACCTCGCAGAAGATATTTTGCAAGCCTAGCGCAGTTGCTCGGCTCAAACCAGCCTTTTGGGATATCCTTAGCAAGGCGCGAGAATCTGGAGTGGACCTGAAGAATCTGTCCAACCATGGAACTTACATCCTCAGCTCACATTTTGACAAGAGTAAATACAATAGTGTGCTTTCATATCTGGGTGTTAAAAGTGTGAGATCTGAATGGTACGTGAAATGCATCGAGGGGTGTAACCTAGTCAAGGAGGTAGATGAAAAAATCTATCTGGAAATCATATCGTTTGTCGCGGAAAATTGGCAAAATTTCTTCTCTGGAACAAACATGTCGTCCATGCCCCTGCTGAAGTATGTTGATAAGAACAATGTTCCTGCTTTCTGGAGCATATCTAGAGCCATTCAATCGAGCGATAGGTTGTGCC
Organism: Alopecurus myosuroides; assembly: GCA_028641055.1. NCBI lineage: Eukaryota > Viridiplantae > Streptophyta > Magnoliopsida > Poales > Poaceae > Alopecurus > Alopecurus myosuroides. The sequence continues at coordinate 140,035,446 of CM054061.1, read as the reverse complement.
TTGCATCTCAGAAGAAGCACATATCATGGCTTATCAGCTGGAACCAGGAGTTTTCATCGGCTAGAAGGTTTTTTGTGCCTTACGATACACAGAAAGCTCTAGTAGATTTCCCAAGGAAGAGCACAATAAGAAATTGGCTAAACAGCCATGCAAAAGTGGAGTCTGTATCGGTGTACACTTATGGACAGAGTGTTGTTAGTTCCTTGAGTTCAGGTAGCAGGCCTGTCGTTGCTTTTGCGCACTTTCTGCACCACTCATCTCAGAAGGGTCACGTAGACAGCTACCATTTAGCTGAGCTGTGTCGTGTCATGCCAGTAATTGACAGCTATGGCAATGTGGTCAAGACAAGAATACACGTTCTAGTTCCTGCAAAGGGTAGCAAATGGATCGAACTGATCGGCAATAACCCATGGACCAAGGAAAATTACGTCGAACTGCATGCAGATTACAAGTCAGCGGGCTCTTTTGCTGGGAACTACACATCCGAAGGCCAGATTTTGTCTTTCGTCAAGACACAGTTACACGCATCAGATGTTCCATCCATACACCCTCCGAACGCAAGTTTCCCTACTGTCTCCTCACCTCTAACTGTGGGAAATGCAATCTTGCTACTGGAGTGGATACAGAATTTGAGGTTGAGAAGTGTTACATTACCGGCTAGGTTCTTGGCTTGTGTGCAACAGGGAAGTTGGCTGAAGACATCAGTTGGCTACAAGCCACCAAATGAATCATTTCTATCTAGTTCTGAGTGGGGTAATCTTCTGCAAGGTGGATCTACCTGTGTTGATATACCAATGATCGATCAACAGTTCTATCAGGGTAAACTGCATGAGTACAAAGCAGAACTTAAGGCAATTGGAGTAAGATTTGAGTTTCGGGACGCGTCAGCTTACATTGGCAGTCGCCTTATGTCGATGGCTTCAAGCAACATGCTAACCAGAGAGAATGTATACGCGTTGCTTCAGCTGATTCGGTTTCTTCAACAGAAGGTTCTGTCACCAAGCGATCTGATTAATCGTGTCAAAGATGGACGATGGATGAAGAGTACCAACGGCTACGTGTCTCCTGCTAGTTGTATCATCTATGATTCAGAGTGGGCAGTTGCATCTCGTATCAGTAACCAATCATTCCTTGATGTCAAGTTCTATGGAGAGGACATCCTTGATTATAAACCAGAGCTCAAATTGCTTGGTGTTGTCGTTGGTTTTGGAAACAATTACAAGCTTGTGATTGATAATTTCAAGTTCAGTTCTGCTGTTGTTACCTGTGACGCTACTGTGCTTATCCTCAAGTGCATCCGGTATGTGAGCTCATGTGATCACTTCCTAAAGAAGCTTAAAGAATTAAAATGGTTGAAGACCAACATGGGATTCCGTGCCCCCAATGAATCTTTTCTTCTAGAAACTGGTTGGGAGTGCCTTTTAAAGGTCTTCGACGGAATTCCTGTAGTTGATCTTGGATTTTATGGGAGTCAAATCAGCTCATACAAAGAAGAGTTGAAAATGACTGGACTGATCATAAGAATTGAGGAGGCGTCGAAGGCTATAGGAAGTATCTTTAAGAGGATGGTCCTTAGTTCTTCACTTACAAAGGCGAGTGTCCTAGCTCTACTAGCATCTTACCGTCAGCTGAGAAAACAGACCCCAATTCCCGTTGAACTTTTCAATGGCATGCGGAATGATAAGTGGCTGCGCACATCATTGGGATTCCGGTCTCCATCTGATGCGATCTTATTTGCTGAAGAATGGCAATCTCTGTCACTAATAGCAAACTTACCTTTCATAAATGATGGTGACTCTCATGATGGTTTAAGCAAAGAGATACATGGTTACAAACATGAGCTGAAGGAGCTAGGTGTTACTACAGAAGTGAAAGATGGTGCTAGGTTTGTCGTCGCTGGCCTCAACATTCCTAAGCATCCTGTGGACATATCTGCAGCCACTGTCTTGTCATTATTTGGATCCATCCGGAGATGGTGCTAGGTTAGACGTACACCAAAATTTCCGAAGGACTTTTTGGAGAAAATCAATGTCTGCAGTTGGCTGAAAACAACACTGGGATACCGGTGTCCTAATGAGTGTATACTCTTTGATCCAAAGCAGTCTTATATCAACAAGGAGGATGGCCCTTTCATCGATGAATCTTTCTATGGTTCAGAAATAGCCTCTTTCAAAGATGTCCTTGCGGCGATTGGAGTAACTGTGGATGTTATATGTGGAAATGACCTTGTTGCTAAGGATCTGAGGAACCATGACGGTACTGCTACTATTTCCCGGATATACATGTACCTCAAGGAGTCCAACTGGGAGCCTGTGAACAAAAAGAGTGATTGGATTTGGATACCAAATGAAAAGGATAGTGGAGCCTGGGTTAGCCAGCAAAGCTGTGTTCTTCATGATCCGAACAATCTTTTTGGCAGGCAACTGCATGTTTTGGGAAAATACTATGAAGGGAAGTTGCTTGACTTCTTTTCATCTGCTTTTGGAGTGCGGCATGGTCCTTGTGTGGAAGACTACTGCCAGCTATGGAGCACATGGGAGAACTCGGTGAATGAGCTATCGATGGCTGACTGTGCTGCTTTCTGGAAGTACATTGCAAAGAACTGGAGCAAGAACACGGAGAAACTTCTTTCAGGTTGTGTCAAGGTTCCGGTCTGTGTAAATGGAAATATCATTATATCACGAAAGGAGGATGTGTTTATTCCTGATGATCTACTTCTCAAGGATTTGTTCGACAAGCTTCCTCATCAATCGTTTTTTATCTGGTATCCTTCTTGCAGCCTTCCTTCTGTCTCTCGAGCAAAGCTTAACAACATCTATGGTAGTATCGGAGTTCGGGCAATTTCAAATGCTGCCGAGAAGAATGATTCTTTTAAATTGGACGATACATTTACTAGAAAAATTGATCAGTGTGAGTTGATGAGTGTTGGTTTGCTCCAGATAGTTCTTGCTTTCCTTGCTGATCCTGCTCTTGACATTCCTGTCAAAGAGCGTCACAGGATGGTTTCTTGCCTGGTAAATGTGACTGTCCTAGAGAGCGAAAAACCAATCACGGTGGGATACTGTGTAAATGTGTCTTCTGGAAGGGTCGTGGATGTGAAGACCAGCCGAATGCTCCGCTGGGAGCGGGCGAATTCAAAGCTTTATGTGCAGAGAAGCAATGGCGCAACGAGCTACAAAGAGAAGATTGAGTTTGCAACGAACTTTGCGGAAGAGATAGCTCGAGGATTGGTCTTTGAGATGGCAGACCAGATCCCTTTGCTGGTAGAACTCATAAAAATTGGCAGCTTGGTGGACTTCCAGGCTGCCGCTGTCGAATACTTGTTGAAATCGAAGAACCTGCAACTGTTCCCTGAAGATGAGGTTTTCCTGAATGACATGTCGCTAGGTCTGTCCTTGGCAAACCGAAAGAACCATCTTTCTTCCACGTCTAATTTTTTACCTACTGATGCAATTATATAATACTAATTTTCTGTATGTAGGTGGTGGCAGCAAGAAACGTTAGCTGTCCTGGGATATTGCTATTTGGCATTCCTCCATTTTGGATAAGCGGTGAGGACACTGATTTTCACTTTTGGGCATGTAGGACACTACATCCTTTCTGCAGTGGTCGTGATGTAGCCTGATATTATTTTATTTCTTCCTTGGTGCAGGTTGTTGATGGCCATCATATGTTGGAAATCTTTCACTGAGCTTCGTTGTTGTGCATCAGGAGGATCAAGAATGCGACTGCTTCATTGTCTCGAGACACTTAATGGTGTTGGCTTTCAGTACTAGCTGTTGCTTTTCTTATTTCCTATGTGTTGCTCTCTGTCTTGAGGGCCTGAACCTGTTTAGAGCAGGGTATGTTTGTTTAATCAAGTGTTTGAGACCTGAGCTATTGAGAGTGATACTGGTTATGTTGGCTCCTCGTATTTGTGTGTGTGCTTTAAGACTTGAGAGTGATGCAAACAGTCTGTTTCGATCTAAGTTTATTTGTTCCTGCCTTGAGCACTTGCCATATTTTGTATACTTGCTACCAGGTTGTTGATAGTGCAATCGAAACCTTGGCGGACACACAGGGAATTTATGGGCCAAGACAAATGAGCTCGTAAGCTTGATGAGTGTTTTGTTTTCGGTTGTTCCAATTTTTTTCATGCTCTTTCATGAAGCGAGATTAAAAAACTTCTCTAACTCTGATGGTATACAAGTGATAAACCATATTATCACTACTGTGAAAGAGTGACAAAATATATGATATAAACCAGGGTATATCTGATCTATTATATGTATGTCCCAACCTTGTGTCTTATCCATTGTAATAAGTAGGAAGGCCTGCTAGAATGGTTCCATATGTAATGAGCATGGAGAAAGGAAATCCCACTATTTCAGTCTTAATGCCTTCACCAGGGGAAGGTGGGCAAAAATTTGCATCTTAGAAAGCAGCAAAACAATACTGCACAGTTGAACATTTTTACTTATCTAGAGTATCTCTGTTTTCTTCTTCAATGGGTCATCAATCTTGGCTCCTTGCACCTACTTAATGTCAGCAAAACTGCTGGAACAAGAGCAGATGCTGGACCATGGCATACAAAATCAACGTTCAGAGTTCAAGAGTATTTACCTAGCCGGAAGGAGTGGGGAAGTGGGCAGCGTTGGTGAAGTGGAACCAGAGGCGGGAACATGGAAGAAGCATGAGCGTTGGACGCTGGCGCCTTCCTCGAGCGCGGCGACCCGGAGACGCCATCCTTTGGCGCGGCGCCGTCTCCTTCCACGCGGGGACGGCAGCGGAGGCTTCTCTCCTTGCTCGCGGAAGACGGGACGGCAGCGGGAGTAGCAGCTTTGCTTGCTCTGTGTCGTTGGGCACGGTCTGCCATGGCCCGTCGGACTGGAATTCCAAAGTTCCACCGCAGAGATCCCGGAGGCGCGACGGAAGTCGCCACAGAAGAAACCTTCGGCGGGGCCGCGCGCCGGCTCACGCCACTGCACGCGACGCCGGCGAAGGGAGCTGCTGCAGCACGTCGTCGACCTTGGTCCAGCGCATAAGCCCCGCGCCCGTGCGCATCAGCTCGCCCCCTAGCCCGCGCATCAGTTAGCGCCGCAGCGCTCGAGTGCGTCCGCCGTCGTGTCAGGATCCCATTGGTAAGGAGAGGATCAGGACCAGAATTCGGGCAAACAGAAAGAGATACGAGGAATTAATTGAAGGAATTAAAGACTGAAAGGTAATCTGTTGGAAAGGGAAAGTGCAAGGAACGGAAGAACAGAAAGTGATAAAAGGAATTAGGGTTTATACTCGTCGCGTCGCCCAGCCACCCACTCTCCCTGGTTATTAGGAAGAAGAAAGTAAAAGTGCCGTATATGAGAATGTCGTCGAAGAAAAACCAGAACAAACTTCCTTAATTGGGCAGCAAAGATTTCGTGAAGTGTTGGAATGTTGCCGGAGCATTTGTTAAACCGAAAGGCATCACTAGATACTCATAGTGGCCTAGGTGAGTACTGAATGCACTTTTGGCAATGTCATTAGGGTTCATCCTAATTTGGTGGTATCCCGACCTCAGATCCAATTTAGTGAATAATGTGGCACTCTGTAGCCGCTCATCTAGTAAATCTTCAATTACTGGAATGGGGTATTTGTTCTTGATTGTGATTGCATTCAGTCTGTAGTCAACACACAGTCTCCGTGTTTTGTCCTTTTTATGACAAGAATTGCAGAAGATGAGTAGGGACTTTTGCTCAATCTGATCTCAGAATTCTTCAATATGTTTTGCACTAGCTCTTCTACTAGGTTTTTCTTCTTATAAGGCATTCTGTAGGGTCTGACATTAGGTGGTATGACTTCTTCTTTGATAGGAATTGAGTGATCACACTCTCTGTGAGGGGGAAGGCCTTCAGGTTCATTGAATATGTCCTGGTACTGCTGTATTATGTCATTGACAGGGCAGTCAACATTTGTTGTTGGAGCTGGGAGAGCAAAGATTTCCTCTGTTTTGTCTTTGTTTAGCCTGATGAGGAATGCCTTGTATCCACTTCTAACCAACTTTGAGCAAGCTTTTGCTGAAATGGTTTGTTTATCAAGTGGAACAACTTTGTCCATGAGAGTACACCATTTTCCTTCTACAGTGATGGATATACTTCTATTGTCCCAGTCATAGTAATTTGGGTTGTGTGCCATGAGCCAATTGGCACCCAGTACCATGTCATATCCTTTGAGAGGAAGAATTTTGCAATTATGGGAGAAAGTTGTGCTTTGGATTCTGAATTCACATTTGGGAATGCATCCTTTAGATAGCAATTCTCCTCCACCAGCTACCATAACCTTGTGAGCCAGTGTTTGTTGAGGAGTGAGTGTGGTTTTCTTGACAAACTCACTGTCCAGGAAGGTGTTAGTACTGCCAGTATCAATTAGAGATGTTGCCTTCTGACCTCTTATGTGAACCAGCACAGACAGGGTGGTATCTCCAGGAATCCCTGGACTGCCTCTGCTGAAATTTGCATGAGATTTTCCTTTTGTTTAGCAGCTCCAGGTTGTGTTTCCACTAGAATTGGTTGAGGAAGTGGTGTGTCAGGTAGTGTTGGAGATGCGTCATAGAATGTATCCGTTGTCTCCTTTTCTTCCTCACTGTCACTGTGTCCTTGATATTGAATTGCATGAACGATACTCTTCACGTTGTTGCATTTGTGACCATATGTCCATTGTTCTGGGCAATACCAACATTTACCCCTTTCCTTAGGTTCGTCATTTTGAGTCTTGTTCCTATAGTCACGATTTCCCATTTGTTTTTTGGGATAGTTGACTATAGCCGGTCTGTTGCCAGGTGTTGTGCTAGCAGGTTTCATGTTAGCTGCCATATGAGCCATTTCCTGTTGTTTAGCATGCCAGTATGCTGCCCTCAATGTAGCTGGATTGTGACTGCGTACACTGTGCTTGATAGTCTCTTTGAGCCCACTGATGAAACGCAAGAGGAAGAAATTATCTGTCAGGTATGGATGATCATGCTGCATATTGATCATGTATTCCTCGAAGAGATCAATGTATAAACTAACACTTGTTGTCTGTTTCAGATGTTGGAATTGTTCCATCGATTCATGCTCACGAGGTGTCGGGAATCTTTCACAAATTAACTGACAAAACTGGGGCCAGTTACACAGGTATATATTCAGATTGCTGCTAGCAAGCTAAGTTTTTGCTTTCCCCCTGATGTGTGCATTAGCCCATTTGACTTTGCTGTCATTATCAATACCACTGAGAGAAAATACTGACTCGCACTGATCTATCCAATTCTGTGCATTGTCACCGAAAAACATTGGTAACTCTAGAGTAGGTGTCCTGATGTATGGCTCTTGATTGTTGTTGTTGGCAGGAGTATGTGGTAAGTAGTGTGGCTGATGTATGTGGTTTTGGTGTGTCTGAATGTATGGTATTGTAGGTTGTGTAGGTGTGTAAGTATATTGTGGTAAAATGGGTTGGGTTGTGGGGGGTAGTGATAGTATCCTTGGTTTGGTGGGTAGTAAGTGTAGCTTGTTGGTGAGGGAGGGTAAATTTGGGGAATTGGCGTTGTTCCAACTGGTTTTGTGGTAGTGGTGGTGTTGTATATTTGTGGGTGTGTCTGGGGTGTTGTGTGCTGCTGCACCTTGGTGGGAATTGGCTGGTATGGTGAAGAAGTAGGCTTGTGTGGCATTTGAGTGGTGGAAGGTGATGAATTTTTGTTGCAATGGAGTGGAATGGTTTCGGTCGAGAAACTCGAAATTGGCATACCGTAGATGGGTTGCGTGGGAGCGGTTTGAGGTTGGTTGGTGGGTGTTGTGGAGTGCGACGATCCTGTTGATGGTGTAGTTTCCTCAAGGATTGGGCTTAGGTTCGGTGGTGGTGGGGGAGGTGTGGTGAATCCTGTCGGTTTGGATAGCGGAGGAGTGGAAACAACAGGTGTATGCGGAGATGCGTTTGGGGCTGCTAGTTTTTCGAGCGATTGGATGCTCAGGGCTATCTGCGAAACCATGGCTGTGAGATTGGTCAAGTTACCTTCGATCATCTCAATGGATTCCTGCTGATGCTCTAGACGTCTGGCCAGATTCAGCACCTCGCGAGGAAGGCGCGTGACAATTTCCTCTTCCTCCTTGGCATGTGCTTGTGCGGCAGCCAGCAGCTCTGCTTCCTCGGCAGCTGCTGCCATCCTCTCTTGTGACCTTGTCCGGTGAAGATTCATGGTTGGTTGGAGGCGACAGGATCTCTTCCGCGGAGCGATTCTGCACGCAAGGAAGAACAAGGACAGGGATTTTACCCCCCGCAGATCTGAGATGCGGGCAACCTGGGGTGTTCTTCGACGCGATTAGGGTGGAGGGGTGGGAGTCGCTCGGGGGAAAAAAGCTCCTGATACCAATTGTCAGGATCCCATTGGTAAGGAGAGGATCCAGGACCAGAATTCGGGCAAGGGAAAGAGATACAAGGAATTAATTGCAGGAATTAAAGACTGAAAGATAATCTGCTGGAAAGGGAAAGTGCAAGGAACGGAAGAACATAAAGTAGATAAAAGGAATTAGGGTTTATACTCATCGCGCCGCCCAGCCACCCACTCTCCCTGGTTATAAGGAGTGCCCAGAAGATGCCGCGATGACAAATATTTGGTTTGGAAAGATTCGATCGAATAAGTTACAAATCTGGAAATCAAAGTAATTTAGACAGGAACCGTTGGATGGCCCGAAGGGGTATCGCTGCATTCTGGCCGTTGATGTGTATGTCTTCATAATTGTCGGCAAGAGGTGATTTGCTACAAGTCCATGCTTGGTTCTGACACGTCGCGCCTTGGACCTCGCCCGCCTGTTGGTCGCCACACCTCGCCGGCCCTCCTCCTGACGTGAAGAGAAAAGACGGTATGTGTGGAGGCGTGGCGCCGCATCGGGATGCCTGGTGGCGGTCACGTGGATGGGCCGCGCGGCTGTCGTCGACGGGTGTCCGGGAAAAAGCGGCGGCGTGAGATTTCTTCTGCTCCATGCCCCCGATGGTGAACTGAACTTGCGAGACGTGCGCTGGGAAGAGGATAAGAGCATCTCCACTCGCGCCCCCAATAGCCGTCCAGATGGGCCCCAGCGAGGCCCTATGGGAGCTCGTCCGGACGGCGCGGCTGCCCACTCGGCGCTATACCTGGCCATATCTCGGTCCTGGCCGGGCCTAAAAAAGCCATTACCACAAACCCAAGGCCCAGGACCGTGACTAGTTTCCAGGCCCAGGCCCGTGGGCAGGAAAAACACCGGGCTTTTGGGCCTCGGGCCGGGCCTCTTCATTAAAACACCAAAAACCAAGGACTAGGCCCGACCCGAACATGCATCGGGCTTAAAAACTGAGGCCCAGGCCTGTCCCATGGAAAAGCCCGTCGGGCCTAGGCCCGGGAATTTCGGCTCGGGCTGGGCTGCCCATGCCCAGGTATGCTCGGCACCCACAACCAAAACCCCAGAGCAAGATTTTGCCTATTTTCGTTATTTTGGAGTCTAAAAAATACTTAAAAATACATATGTTTTAGGTTTAAATTATTACATATATAGTTCACAAATGACTACAAATAAAAATAAAATATTCATACAATTAAAAATAAATTCGAAGTATACTATGATGCCGCCATTCCTTTGCGAGCCCACAAATTCTTCACTAAATCATTTTGGAGTTGATCATGAGTTGCCCGTCTCGAATCTCCATGTGCATAGCGATGTACTCGGTCCAACCCGCTGGCACATTCTGATCCACATTGGCGAGAGGACCCTAGAACTCATACGGAAGATGATCATGCACTGGATTTTCATGCTCATCCTCAATGATCATGTTGTGCATGATCACATATGCATTCATGATCTCGCATCTGCTCGGCCGACCAAGACAGAACAGGATAGCGCAGAATGGCAAACCTCTGCTGGAGCACTCCAAATGCACGCTCGACATCCTTTCTTGTGTTCTCTTGTACGGAGGCAAACCAGGATTTCTTGTTGCCTAGAGGATTGAAAATTGTCTTTACAAATGTTGACCATCTTGGATAGATACCATCCTCTAGGTAGTACCCCTTGTTGTACTCATGGCCATTGACAACATAGTTCACTGGCGGAGCATGGCCGTCAAAAAGTTTCGAGAACACAGGGGACCGCTACAACACATTGATGTCATTGTGAGATCCTGCCATGCCGAAGAATGCATGCCAAATCCAAGTCTCGTGATCTGCCACTGCCTCAAGTACCACGCTGCAAACTCCATGATGTCCCCCTTTGTACAATACTTGCCATCCAAATGGATAGTTCTTCCAGCTCCAGTGCATGCAATCAATGCTTCCAAGCATATCAGGAAAACTTCTTGCTTCATTTGTTGCCAGGATCCGAGCAGTTTCGTCCTTATTTGGTCTTCTCAAGTAGTTTGGGCTAAACACTTCCACTATCACAGTGCAAAACTTGTACATGGCTTTGATAGCCGACGACTCAGACATGCGGAGATAGTCGTCCTGGGCATCTGCAGGGGCACCATATGCAAGCTCATAGCAGTTGTGCACTTATGAATTAAGGAGAAACCTACCATCTCGACGGCGTCTTTCTTCATCTTGAACCAGGGGTCGTGCTCTCTCACACTCTGCACCAATGTGTTGAACAACCTTCGGCTCATCCGAAATCTCCGTCGAAAATCCTTTGCATCGAATCTTGGCTCATGAGCAAAATAGTCGGCGAAAAGAATTCAATGACTCTTCATTCTCATCCTCGATTTCGTCTTCTTCCTCCCAAACTTGGATCCTCCTCGCTTTGGTTCGCGATTGGCTTCATCATCGGCGAGAAGTTGTGTCAAACAAGCAAGAACACGCAAGTTATCATCTTCCTCCTCGTCGATATCTGCTTCTTCCTCTAAGAGAAAGTTCACCATCATCTCATCGTCGCTGTCCATCTGTAGAAATGAAAGTGGCTTCAAAATATGACAAAAACAATGACCGGCGCCCAACCGAGCAACTCGCCGAACACCTTGGGGGCGAGGTGGTTACCTCTGGTCGCCGGAGGTGGCGCCGGTGTGGTGGAGGCGCGGCGGAAGAGAGTGGCAGCGCTGCGAGGACGAGGGAGACGGCAGAGGGCGAGGCGGCATGTGCGGGGCGTAGATGGGTGGGGCGCAAGGGGACGTGGCGCAAATGGTCGCTTTGTGTCGCTGGCAGGACGGGCCCGCGGCACGGAACAACTCGTCCGACGCCCCCACGGGAACCCCTAGGGGGTGGAGTTGGGTTGGGTTTGCCGGACGGGGACAAGGGGGCGTCCGGACGGGAAGGCCCAATAGGGGGCGCGAGTGGGCGCGCTCGGAGCCCGTCCGGACGGGGATGCGCTTGGGGGCTGCCTTTGGGGGCGCGACTGGAGATGATGTAAGCCTGTTGAGTGGTTAAAGGTGTGCCCCGTGGTAAGCATATACTTCCTCTGTTCCTAAATGTAAGAGGTTTTACTCTTTTTTTACATTCACACATGTCTACGTGTATTACACAACTTTTAGTGCATATGTTCACTCATATTAGTATGTATCTAGACAATATGAGTGATAACTTGATATTTTCGCAGGTTTTGTATAAAATATTTCGCAGGTGTTTTGGAAATAAAATATTATGACCTATAGTGTTTTCCAAAATATTATTTTTGCCAAAGAAAGATTTATGTAAACCCTATTTCTAAATAGTCATAAAGTATCCTTTTGAATTTAACCCCTTTTGAAAATACAAAATTTCAAAGGTGTTGGAAACATTACACATTTATTTTTGATTGAAAGAAAATGTTATTCCAAAATTATAGAATTTGATTTGAGGTCAAATGGACTTACAAATCATAAGTTATGGATTGAAGAATAAAAACAAAAGAAATAGGATAAAAAAAACTTAACGACATAGCCCAGCTGGGCCAAGCCCATCTCCTATCTACCGCATGCATGCACACCAGCAGAATACCGGCCCATCTCCTTATCCGCCGCGGAGAGCAACGAAGAGCAGCCCAGTGCAGACCCGCACCCTCTCATCCCCACAGACAGTTGGACCCCACTAAGGCCATCCGTGATGTTAGCGCTTCAAAGTCCGTGCACGGGATGAACTCGACGCAGCGCCGCCTCGGCCCCTGCCCCTCCTCCACGCCTCTGTCCCCATAAAAGGGGGACTGCCCCTCGATGTTCACACCCCTCCCGAGAACCCTAACCCTAAGACGCTCCGCCGCCATGAAGATATCCGCCGCCGGAAGGCGCCACCGCAAAACCGCTCTGTCACCACTGCTAGGAGCAGTCCGAAACACGCCTGAGGACATAATCGAGACTGCGACTTCATGTCGTACTTTCATGTGCCGTCTCTGAGGCCAGAGCACCACCAGAACGACGCCTCTGTCCACGCAGTGCCCTCCACCTGCATTCTCCTCCTCCTCTCTGGTGAGTAGCGCCACAACTGTCCCTCCTTTCTTCCATTCATCAGATGAGAAGCGGACACACATGATTGGATCTAGCCAAGCCAAGCCTAGCCGTGGATTAAGCCGAAGACCCAACTTAAGACGTAGCCGAGCCATCCAACCGCAGCCGCTGGATCCAGATATGAGCGTCCACATTAAATCACTTGGTGAACAGGTTTTGGCCAATCAGGGTCTGCCACATAGCCAGCCATTTTCTGTTTTAATCCCGGAATAGATTTAACTAGCAAATTTACAAAAAATCCCCTAGATGTTAGATTGTTCATAATTTTTTAACCATAGATCCAAATTTAGCAACCTTGGACTTTTTGAAAAGCCCCAAACTTGTACAATATTTTCGCACGGTCCAAATTTAAATTTGTAAACTTAAATTGGTTCAAATTCAAATATGCTTGTTTGATGATTTTTGGCATAGTTTAAATTCTATATATCCAGTTTTGACAAACCAAATTGTTTTGGAGATCTTAGGGTGTGTGGTAACAGAATCCTCTTCCTAAAACAAATTTTGTGCTAACTTAGATTTTTTATAAATTTAGATGCTCCTTTGACTATTTTTTACTTAGTTCACATTCTGTAAATATTTCGAAGATGTTTCCGTTAGCAAATGTTTTAAGTACCAACCTTAGACTAGAGACATCAAAAACTAAGCCATTGGACACTATGGAAACCAATTCCATGTAATTTTGTTCTAGTTGGACCTGCTAGTTGAAAACCACCAAGTCAGGATTTGTGAATAATCATGAAGTGCAAGGAACATGCTCGATTTGTCAACTTGATATTTTCTACATGAAGCTAGAAAACCACCAAGTATGGATTGGACCCCCAAGAAGTAGAAGTCCTAGAAGAAATCAAGAGGAACTTCAACAAGACCAAACCCACCTCTCTCTATCATTTCTTACCTTTCTTTTCTTTTCCCTTGAATTTGTGGTGTGGCTAAGTTAGATCAATAATGGCCCCTAGTTTGTACCAAAACCATCAAGTGTTGGAAAGTTCAATGAAGTCACCACACCAAGAAGGAAGCTACTAAAGGATCCCGAAGACGATTCTTAAGAAGACCAACCAATGTGAAGACTTGGAGCGACAACCTAGTCTAGATGATTAGTACCAAGTTAGTTTTTGTTCAAGACTTACAATTATTTTTAAAAATGAGATGAGAGATTTTTTCCAAGACTTCAACAAGGAGCCAACTTCAAATCAAGAAGAATACTCTTCCAGAAGATGAAGAAGAAGAGGAAGAAATTTACAAGTCCCTTATGAGGAAACTATAGCAATCTGATCTACTTCTCTTATTCTATACGACGAAGTCCCTAGAACCTTGGATAGGAACTTCAAATGATTTTCTTCAACTAAATAAGGAAGACTACAAGCAAGTCCATTGAAGGACATGCATAAAGACTTAGACATCAGAAGCAACTCAAGGAAGTAAAAGAAGAACTTGAAGAAACTCAAGACAAAAATATATTAGACCAATACCTTGTGTGATCTTTTGATCAGGGAACAACCCTCAATCACAAATGGAAAACTCCAACTACAACCACTTAGTTTATTTTGTGCATTGGAATTGCATGTTATCACAAGCTTCTCTTTGCATATTAAAGTAAATGTGATAGTCCTTAGTGGAATTTTTGTAAATTTCCTGACAAGTATGACCAATTAGGTTTGAACCCTTCAAACCCAATCCTTAGCCATTTTATATACACTAAACCCAATCACTATAATTAATTTGGTAAAATAAATTGTTGTGTTAAGTTTGTTGATTGTTATACTTTGTTCCCTTGTTTGTAATTACTTGTTTATTGTTGTTTAGTTGTATTGTTTAGATTGTACGAAGAGCAATATTGTTTTTGTGCATAAAGTGGGTAAATCAAAACCAACTCCAAAGAGGAAAGTAACACACCATCAAATACCCATTTTTTCTATATGCATTATTAGAGTTTTTGAGTAGTATGCATGATAGGAATTCTACTAAGTTATATGCTATGCTAAATCCTAGTAGTGTGTAGCTACCCCTTTTTTACCTTGTTATTTTGTTACCGTGGAGCTTAGTAGATACTATCCAATTCTACAAAATTGTTTTGCTTGATTTTGTGGAAAATTTCCTAATTATAAAGTTTAATGAAATACCTGGGTGGAAGTGGAAGGATTGGTTTATGTTGAATGGCTCCCTAGGGCCATTTCTGTGTTGTTTTTCACCAAAGAAGTACACTTGTGGATGGCCACCCAGGAACAAAGAGTATACTATGTCCCTCTAAGTTTAGTAGCTTCCCGTGCAACCTTTAGTCCTATGGGCTCTGTGTTGATCAACTAAGTTGAATGAACTCGCCAACGCTTGATAAGCAGATGTAGGGGGTGTAGGTTGTAATGGGTCAAGCCAGATGGTGGTGGAATTTCTTTCGAAAGATCTCGTCTCAATATTTTCATTTCCTTAATGCACTTAGGGTGTATAGCATGTTTGGGTCGATTTGAGTCTAAAAGTAAAAGTGCACAAACTCTATAGAGTCAAGGAACTAAGATCTTAGCCATGTCCCCGGTTACGGACAACTATGAACAGCTGGACAAAGAATGATGGAAGAATCTCATCATGCCAACTTCTTAATAAAATTTTGATGGGTGAACATGGGTAGAAGTTTTCCCTGCTTTCTATCAGTGGTACTCCTTAATTTAGCTATAGATTTATTAAAGATGAAAGTCTTTTATGAAAAGAGATAAGAGAAACTTGCTTTATGCAAACTTAGCCAAGGCTCCACTCAGCCAAATATGCATGTAGTTATAGATTTTCCATTTATATACACCATAATGTTACTTTCCAATATTGACCCCCTTGTGGCTGCATATTCCAATTTGCAGATGGAACAGATGATGAGTGAGGCTTTCGTTCAGGATCTCGAGTCTACAACCAACATGTCTTTGCCTGTGACACATGACTGAAGATGAGGCTCATTGAAGTACTATGTTTTCCGCTATAACCTCATGGTTTCTTCTAGTCTTGTGAGACTATGCAAGTTCTAATGATAATTTTCTAAAGACTGGATAATGCGATGTAATAGATTTTGATGATTTGCATGATATTTCATTTTGTAATGTGGTGATAGCATTTGATCTAGGGAATATCACAATAACACAAGTGTTGTTGCATTATTTAAATGTGGGAACACTACAATCCCCGAAAAGGAGAACCCCCGAAGGATTTTCCCAAATACGGTTCATAGCTCCGCTGCTAGCCGAAATCCTAGTTCGGGAGACATAAGTTCTTACTCTGGCACACTGTCGGGACGGGGATTCGAGGGGGGTTGTCGCCATCGTCATGACCAACACATTTCCATCAACCCTCCATGATTCCCCTTTGATGTGTGAGTAATTCCCTGCGGTAGGCATAGGGGATGGTAGGGATTGGATTGATTGATCATGCAATATCTCATGAGATTGATAGGGAATGATGCCCAATAACACTATTGTTCTTAATTATCATTTTTGCTACTTGGAGTGCTTAATTCTTGTCACTTCGGTCCTGAGTGCCATGATTTCAGATATGAACATGTTATATTTTCATGAATATAAATTTTGTTTTGGATCATGTCTACGAGTTGTATGCACCTATTATTGTCCGGAACCTGAGACCCCAATGGTGAAAGCTTGGGATATCAGAGTGGATGGATTTTAGTTTGAGGATTACATGTATCCATTGAGTGTTAATGGTTTGATACGGTACTTGGTGAAACAAGTACCTTAATTACCATTAGTTCCAAATTGACTCCGCCGCAACGGGGTGGTTGGACAAAAGATGTTGTGCAAATTCTTATTGCAAGCACACACAACTATTTTCGGGATACATGCCTATAATTATTAGTGAGTTGGATGCTCTCTTATATATTTGTGATGTCATATGTTAAGTCTATTACATGGTTAATCTCATTCATGCAACATCCTTACACCCATCCCTTTGCCTACGATGTTCTAGCACTGTTGTCCACTCCGTTTACATTCGCTGTTACTATTGCTCCTGTTATTTTACTGCTACTATTACTATCACATACTGATGCCTTCATATCACCGTTACTACTAATAAATTGTATCAAGCAAGTTATTTTTAAGGTGCAGCTGAATTGACAACTCGGTTATTAACGCTTACAAATATCCTTTGGATCCCCGTCTGTCGAATCAATAAACTGGGCTATATTTACCCTCGAAGACTGTTGCAATCCCCTACACTTGTGAGTCATCAAGACTATATTCTGAGGCCGTTGCCGGGGAGGTAAAGTGAATAACATACATGACGTACGAACAAACGTCGCCTTAAGCCCTATTATATTGTACATATTAGTGGGTCTAGTATAAACCCCAAGAATAGAACCAATGACCCACTAAAAAAACTAATGAGAAATGTTTTATTCATAGGACAAAAACTGCAAGAGAAATCTTCTACCTATTTTCTTTTTTGTATGTTGCCTTTAGTGCCAACTGAATTGTACCGGATCAATCAGAGCCAAATTTTGATTTTCAAAGATATTTTTTGCTTTCCACAGTTGCTAAAAAGATCTGTCCACGATTGCGGAGGACAATCATTTTAAATTAACTTCCATTTAGGCTTGTCTGGACCATCTCTCGGAGCCACAGTCATCAACAAACTTCTCAACTGACATTCTTGCATTTGCATGCGCACATCCAACCACGTTCTGAAATCAAACTGCTAGTTCTTGTCCCACATCTCTATGATAGTGCATATATGGACACTACAGATTTTGAACAGCATCGGGAAATGGCCACAAAAGGAGCACTATTTACACCATCGATCATGCCAGAAATTTATTTCCCTGCCATGATTATTCTGCCATGCAGACACTGTTAGCGATTGTTTGTTTTGGGTGGAACGGTGTAACCCTCTCGGGTCACCGGGTACGTGTTGATATAGGTGAGGAAGAGCCCCTCACGTGGATTTTACAGGTGGGGTATGTATACGGTTGGTGTACTACACCATACCGTACACATACCAATAATACATCTCTAATACCCCCCCTTAATCTAGGCCTGGGAGAGGTTTACCCCCCGTTTGGATGTAGGAAATTTAGCCTGGAATTGGCAATTTGGAATTGGTGGACCGAATTCTTTTGTTTGGGGGGGGTTAAGGAATTGGGCTTGGAAAAGCCTGGGCAATTCCACGATCCTATCCCGCGCGCGTCCGCCCTGCCTACAGCGATTCCGAGCCCCCACCCTCGGAAAGCGCTCGGAAAGTTTTTCAGCGAAGCCCGTACGTCTCCTGACTCCGCTCGACTCGCCTCCCTCGCTCTCGTCTCGATCCGCGACCTGGAGGCAACCGGCGGCGGCAGCGCTGGTAGGATCCTCTGCCCTCTCCCTCCCTCCCTCCTCTCCCCTCCCTCCCTCCTCTCCCTTCCATGGCGGCGCCCTCCGCCCTCGCGACCTGCAGGCAACTGTCGGCGGCTCCCTTCTCGAATCCACGGCGGCGGCGCCCTTCTCCCTCGTGGGGGTTGTGGGAGACGGCGGCTGCGCCATTCTTCCACGGCGGCGGCGCCCTTGTCCCTCGTGTGCGTGGTTCCAGCCGGACATGCTGCCGTAGCGTGGAAGGACGACGGGGGAAGGAGGAGGGACGCCGCCCAGCTCTATTCCGGCGAGCCGGTGCAGGTGCACGACGGTGGGCGGACGGGTGAAGAGGAGCGACGCTGCCGTGGTCCATCCCGGCGAGCCTGCTGTCCCGACGTGTTCTCTGTTGTTTTGGCGAACGGGGACATGTACTTCTCTGTTTTTTTGGAAGCGGTGTAGAAATTACATTGTGTTATAGTCTCTGTTTCCATTCGATGTGTATGATCAGTACTCGTTGACCAGATCGCGGAAATATGCATATACCTTATGATCAGTACTCGTTTCCATGAGCTTCTTGGGTTTGTCATAGTCCACTACTCTCCCTGGTAATATGCATATACCTCATTAGTAATGGAACTATGGAACTCTATGCTGCACCATATAACAGCCCTAATGAGTAATGGAACTCTATGCTATTTTGTGACCTACACAAAATATTTATGTCCCATGGAGTTCTCTGTTTTTTGGCCATGGGCACATGTAATTCTCTGTTTTTTTGGAAGCAATGTAGAAACTAGAGCCTAGAACATAAACTAAATGCACATGTGATGCTTCCATTAAACATATGCCTTTTTGTGACCTACACAAAATATTTTTGGCCCATGGAGTTCTCTGTTTTTTGGCCATGGGCACATGTAATTCTCTGTTTTTTTGGAAGCAATGTAGAAACTAGAGCCTAGAACATAAACTAAATGCACATGTGATGCTTCCAAACATATACCTTATGATCAGTTCTCTGTTTTCATTTTCTTCATCTTGTGTATACAATTTGTACTCTTCTTAATTTGTTATTTATTTTAAATGTGTAGGTTGGCAGGCAGATTGACCATTTTGATTACGAATTTAGACGGCTTTAGCCAAGGTATGTTCTCTAGTCCTAGTTCATGTGTGCATGTTATGATGTTATTTATGATGTATACACTTTTTGTGCAATGGAACATTATCTATTTGGCTCTGAATAATTCATGCATGTATATGGTGTGTGCATTGTAGATTTTTTCATCATGAATAATGAAGAGTTGGTTGCCTATATTACCGAGGAGAATAGAAGAAAAAAAAGAAAGAGGATATTGTTAGCAAAGAAGTATTTTGAATTGTCATGCCTAGCATTTTCTTATCTTAGTTCTCATCGAGCTCCGAGAAACCTTGGATGCTTTGATGATGATGAGGAAAAGATAGCATATCGGAAGTATATGTTGAAACAAACTTATGAGGGGTCTGAGACAACTTGCTATGATAAGCTACGATTAACTAAAAGAAACTTTCATGATCTTTGTGCTATGTTGCGTGAGAAGTGTGGTCTCAAAGATAGCATGTTCGTGACGGTAGAAGAAAATGTTGCTATGTTCTTACAAGTTATTGGCCATGGACTTAAAATGAGGATGTTGGGTGGCACATACCAACGTTCTTTAGAGACTATCAGTAGGCACTTCTCTACTGTGTTAAAAGCCATCTTGTCTCTAACTGGGGAGTTCATCAAGCTTCCTGATCCTTCTATCACCCCTCCTGATGATTACAAGTGGAAGTGGTTTCCTAATGCACTTGGAGCACTAGATGGGTGTCATATTCCTGTGTTTGTTAACGCTGCTGACAAAGGGAGGTATAGGAACAGGCACCAAGATATCACCACTAACATGCTAGGTGTGGTTGACTGGAACATGAAATTTTTATATGTTCTACCTGGTTGGGAGGGTTCGGCATCAGACTCAAAAGTGCTAAAAGATGCTATGAGAATCGACCGTGAAGATGCATTTGTTGTACCACAGGGTACGGCTCTTTCTCTTTGCGTTTGATTTCTCGTATTAAATTGGTAGCTAACTTGTGTACTTGTAGATAGGAAAGTACTATCTTGTTGATGCTGGCTATACCAATGGACCTGGATTTCTGTCTCCATTCAGATCCACTAGGTACCACTTGAAAGAGTGGGTTGTAAGTCAACAACAACCACAAAATGAAAAGGAGTTGTACAACTTGCGTCATGCTCGTGCTAGAAATGTCGTGGAGAGAACCTTTGGCTTGTTGAAGAAAAGATTTGCTATCTTGCGTTCTTGTTCTTTCTTTGACATAGAGGACCAGGTAACACATGTCCATTTGGTTGTTCATATGGGCTATCCTGTGTTCTTTCTTTGACTATGAACTAAATATTTGCAGATTCGAATTATTAATGCGTGTTGTGTGTTGCACAACTATGCAAGGGATAGGCAGCATATGAGAGATGACTTGTTACTTCAGGAGGTCGACGCTGAGCTAGCGGCTATGACTCCTGAACCTATAGATGATGCTACTTTGATTAGAAGTGTCCAACAAACAAATGCATGGTCTAACTTTAGGCAGCAATTTGCGGACGACATGTATGCTGAGTACCTTGTGGCGCATGGCGAACTTGAGATCGAGTAGATACGTAGTGATGGAGTTGATAGCTAGATGATGGTGCTTTCTTTTGTGCAAGCTTGATGATGATGCCTTTTGTGATATTTTGTACATGTTGAACTAATATATATGCTTTACCTTACTCCATTTTTCTATTTTGTCCTTACTTTTATGCACATATACCTATTCTACTTGTAGAAGCATGGCTGAACAAGGAGGAAAGAAGAATAGGGTTTACCTAACATGGACTCCTCAGATGGACAGTGCATTGTTGTCCGTCCTTGTTGAGCATCACAACAAAGGTGACCGTGCTCAAAATGGTTGGAAGCCACATGTGTACAATGCTTGCATTAAGCATGTTAAGGATGTATGTGGTATTGACATCACGAAGGACAACATAACAGGAAGAATTAAAACATTTGACAAGCAATATGAGATCATTTCAAAGATGCTTGCTCAGAGCGGTTTTGGATGGGATTGGGAAAAGAGCATGGTGTTAGTTGAAAGTGATGAAGTGTGGACTCGATATGTGGAGGTATTTTTTCAAGCTTACTCTATGTTGCTATTTTTGTGCTTATTTTTTGCAACCTCACTATCCTCTCTAATATCATGTTTCTATTGTGTAGGCTAACAAAGATGCACGTGCCTATAGGACCAAGGTAGTGCACAACTGGGAGTCTATCAATACCATATATTCAAAAGACCATGCAACCGGTGTTGGTGCTAGGACGGGTAATGAGTGTGTTCAAGAAGGAGAACACACTCCCGCTGTTGAAGTAACTCCTGAGGTGCCTAAAAAGAGGCAACGCACGGGGGATGCTATCATGTCGATGATGGGAAAGATGCAGATGTCCTTTGATGATGTTTTGAATACAACCGAGCCAACTCTGATGGCAAAGTTTACTCCTCCAGCTGAAATCCTTGCTGCACTTCAGAAAGTAGAGGGTTTGGAGAGTAAAGATATGCTGAGAGCTTATAGGAAGTTGATTGAAGATGAACGCATGTTTGAAGCGCTCATGGCACTCCCAGAAGACTTGAGGAAGCCATGGCTCTTGACCTTGGAGTGATGATTGCTATCATGTTTGGTTCATGTATGAACTTCGATTTACTTTGATGTTTGCGAACTATCCGCTTATGCTATGTGTACGAGACATAAACGATCCACCTATGCTATTTCTTAGAGACATAATTATTATCTATGTCGTGTTGTTGCTATTTTATAGAGACATGATTATTTTGTGCTATGCTTCTCGAACATGTTTTCCATGATTATTCCTACTTATGTTGTTATTATGACTTTATTCGAATTTATATATATTATTTATGTGTGCAAAATATTATATAAACATTCAAATATACACGTACTAATTTTTGATACATGTACACATGTTTATATTGTCCAAACTCAAAAAAGCGTCGAATTCCATGGTATGTACATCCAAACAGGAATTGGAATTGGATCACACCCAAACAAATTCTATGCACAACCAAACAACAGAATTGGAATTGCAGCTCAATTCCAATTCCAGCTTGGATTTGGAATTCACAGGCCAATTCAATTCCAAGCAGTTTTTCCTGCATCCAAACAGAGCCAGATTACGCTTGAACTCATCTAATTTCTTGGAACATAATGTTTTAGTGAAACCATCAGCTATCTGATCATTGCTAGAGATAAACCTGATATCAAGTTGCTTGCTAGCAACACGTTCTCTGAGAAA
Source organism: Alopecurus myosuroides (assembly GCA_028641055.1). Lineage (NCBI taxonomy): Eukaryota > Viridiplantae > Streptophyta > Magnoliopsida > Poales > Poaceae > Alopecurus > Alopecurus myosuroides. Next base: position 140,013,350 of record CM054061.1, on the reverse strand, counting down.
AAAGAAATCAATCTCAATGTGCTTAGTGCGAGCATGAAACACTGGATTGGTAGACAGATAGGTGGCACCAAGATTATCACACCACGGACATGGTTTCTCCTTGAGGTTGACGCCAAGTTCACGAACAAGAGCTTCAACCCAAATAAGTTCAGCAGTAGCATTAGCAAGAGCTTTATATTCAGCCTCTGTACTGGAATGAGACACAATAGGCTGTTTTCTGGCACTCCAAGAGATTAGATTTGGACCAAAAAATATAGCAAAACCACCAGTAGAGCGTCTGTCATCTAAATCACCTACCTAGTCAGCATCAGAAAAAGCACTAAGGAGTGTCGAAGAGGACTTCTGAAAAGTGAGTCCAACTGTACGTGTGCCATGAATGCATCTGAGGATCCTTTTAACAGCTGACCAATGTGTGGTTGTAGGAGCATGAAGATATTGACATAACTTATTAACTGAAAAAGAAATATCAGGTCGTGTCAGAGTAAGATACTAAAGACCCCCTACAATGCTTCTGTAATGTGCTATATCATCAGAGCCAAGAGGAGAACCAACTTTCAAGGCCAATGACTCTGTAATAGAGAGAGGTGCCGGGCAAGAAGTGCAGGAGCTCATACCAACTTTGGCTAATAAATCATTTGCATATTTTTCCTGATTTAAGAGCAGTCCATCAACCTGCTTATGATATTCCATACCAAGAAAATAATGCATATCTCCTAAATCCTTAAGAGCAAACTCAGAACTCAAATGATGAAGGAGAACTTGAATAGCTTGGTTGGACGAGCTAGTCACGATAATATCATCCACATAAATGAGAATATACATAGTGATACCTGACTGATCATAAAGAAATAGTGAAGTGTCTGCCTTGGAAGGTTTGAACCCAAGTTGTTGAAGTTTTGTACTAAGACGAGATTACCATGCTCGAGGAGCCTGTTTCAGACCATACAGAGCCTTATCAAGCTTACATATGTAGTTTGGAGTAGCGGAAGACTCAAAACCAGGTGGTTGTTTCATGTAGACATCCTCTTCCAGAACACCATGAAGAAACGCGTTCTTTACATCTAGCTGTCTTAATCTCCATCCTCGAGAAACAGAAATCGAGAGCACAAGTATGATAGTAGCAATTTTAACAACAGGACTGGTGGTATCTTCATAATCTATACCATACCGTTGCTTGAATCCTTTAGCAACTAGTCGTGCTTTATACATGTCAATTGTACCATCAGCATTCTTTTTGATATGATAAACCCATTTGCAGTCAATAACATTCCTGTTTGCGCTAGGAGGGACAAGATGCCAGGTGTGGTTTGCAAGAAGAGCATCATACTCGGTTTGCATAGCACGTCTCCAATTGTCATTTTTGAGAGCCTCCGAAAGATTCTTGGGTTCTCCTGTAGATATGAGAAAAGCATATCTAATAGTGCCATCGGTAAAAAAAATCGGGTGTCGTATACCTTTTTATAGGCGTGTTTGAACTCAAACAGCAGGAATTAGTGCAGTGGACGACTGCACAGAAGATCCTGACGGTGTGCCCAGATCAACGTTGGGATCAGCGCTGCGATCCGCACTGAAATCAGTGCTGGATTCGTTGTCGGGCGGCAGAGGGATGTCGGACGCGGGAGCCTCGGGAGCTGACGTTGTTGGAGGCGTGGCAGGCGTGGATTGGCGCAGCGAAGGCGACATCGACGAACGGGACCATGCCGTGGGGCCGGTTGGCGACAGCGTACGGGTGGAAGACACGGGCGAGGACGCACGTGACCGGGTCGGCGTGGATTCCGCGTGGGAGGGCGACGTCGCGCGGGAGGGCGACGTGTCAACCGCTCGCTGGTGCGGATGGGAGCCTTCGGGGCTGGCGTCGTCAGAGCTGGCAGGATCGCGATCCGAGGCTGATCTGCGAATCGAATCAGGCTCGGGATCCGTTCCCGCAATACCTGGTCGGTTGGTTTCTTCTGAATGTTGATCAGAGGTAGAACTTGCGCCATTTTCTTCAGAATTTGTTTCTGATTGCTGTGCTGCATCCGTAGTAGGTCCGGCAGGAATAACCTGTGTAGTATGAACAGGAGGAACAATATGCAAATAATGGTCATTAGGATGCACACCCCTATCATGTGATGTCGAGGAAGGATCATCGAAAGGAAGAAGCATAATTTCTTCACGAAGACGACGGCCTGCGTTTGGATTCAAGGAAGCAAAAGGAAAAACATTCTCATCAAATACAACATCTCGAGAGATGTAGACACAGCCTGTATCAGGATCTAGACATTTACTCCTTTATGGCGAGGACTATAACCCAGAAAAACACATTTCTTTGATCGAAAAGAAAGTTTGTGTTTGTTATAAGGACGAAGATTTGGCCAACATGCACAACCAAAAACACGGAGAGAATCATAGTTGGGTGTAACTTGAAGGAGTCATTCAGTGGGTGTCTCAAAATTTAAAACTTTGGAAGGAAGCATGTTAATAAGAAAGGTGACTGTAATGAAAGCATCATCCCAGCATTTGCGAGGCATAGAAGCATTGTCAAGCAATGAAAGACCAACTTCAACAATGTGGCGATGTTTGCGCTCAGCTGAACCATTTTGCTGATGAGCATGTGGACATGAAACATGATGAACAATGCCAACACGTTGAAAGAAGCTATTTAATTTCTCATATTCACCACCCCAGTCAATTTGCATAGTGATAATTTTGCGACCAAACTGACGCTCAACATATTGTTGAAAATCAAGAAACACTTGAAACACCTCAGAACGTTTCTTAAGCAAATAAATCCATGAAAATTTACTAAAGTCATCAATGAAGCTTACATAATATGCATGTTTGCCTACAGAAAGAGGAGCTAGACCCAATACATCAGAAAAGATTTGTTCCAAGGGGACGGTGGAAACACTAGTGGAGACTGAATAGGGTAGCTGATGACTCTTGGCCTGTTGACATGGATCACATATGTAAGGATTTATTTCTGGGGAATATGAAAGTTTATTTTTCCGAAGGACCTGCTGAACTATAAAGGAGGAAGGGTGTCCTAGACGACGATGCCATGTAGAGGATGAAGGTTTGATGGTGGCAATAGCATGCTTGGATGACTCCGAGACAGGAACAAGGGGATACAAGACACCATGACAGGGACCTTTATACACGATTTGCTTCGTGACCTGATCCTTTATCAAGAAAAAGAACGGGTGAATTTCCATGAAAGTATTGTTATCTAGTGTAAGATGACGAGCAGAAAGTAAATTTTTAGAAGCTTCAGGAACAAGTAAAATATTACGAAGTTGTAGAGAGCTATTGGGGGTGTGCAAAATAGAGTGACCAACATGTGCAATGTTCATACCTTGTCCACCAGCAGTGTGGATTTGATCACGACCTTGATAATTTTCCTGAACATTGAGCTTGTTGAGCTGTCCAGTGACATGATTTGTGGCTCCTGTATCAACATACCAGTTGGTGTCTACTCCATAGGCACCTTTGGGTTCCTTAGGTGGTGGTGGTGGTGTGTCATCATCATCATCATCGCCATAGCGCCACCAACAATCACCTGCAGAGTGTCCCTCCTTCTTGCATATTTGACAATAAACTCCATCCTGCCAGGGAGATGTCACACGGTCCTTCTTGCCCCCTTCTGTCGACGCCCTTGAGGGCGCTGCTGATCCTGACGCGGCTGTGGTGGTGGTTGTTGGGGACGTGGTGGGCGATATGGTGGAGGAGGCATAGGGTAGGCATGCGGAGTATATGGGGGTGGCATGTGTTGATATGGATTGTAGGACCGCTGGTAGGGTTGTTGATTGTATGATGGAGCATAAGGGGGTGAAGCGTATGGTGGTGGTGGTGCATAGGCATGGTGCGGTGGGATATAGGGCATCTGTTGCGGGTCGTAGGGCATGGGCGGAGCAGAATAAATCAGTGGAGCAGTCGGTGGGCGAGCAGACCCTCCCCCATATGAGTTCGGGTGCCTCGCAGCCACGTTTACCGAAGATACAAAAGACCCGCCAGAGTTTTGTCCGGTGCTTTGCAACATGTTACCACGGGTTTCGCAAGACAAGAGCTGAGAGCACATGTCATTGAGTGACGTCGAGGGGACAACGTTGATTGCAGCAACTAAGTTATTGAAGGAGCCGTCAAGACCATTCATGATATAGTCCTTAAGTTCATCGTCGTCTACCGGTTTCCCGGCGGCAGTGAGCTGACAAGCGAAACCGCACATCTTGGTGATGTAATCCTGAGCTGTCATGTCTCCTTTCTTTGTGTTCGTGAGAGCACCGCGGATGGTAGACACACGAGACTTGGACTGAGCAGAATAGAGATCATTTAGAGCACGCCAAACCGCAGCAGCAGTAGAGAGCCCAAAGACATGCGGCAGAACATCCTCGGCAAGGGAGTTGACGAGGAAGCTAACAACGAGTTGGTCCTTTGTTATCCAAGCATCATAGGCCAGGTTTGGAACAGAGACTTTCTTATGGTTCTCATCGTCAACCTCAATGAATTCAGACGGACAACAGTCGGTTCCATTGAGCAGGCCCATAACACGAGCACCTCGAAGGGTGGGGAAAGCTTGAGTCTGCCAGTACATGAAGTTTTCCCTAGTGAGCTTGATGGATGGCGGCGATCCGATGGAGGCCGAGGCCGGTGCAGAGGATGAGGACACCATCAATCGTGAGGTTGTTGTCGTAGTCGCGAAGGAGAGCGACGATGTCCTGGTTGATCGATCGGAAACGATCTATCACGTAGTCCTTGGAATTGATCTAGGGTTTTGGTGTATGGGGGTTTGTATGCTGTAGGAAAAAACTAGTAGAGGGAATGGGTTTGGCAGGGGATGGCGGAGGTCCTGGAGAGCTGCGATGTGGTGGAGCTGTAGAGGAAGGGGAGCCGGCGGCGATGGTGGCGGAGAACCACACAGACGGCGGCGGCAGCTATCGTATGGGAAGCGGAAGGCCTGCTACCATGTTAGCGATTGTTTGTTTCTGGTGGAACGATGTAACCCTCTCGGGTCACCGGGTACGTGTTGATATAGGTGAGGAAGAGCCCCTCACATGGCTTTTACAGGTGGGGTATGTATACGGTTGGTGTACTACACCATACCGTACACATACCAATAATACATCTCTAATAGACACCACTTCTTCGCTTTGAGTAAAATCCTTCCAAAGAGATGCCCATCTCATCTTAAGGCACGATTCTGTAAAAAAAAAAAAAATCCACGGGGAGGAGTTCCGCGGCTGCTTCTGTACGTACAATTTCTCTATCAGTGGTGAGCATGGTGCAGGCATCTTCCACTCATAGCACCAACTGTACCTCCCTCTTACTCACGCATGAATAAGAGGATGAGGATATCCGCCCTTCCACTCACTCACTCACTCTACCGAGAAGCCTTATCAATTGACGTGTGTAAAAGCTACTCCTTCATCAACGGCAGCGAAACCAACGGTTGATAGGCTAATCAAGCGCATGGTTCCTTAAACCAAATCATGCTTAATTAGTTCATCATACTACAGACCAGCTAGCAATAGCTAAGGAGAGCGAAACACACTCCCGCGGAGGACTGATTGGGCACACATCTTGTCGCAAACCGCGTCCCACTGAGCTTGTACGGTGACGACGACGGGAGAGAGTGCAGGATAACATCAGTCCCAGCACATCAGGTATCCAAACACAACGTCCAAAAGAAAAAAAGAAAAAGGCATGCCACTAAATGGAAGCCAAGCGTCCTAAACATGCTGTCTATGGTACGATCGGTCCGGAGCGTGGTAGTAGTACACAGTGTAGGAACCAGCTACCAGTCCACTGCTGGGCATCCATGGCCGGACTCCGTCTCGCCGCGGTGGCCTTCCATCTCTGCCTCCTCCTCTCTCCGTCGCAGCAGAGCGGCACACCACGCCATGGAACGAGCAGGAGCAGGACCGCCTACCACTTTCAGCCCGCCAAGAACTGGCAGAACGGTAGGTGTTCACCTACGCTTCTTGGTATTTTTTTCTCCTTAGCATGGATTGTGCTCTTCTGAATCTTCTCCGTGCGCGCGTATCCGATCGATCGTGGCTGAATTGAATTGCTGGTTGGTTCCGATGGATTCATGGATGTTGCTGAGCAGATCCGAATGGTACGTACGCGCAATTCATTTTCTTTCTTTCTTTCTTTCTTTCTTTCTATCTTCCATACGATTAACTTTCGCGTCGTGCGCATGCTTGCTAACTTGCTACAGTAGATTAATTAGGCGCGAATTCTACCTCGTATCCCAGAGACTTTTAGTCTGGAACAGACAGTTAGGAGTCTACCATTTCTGAAAGACTCTGCTGAAAGTCTGAAACTGACGGTTATTTTCTGTTGCGCCGATCGACAGGGCCGATGTACCACGACGGCATCTACCATTTCTTCTACCAGTACAACCCACACGGCGCCAGCTGGGAGCCCGGCAACCTCTCGTGGGGCCACTCCGTCTCCGTCGACCTCGTCAACTGGGACGCCCTCCACACCGCCCTCGACCCGGACTCGCCATTCGACGCCAAAGGCTGCTGGTCAGGCTCTGCCACCATCCTCCCCGACGGCCACCCCGTCATGCTCTACACCGGCATAGACGCCGCCGGCAACCAAGTCCAGAACGTCGCCTTCCCCAAAAACGCCTCTGACCGGCTCCTCCGAGAGTGGGTGAAGCCCGACTACAACCCCGTCATCCCGCTCCCCAAGGACGTCAAGCGCGACAGCTTCCGGGACCCCTCCACGGCGTGGCGCGGCCGCGACGGCCTCTGGCGCGTGGCCGTCGCGGCCAACGTCAACGTCGACGTAGGTTCCACGCTGATCTACCGGAGCAGGGACTTCCGGCGCTGGAAGCGGAACGCCGCACCGCTATACGCGTCGCATGCGGCACGCATGGTGGAGTGCCCAGACCTGTTTCCGGTGGCGAAGCCCGGCGCCGAAAGCGGGCTGGACTACGCGCCCTCGAATGGGGCGGCGATGCACGTGCTGAAGCTGAGCGTGGTGCCCACGCTCCAGGACTACTACGTGCTCGGACGGTATGACGACACGACGGACACCTTCGCGCCGGCAGCCGGCAGCGACAACGACTACCGGACCTGGCGCCGCCTCGACTACGGCCACGTGTACGCGTCCAAATCCTTCTTCGACGCGCGCAAGAGCCGGCGCGTGCTCTGGGGCTGGGCCAACGAGTCCGACACCGTTGCCGACTACGTCGCCAGGGGTTGGTCGGGCATCCAGACAGTCCCCAGGAAGATCTGGCTGGATAGCGACGCGAAGCAGCTGCTCCAATGGCCCATTGAGGAGATCGAGACGCTGCGAAACAAGCGGGTCGGGTTGTTGGGAGTGAAGGTGAACTCCGGCAGCGTGAACGAGATCGTCGGTGTCGCCAGCTCGCAGGCGGATGTGGAGGTCGTCTTCGAGATCCCGACCCTGGAGGGGGCTGAGAACATCGAGCCCAACGGGCTGATGGACCCGCAAAAGCTGTGTGGCGAGAAGGACGCGTCGGTGCCGGGTGGCGTCGGCCCATTCGGGCTGCTTGTCCTGGCCTCCGGCGACCTGCATGAGCACACCTCCGTCTTCTTCAGGGTGTTCAAACACGATGGCAGGTACAAGGTTCTCATGTGCACCGACCTCAGAAGGTACAGCAAGAACATCGAGTCGAATCAGAACTTACCTATGCGCGCGAGATCGAGATCAAAATCGTAACAATCTTGTCTGGACAGATCGACTACCAGAGCCGACGTGTACAAGCCGGCTTACGGGGGTTTGGTGGACATGAACATCGAGGACACCAGGAGCATATCGCTCAGAACATTGGTGAGTTCTTCGTCACATACTACAACGGATTCAAATGTCTTTATGTACTGAGATCATCAAGTGACAAGATGTGCTCTGCTCTTCTAATAGATTGATCACTCGGTGGTGGAGAGCTTCGGCGGCGGGGGCCGGACGTGCATCACGGCGCGGGTGTACCCGGAGCACGCGGAGACGAGCGGCAGCCACCTGTACATGTTCAACAACGGGACCGACGCGGTGAAGGTGTCCAAGCTCGAGGCGTGGGATCTTGCTACCGCGACCGTGAACGTCGCCCGCGACGGGTGATAACCCCAAGTACAATGGGGTAAATGTAGCATGTTTCAACTGGAAATGGGTATTGGGAGCAAGTAGATAAGCCCGTTATTATCTCAAGCTATCTTTTTTTTTTTTAGAAATGGGGATGTCCCCGACCTCTGCATCGAGTGATGCACACAGCCTTTATTGCTTAAGATACAAGAAAGAGACAATGTGCAAGACAATAAAGAAAATTCTGCAAATAAAATAGAGAGATCGAGTGAAAATCCAATGGAGCAAATCTTCTAGGCAATTGATTATTTTGTAAAGAAGGGTGCTGTACGGGATAGTACAGAAGTGATGCACATAATGCACCTTAATGTTATACATATATACCACGTAACGTTTTTTTGTTTTTAAAGTTGAACATAGATCTCCCCAATGCATTTTTTTTACAAGGTTTAAAAGGTGTAAATAAGTACAACAAAAGTTACAAGGGAGTTAGAAATTAGATCCAACAGCCAAAAGCTAAACTAAGAGAAACCTTGGACCGCTGCCATCGAAGAGAATTAATTAAAAAACCAGTCAATGTGATGATGTCGACTCTTCTTCGTGAGGACGAGCTCAAATCGTATGAACGATAAAAAACACAATTCATTTTAGAAGGAGATTCGAATACAAGATACTTTTGTAGACTGGAAAATGGTAGACATCGGAAGAAACTTATTCATTCTCTTTCACAAGATGAGGGTACGATCGAAGGCCATGAGCAACTCAAATCCTACATCACGAAGTATTATAAAAATTTGTTCGGTGAGCCAACAGATGACATTCTGCAAGTCTCCGATGAGGAGAACACCCATCTTATAGCCTCTTATACCGAGGAGGAAGTAAGAAAGTCGGTATTACAAATGGAATATAACAAAGCCCTGGGTCCAGACGGATTCCCAGCTGAGTTTTATCAAACCTTCTAAGAGTTAGTCAAAAGAGACTTGCTAGAGTGGTTCACTTTCTTGCATGCTGGACAATTAGAGCTATTTCGCCTAAATTTCGGTGAGATTATTCGGTTATCAAAAGTGAATGAAGCAGAAAGGATCCATGAATACATGCATATTTGTCTTCTAAACATTAACTTCAAATTATTCACTAAAACCATTACTTTGAGGCTTAATTTAGTGGTTGACCATGTTGTGCGTCCGACTCAAACCACTTTCATGCAAGGTCGCAACATCCTTGATGGGGTTGTGATTTTACATGAGATGGTGCATGTGTTGCATCGGAAAAAGCTGAATGCAGTAATATTCAAAATAGAATTTGAAAAAGCTTATGATAAACTTAATTGGCCTTCCCTTAAAAAACTTCAACAACAAAAAAATTGGTCTTCCCTTCAACAAAAACTAAGAATGAAATGTTTTTCTAATGAGTGGTGCGCTTTGATCCATAATATTGTTTCCGTAGGAAGCGTATCCATCAAAATCAACGATGACATTGGCAGATACTTCCAAACGAAAAAAGGATCAAGATATAACGATCTATTATCACATATATTATTTAATATAGTGGTTGATATGTTAGCCACAATCATTGAGCGCGCAAAATTGGATGGTCAATTTGAATGTGTAGTCCCACACCTAGTGGTGGGGGCTATCTATTCTTCAATATGCCGACTATACGCTTTTTTTATGGAGCATGACTTGGAAAAGGCAAGAAATCTGAAATTAATTTTATCAGCGTTCGAGTAGCTTTCCGGTATAAAGATTAATTTCCTAAAGTGAATTGTTTTGTTTCGGGGAGGCCCAAGATGACACTGCCCGATATGCAGAAATTTTCGGTTGTGGGCAAGGTCAATTTCCAATCAGCTATTTATGCATCCCAATTCATTTCAGGAGACTGGTGATGACTCAGTGGAACCATGCCGAGGAAAGATTACAGAAACGGTTAAGTAGTTGAAAAGTTAAACTACTATCCTTAGGAGGGAGATTGGTTCCCATTAACTCAGTACTACGTAATATGGTAATGAATACGATTTTCTTCTTCCAATTACCAAAGGGTGTCTTGCATCAACTATCTTACTTTTGTTCAAGATTCTTTTGGTAAGGGAATAGTGAGAAAAATAAGTATCGACTATCTAAATGGAGTATTATATGTAGACACAAAAATCAAGGAGGACTGGACATTCATGACCATGAGTTCAAGAATAGAGCTCTCCTGGGTAAAAGTCTGTTTCTTACCGAATATGGGGTCTGGAAAACTCTCCTAGGGAGAAATTACATTAGCTCACGGGTGTATCACATGTTTCTTGAAACCCCAGTGATTCACATTTCTGGGCTGACATTATGGCTACGAAGAAATCTTTCTTTCCATATGGTTCTTTCACCATTAGAGACAGTACGGAGATAAGGTTCTGGGAGGATAAGTGGTTAGGTACTACTATGCTCCGACATCAATATCCAACTTTGTACAACATTGTCCTTGGACATTACAAAAGCGATACACTCGCGAAGGTGTTGGAAAATAACCCACCAAATGTGACGTTCAGGACAGACCTTGTCGCCCTCGTCTAGTATCCGGGCATGAGTTGCTACTGCGGCTTGTGTCAGTTAATCTAACACAAGGGAAATATGAGTTCCGTTGGAATTTATATAATTCAGGTAAATTTTTGGTGGATTCCATATACAAAACTCTAATCCAACAAGATGTGCCAGTTGACAATAATAAAAAAATAAGGACGATGAAGATTTCACTAGAAAACAAAGTTTTCGCGTGGTATCTTTATCATGGTGTGATTGTTATTAAGGATAACCTTGCGGAACGGAATTGACATGGAATTAAGAAGTGTGTCTTCTATCACAAGAATGAGACGGTTATTCATTTAGTCTTCGAGTGCAAATTTTCTAGTTCTATATGGTCAATCATCCAAATGGGTTCTAACTTATACCCACCAAGAAGCATTGCGAATATTTTTTGCAGTTGGTTGAATGGTGTGGATGTAGGTTTAAGAGACTTATTAGGGTGAGAGCGTTAGCCATTATATAGTCGCTATGACTGTGTAGAAATGACAAAAAATTTAATGATAAAAAATCTTCTCTTATGCATGTTATCTACAAGAGTACAGCTACACTCCATTTCTGGTGTCTGTTGGAACGCGTGAAGCATCGAGACCTATTTACAGAGGTGTGTACAAGAATGGAAAATATGGCAAGAGACTTCTTAACCGAACATGGATGGCAGCATAATTTGTGTCTTATCCCTCCATTACCATAGGCGTTTTTACAACTTCTCGTCATGATATGTAGTTCACCATTTAATTTCGATATCTTTGTGCTGTAACGGTTGTGGCTGTGCGCATCCTCGGTATGCAGAGGCCGGGTGTAGTGCTTAAACTCTTTAAGTAATAAAAACTCCTTTTTATCGAAAAAAGTTGGCAGAATAACACTGGCCTTTCTAGTGGCTTTGTGCATCAAGAGGGCAAGTTCTTCCTTGAAGATCTTGCGGTAGCCATAAATATTGGGGGAATTTCTTTGTGTACACCATATACTCAATAAGTATGTGGGACTTTGTGATTCTCGCAATAGGTGTACCAAGTTTTTTTTAATGATGGAGTCATAACTTGATACATGTATATCAATATCTAATTATGCATGCGATTATATTAATATGCCATGTCCATGCACAAAGCAATTAAAGCAAACTCCTAACCACGTCTTTCGGTTTTAAGGTGCGTGTGAATCCGCTATGCACATGAATCCAAAATTAGGACACAATTTCTTGTCACTTCTACCCCATCACCAGTTTATGAATATATAGTGCAACCTATCTTGAGGCAACATGAGAGGCAACAAGGGACAAGGCAGTAAATTCTTGGTCCAATCTTTGCAAAGACAACCGAGGTATCATGATGTGATCCGTTGAAATTATATAGCTATATTCCTTGGAAGCAGGCCAAATATGATCTATATTAACATTTGGGGGGTCAATATGACCAAAATCCCACTAAAATTCAAAGCATTTAAGAATCAAATTTGATCGTATTTGAAATGATATAGACTAGGACATAATCAAATCATGGCAGCCCTTTACAAAATCCGAGAACAAGATTTAATCCTACTAGACCGAATCCCATGCGTGTATTTTAGTGACCACTATCCCAAACAACCAAAGTCTTAGATGGGGCAAGGGATCCTGTATAAGGGAACTTATAGCCAAGGGGGAGATGGCACCCAAAAATCTCAAGTAAGAGACCACTAAGTGTGTGTCAAGCCTACTAGTAGAGGTATAAGAAGGGAATAGCCACACAAAATACCTTGATATTTCACACCCAAGCAAACCACAACAAGAACGACACTACAACACCACAAATGGATAACATTTGAAGGAGCTAGGAGGATTAGGTTCTCCACAATATGCGGGAATATCAGAAGCAAGAACAATATTCACGATACAATCGGGTAGGCAACCAAAGAGAGGTGTATATATTATTATAAGAGCATTTTTTATTATGAGAAAAATGAGAGAGGGAGATAAAGAGGACATATAGCAAGCTCTAGATCTCAGCTCTTGACCTAATGTGTTAGAATTGGTGACCTAGAGGCGACTCAATCTGCAATGTATTCATAAGTCCTCTAATTTGTTAACTTAAGATACTTGTCTTTGAGTATGTGACTCGGATTTAGAACCCTGTATCAATTAATATTATCATGTTTTGTCCTTAGTCGTCAAGGTTTTGGATGGACTCTCACTACCGAGACAAATGTGTGAATGGTGAGATGACTAAGTTGTACTTTCCATAGGGCATAAAGATACCATTTTGACTTATACTAGTTGTGCTAAAGACCTAAGTTAGATGGACTTACCCAAGGAACAAATCGGCATGAGTGAGTCGTTATATGATCCGGATTGTACAAGTAATCCTTAGTTCTAAAGTGTTCACATTATCCGAGTTGTGAATCAGCCTACTTAGAGCTCGTCAAATGTTGTATGTAGATATCCTCTAGGCCCTTGTGGGACACGACTCAGAGATCATGGCCATGGGTGACTCATATATGTGATATTCGAGTCGGACAACTAAAGAATTAGTCGAGTTTCATATCACAGAGCGAGAAGAGAAGGTTAAGACGCACGAGATGATGACTTTCTCACCTGGGATTTAACAAGACATCGTGAGGCAAAAGGACTAAGCCGGAAGTCACATTGGGATATGCAATACAAATTGGTATTTGGGAGTCGACATGTTTTTCTAGAAGCCTTTATCGACTAATCGGGTGCGAGTGCGAATCGAACCAAGTCTGGCTTACCATAAGCCTGAGGGGTCACACACTTATGAGTGTGGAGCATAAGACGTATACGATCCGAGTTGATGAGTGGAGGACCATATCCGAGTCGCTAATGCGAGACATTCACGTGGGTAGGACCTAAAGTCCATGTCGAAACTAGCTATGCTACCAGGAAGGAAAACAAAAATTATTCCAGCGACCACCCAAGATATGGATGAGAGAGAAGCCGGTTCTTACCACTAGTCGTGCGTTTGCGTTTGGGCGGTGGCGCGTCTAGTCAGGGCGGCTAAGACATATCGGGTCCGGCTCCTCTAGATATGATTAGATGGGGGTTGACAAGCGCCTGATGATGACGTGCTCACACGCTTGTTTAGAGGAAGGTATGATGCAATCTAGAATAAGTTTTCTCCTAGTATAGAACCTGAGTTTATCGAACCACTATGACTTCATAGTCTTGAAGAAGATTGCTTAATCAATGGCGCCATTTACCGATGATGACCAAGCGTGGAACCTGAACACAAGCACACACTCTCTCTTGCCCCAACTTTCCGGAAGGTTGTCAATCTTCCTGTCTTGCTAAAAACAGGAGAATTAAACGTATAGGGTCTTGGAAAGTAATTAAAGTAAAAAATGGTACATCAAGGAAATAATTATGAAAGTGATGAAAATAAGGTTTGCAATATGATGAAAATAGGACTGGGGGCCATAGGTGCACTAGTGGTGTCTCTCGAAAGAAAACAAACATGTTGGATGAACAAATTACAGCTGGGCAATTGACAAATCAAGAACGTATATCAATACTATTATGACGAGATAAAGTTCACGGGTTCTACATTATAGGAATTACGTCAAAGTATATGGACCGCTATCCAGCTTGCATCCATATCTAAAAGTCCACCTCAAGAAACCCATCTAGCAAATCAATTGGTATTAAGTTGCAGCAACGAAGTGATTGCTATGTGTGCAAGAGACAAATGCATTAAGGAAAATACGTAATGTTAGCAGTGGTTCTCATCCGTAGACAAGAGCACCGATGTTTTCTCCCTAGTCGCAACATCACATCGCCCACACACGTTTCTGTAACTCGAGCGCAGACAACAAGGAGGCATGAATCCACTATCTAGCATATAAACCCTCTCTTGAAGGTGAAAACAACTACGTGACCAATGTAATCATAAACAACGGAGAGCATTGCAAGATCATATTAAAACTCTCTAAAAATATAAGTGAAGTAGATCATATTGACATGAACAAAATAATCATAATCTCACGGTTCATCGCATCCCAACATGCACAATTACATAAGGGTGGTCTCGATCATGTGATGCAGCTCACAAGACTGTAAACATGGAGGAATAGGGGACAGAACAACCATCTAGATACTGCTATGGACCCATAGTCCCGAGATGAACTAATCACGCATTTGTCTGGAGGTGATCATGGTGATGTAGAGACCTCCAGTAACGATCCCCCTCTCCGGCAGGGTGCTGGAGCAGGACTCTAGAAGCCCTAGATTGGAATTTTTAGGTGACACCGCCACTATGTACATTTCATCGAAAATAACTCCATCCCAGGCGATTTAAGGGTTAGGGGCAATTTATAAGCAAAGGGGGGGACGTGAGGCGCTGCCGGGAGCTCCCAGGGGCCCACCAGGCGCGACATAGAGGGGCCGCGCCTGGCAGGAGCCTAGTGGCCCCTGGATCCCCTCCGGGTCTCCTTTGGACTCCATCTTCGTTCCAGGAAACAAATTCCTTCCGTCAATTTCCAGGCCTTTCCGAGAATATTTCCTTCAGGACTTTTCTAGAATAGAAAAACAACAAAAAATAGCAATTGGCCTAGCGCATCTCATTAATAGGTTAGTCAATGGAAACATTCAGAAAAGAAGGGAAACATGTGAAAACATGAAAATAACATAGGGAATTGGAAAGAAAACAAGCATGGAGCATAAAAAATTATAGATACGTTTGCAACGTATCAGCATCCCCAAGGTTAGCTCCTGCTCGTCCTCGAGTAGGTAAGTGATACCAATATAAATTTTGAGGTTACATGAAGCCAACAGAAATCTTGATCAACATTATGTAAAAGCATTTCAAAGTTGAGATCAAAGTACTTTAACTAAGGCATGCTAAATATTAGTTTAACTAAAAAGACACACAAACAAAATAAAATGAATAATGAAACATTGAAAGTGATTCGGTTGTTTCAATCATATTGAAAAACATAATAAAGTGGTATCCATCTAGTCTTTCATGTGGTAGCAAAACATAAATGCCAAGACACCTTCAAAGTTTAAATGGTGACTAGACACAAATAATTTGAGATCAAGCAATACGTCAAATCATGAATCAATCAATAATAAAATTTGGGACTATGCACACATTATACTCAGAATGACAACTATGCTTTCTTAATTGGTGCATAAAGTAAGAAGATGAA
Source organism: Alopecurus myosuroides (assembly GCA_028641055.1). Classification (NCBI taxonomy): domain Eukaryota; kingdom Viridiplantae; phylum Streptophyta; class Magnoliopsida; order Poales; family Poaceae; genus Alopecurus; species Alopecurus myosuroides. The sequence continues at coordinate 139,997,622 of CM054061.1, read as the reverse complement.
GACTCATCATAAAAGTAAAAGACATGCCCTTCACACATGGAAGGAGGGATTACTCCTGTGCTAGAGATTTTTATTTGATAAAACATAGATATTTGAAAACAATTTTGAGAGATTTGTATGTCTACGTCAACGAATTCTATCAAATGATCTATCATCTTTTTATGTTTAATGGCTTCAAGAGCGGCTCCAATAGGAGAATCATAACATTCCCCTGTCTCCTTGTTTGCACAAGCCAAGTTCATGATTTCTCAAGTCCATAGTGTGAGGATATTTTATTGTTATTATTGTAGCTTATCTTTTGTGGGCTGGTGTCATACCCTAGTTTTTGGAACCTTGTATGAAGTTCAAGGAGACAAAAATTAGGGCCAACAATTTTTTTTCTAACAACACGATTGTTTGAACCAACATGTGTATATGATATTAATCATATATGCAATGCAAGTTTTGTTTCTTTATAAAACCAATATCAAATTTTCCTGAAAACAATTCTATAATTTTCCCCTGATGTTACTTGAGTGAACTTTTATTCAGAACTTGGATCATTCTTTACTTGAGTGAACTTTTGGACAAATGTTTTCATTTAGTTTTTTTTCAAATTTGAAAACACCACTTTGCCAAATTGATTCTTGGGTATTTGGACTTAACATTGGATCCCTTTGTTGCTTCTAGAAGGATGAGAGGAGCGTATTTTCAAGAAAGAAAAAGAGGTGGAAGGAAAAGGGATGGCATGGCATGGGCACAAATGGCATTGACCAATGTGGCCATGCTGTGGCTCTTCTAGCCCACAAGCACCACCCCTGGCTTGCCCCTATCACCACGACGCCCCCTGACACCAGCCCATGCCCTGGATCGATGTGGGCACGAGCTAGAGCGCGCCCCCGTGCCATTTTAGGTGTACCCGAGAGCGCCCCCTTGTCAACCCCCTCGGCGCCGTGACTACAAGAAACATTACACAGCCCCTGCTCGCCACTAGCTCCCCACCCCCTCCACTCTCGCCTTGAGCTTAGGACACAAGCCCTCGAGCTCACCGCAGCCCCCACGGGCACAAAACCCGCCGCCGGCCACCGTGCTCGGGCTCGAGGTAATGCACCAGTTACAACCCCTCCCCTCACCCGTCGCCACCATTGTTGAGCTCCTCGTGCCGCATAGGCTCGCCCTGACATGTCCCCGTGCTCTGTTGCATGCAGGAGTGCTCCCGCCATCGCCGTCGCCGCCGTAGCTGCTCCGCTCCCGCATCGCCGTTTGGGGCCACGACGGACGCCAAAACCAGCGCCACTCGACTCCAACTAGTGCCTGCACCCCCCCAACCCTGCGCCGTCCCCGCCGTGCCTCACGGTGAGCCCCACGGCCCTCGCCGTTTCCTCCGTCGTGTCCGTAGAGAGAGATGAGAGAGGAGAGGTGGACGAGAATGCGTGCGCCGTTGATCAACGACCATGTTTGAACGACCAGTTCCCGCGCCCGCGCACGCGCGCAGTTGCGCTGGGCCGTTTCGGCTGATTAGCTGGGTCGGGCACTGAGAATCCGGCCTGTGTGCCTTGTTGTTTTCTTTTATTATTTTTTGTAGAAACATGTATGTTCCTTTGGCTCTGGTAAAAATAGTTTTCTTGCTCAATAAAATCTACAAAAACTCTTAGCAGTATTTTTATGTTTTCTTAACCATGTCCAGTTGGTAGATCTAGGTTTGCACTTTTATTTTTGTCTTGATAATTAAAATGCCATAGAGTGTCTGTTTAACCTTTCTGTACATAACTTTTTGGATCTGTATCAAAATCTTGCAAACCAAATTGTTTCGAGTAGCTAGTGAGTAGATCTACCCATAGAACTTGACCTCACATCAAGGTGAGTTAACAAATGGAAATGCCATACATTTTGGTAAATGACCAGTAGGCTCTTCTGTGATTTTTCGAAGGAGTTTAAAAATGATTTTTGAGGTGAACCAATTGGATGAGTTTGTATATGACTAGATATATGTAATCATAGATTGGGTGAATTTTTAGGTCTCTAGACTATTTTTGGCATGCATTTCTAGAAACAACAGGTTTTCTGTTTTCTTTATTATGGGTGTATTTGTTTGTAAACAAATGTTTGATTGTTTGAGACTTGGTTCCTAGCATGTATAGGTGTGTTACTACTTGTTATTATGTTGTTTTCTTGCAGTACAATTACATTAGAAAGTGTGTGCATGTTTGGAAAGTCAAATTGAAATAGAAATAACATTTGTTATTTCCTAGTTTTATTATTTGAATATATTGTGTGAGCCAATCTTTGTAGGTTTGTTTTACCTAATTTTTGATGTGATTGTGAGGAGTCCAGTACCATTTTGGTAATGCCTTTTTTATGTTATCATCTCTGTTAGCTTACATTTTATTTTATAGCAAAGCATGTGTAACATTTGTTGTTTTCTTTCACTAGTATTGTTTTCACTAGTATGACTAGCCATGTATTGAATGCTTTGATAGATTATTTTTGTCAAGTGTAACCAGAGGCCTTGTTACCTCTAAATGTGTCGGTATTAGTGGGCCCATAACCCACTGGTCCCATTGCATTTTGGTTAGGTATGCAAATTCCCTACCATACATTTGTGTGTTAGTAGCATGTACTTTTATATGTGTGTTTAATATTTTTGTCGTGGGATAATCACGGCAGATGTTACCGGGGGTAACTGATCTTGGGGCAAGACGACACAGGCGTTTGGGAGAGGGTTTAGCTCAGAGGAAAACATGGTGCAATTCGATCTGGTAGCCGGCAATCAAAGTCGCCGAGTCTCCGATCTTGATACAATAACTCAACTCTGGGATTACACTGGATGCTCGATATCAAGCGATATTGCTAGGGTTCTTAGATCTCTGCCTAAACTAGACATGGGGGTCGGTTTATAAAGCACCCGTACCCCCTGGCTTATTCTCCAAGGCGCATCCTGGATCCTACCCGGACACGGCGCACAAACCCTAACTTTCCTCTACCATAACCCACAATCCGGGTTACTGGGCCTACAAGCTTGGGCCTTTATAGGTTTCCTTATCTTTAGCCGGATCTTGCACAGCGTCCTTTGGGCCGGGTTACTCCTTGGAGTTTGGCCTACCGGGTTATCATCCCCCCGTCAGTAGTCCCCAGAATAGCCTGGGCTTCATGGATCCTCCTTGAAGCGCTCGCTATTCCCTGCAAAGATATCAAACACACATGCATATGGAGGCCGGGTTAAGATGCTTTGATATTCAGCTAGGCCTTACTCCATGGTGGCCATGTAGTAACCCGGGTTTTTCCTCCAAGCACTTTTTAATTTTCCAGGTCCAAACCCTAATAAAAACACCAAGATTCCATACTCGATAATCGATCCTGATATCACGGGGTTGATCTCCTTCTTTCTTTTATCCCAATGCCTTGCTCAATATTTGGCGCATATCTCGCAAAATCCACGTCGATAACCGTCACCCCACGATTTCCGGCTTCTGGCCGTTGAGATAGACTCACCCTTGCTTTATAAATAGCACATAGAGGGTAACCCTAAACTCATCACTGCGCCTCAGCTTCCCCTTTCCTTCATTTCTCCGTACACCCTCGCAGCGCCACCGCAAGGAGCTTGCGCTCGCCATCGAAGCCAAGTCGCCGCCGGCCGCGCTCGCCATCGAACCATCTCGCGCCGCCGTCGCGCTAGACTACCGCACCTTCGTTCTCCGCGCCAAGAGCCGCAAAGGGGCATTCGAGCCACGCCTGTCGCCGCCGTCGCGCTAGGCTCCAATCCCTCCGGTAAGCCTCTTGCAGCCGTTTTAATTTGGCCCCGCAATTTTTCAATTCATCCAGGATCGGATCTAGGTCAACCCGTGAATCATTTTTCCGATTGCATCAAATTAGATCGATTCGATGCTTGCCAACTCCTTTAACCACCTGCTAGATAATTACAACTCATCCTCCTACCATTACTAATCACCAAATCTCCTGTAAAATCGCTCGCAAACTTTCCCATCTAGATCCATTCCTCCTTAATTTTCCGCTCATCGCGTTAACACCCGGAAAACCTTCCTTTTCCAGCTATTTTGCTTGCAGTATACGCATGGGAAACCATCCATCTTCCCCAAATGCTTTTCCATACGTAAGTGACCAATAATTTCCACAATTGCACTTAACACCCGGATACCTTGTAATCTCCACCTCATAGCGTGATACCCGGATAATTTTTAGCTTCATACTTTCTTGATACCTTATACTCGGATAATCCAACACTCCCGGGTCTTATTTCCTATGCCTCTTTCTCTTGTGCTTTGCATGTTGATCCCATGGCTCCCAAACGACAAGGAAAACAGCCGACTCAGGCGAGGACCACCCAAACCATATCTGCCAACTGGGGGCGTTCCACAGCTACGAAGGCCAAGTTGGACGAGCTAGCCGAATTAGGAATTCTCCCTTCTCAGAAGGACATTCACTGGAGAGCGCCGGGCAACGAGACCCGGCCCACGCCCGCTGATAACGAGGTAATCTGCTTCGTAGAACACGTGACCCGGGGATTTCGTCCTCCGGGTCACCCTTTCTTCAGGGAGGTCTTGAGTCATTATGGCCTCCGGGTATTCGACATAGGGCCTAACTCTATGTTGAATATTACCCACTTCATCGTTCTATCTGAGTCGTACTTGTGCATACCGCCAAGTCTGACTCTCTTTATCGAACTATTCCAGTGCAAGCCGTGCCGCGAAAGTGGTGACGGAGCACTTCTTACTTGCGGCGGGGTATCCATCCAACGCCGCAAGAATTCACCGATGCCAACTCTCAATTTAAACTCCCACGTCAAACACTGGCAGCTGTCTTTCTTTTACTGCCATGACACCTCCCCAGACGGCGAAAAGAAACTGCCGGGTTACTCGGAAAACCTCCTCGAACCTTCCGAGTCTTTTAATGCCTTTGTGCCAGACTCAGACAGGGAGGCGATCCTTCCCTCATTAGCCAAGATAGCCATCCTTTCAGCCCAAGGCCTCCTCGGGCTAAATTTAGTAAAAACATGGGTTGATTTTCGGATCCAACCCAACTCCATCCGCACCAAATTGATGTGCGAGTATTCGGGGCACACCACAGATGCACTCCGCTACTCCACCAAGAGCTTTGCGACCGACGATACTAACAAGAACATCAAGGGCTTCTTAATAGAGAAACTGGAGGTGATAAGGGGCATCACCGGGTTACCCCCGTTTACTCGGGAAAACCCGGCTCCAGCGGTAATACCCGATATTCATAACTTATTTCCACATTTTGACTTGATACAGCTTCTAACCCTTGATCTCATTCTTTTGTCTTAGGCTGATGACCCTTTCTGGAGAGTTGAACCCTTCCCCCCTTCCAGAGACCCGGAAGAAGAGGACGAGCCGGCTGATGAGAGTGAAGGTATTTGCACAGAATTTGTATACCTTTACTTGTATTATTTTCCTCCCGTTTACCTTTTTTCCAACGAACACACACCCGGTTCGCAGGGCTGGAGAACGAAGGTGAGACAAACGAGGATGATCCGGAGGCAACCGAGTCTGACCAAGAGGCAACAGTCGGAGCCAAGAGGAAGGCCAGGGGAGCAGTGTCCAAGGTTCCTTTTTCCTCATTATCCTCTGAACCCTACTCCTTTGACGCCATGCGACGACTTAACCATCAATTATCAAATTCATCGTGCTTGAAGGATTCTTTCCCAGCCAAGCGCAGAGTAACTCGGAGCTCCCCGGGTGAAGATCCCCTTAACCCGGGCATCTCTACCCCCTCGGTCCCTCGTGCCAGCGCTCCTCCGTCTCGTCCTTCCGACTCTCCTCAACGCCACCCTTCTCCTAACCACCCTCGTGCCGGGCAATTCCGGGTTCCGCTAGTGGTCCCTGTGACCACCTCATCTGCTTCCAGCGGCGAGCTCCCGCCGGATTACACCGTGAATGATGGGTAAGGTTTTGTTACATGATTTCCTTTTACGTCTGACCAATTTCCACTCAAGCCACCGTCATAACTAATAACTGCCTTTTCTCATCTTTCTTTCAGCACTAAAGTCACCGTCAGTGACCCGGAAAACGTAGAAACAGATGACCGTCGGGTGGAGAAGCCGACTGATAACGCAGACGCCGCGACTGGCGGTGATACGGCGAATAACCAAGAACAAGACCCTCCGAACAATCCGCTTCCCCGAGCCGCCGGATCTCCTTCCTCATTGGAACCGGTAGACGAGGAGATCGAGGTTCTGGATACAAGGATGGGTTCTCCCAACCCGGGTACTCAAACTGTCCGGGTCTCGACTCCAAGGGCGGGGAGAGCCCCCCCACCAGGTGACCAAGCTGCCGGCTCTTCCGGTACTCGATCCGAAGAACTGACATTTGCCCAGATGCTGGAAACCCTTCGCACTTTAAGGGCTAATGAAGAAAACATCTTGGGAGCTTTAATAGCCAAGCACGAGGTAAATCCGACTAATGTTGCTTGTGCCCTTGTCCAGTCCCCAAGTTCCGAGTGAATTGATTCATAATTCGCTTGGGACTTTATTATACAAGCGCCTGATAACTTGCTCCTCTACCCGACTGATCCTTGTTTGCATGCATGCAGTCTTTCGTGACTCAATCTGAAGAGAAACTGGCAGACGCCACCAAGCTCATCGAAAAGGAGGTAGCTTTGCGTGAAGCAGCCGAAGCTGAGGCCAGGAGGAATAGGCTGATAATGAGGAAATATAGGAAAAGGGCTCACAAAGCCGAAGATGATCTAACAAGCCTTTCCGTCCAAATATCAGACACATATCGTGCTTTACTTGGTACGTTTCCTCCTCCGGGTTTACCCTTTTGATAGATAACAACGGTTTTCCCGACTTACGTTTCCATTCCTTCAGGCCCGGACGAAACCATGCCGGAAGAGGATGACATCGCCAAGCTGAAAACCATGAAGAGTGTTCTCCGGCAGCTATGTGCCGGAACCAAATGGATCCTGGAGGAGTTACGGTGGCCGGGTAGAGGGCATGTTGATCTGAAGAGGATGCTGGATGCCTTCTCCACTATTCCTGAGTGGATTTGGCACTGGAAACGCTCGTCTTGCCGGGTTGGAATGACCCGGGGGCTTGCACTCGCCAAGGCTTATTTCCCCAAGCTCGAACTGGCGAAGCTCATGGGAGGCTTCCCAGAGTTCAAGCTTGATGGGTCCAAGTTCTCAGTGAAGGATTTTCAGGCCGTCCAGAAGGAGGTCCGTTACCCGGCCAGCGTGATCGTTGATGAACTGGACGTTAACATCCTTGTTCCAGCATATGATGCTGCTGGTGTAGCAATTAAGTCGGATCTTCCCGAGCCGTATGATATGCTGGCTCGGTGGAAGGAGGAAGCTGCTTCGCTGAGGGCGGAGGCTGCAAAGAAGCAAGCTGAAGCCGTCTCTGCCCCTGCTACCTCGACACCAGTCGTCCCACCTCCTGCACGAGCTGGTACCGCTGATCCGGGTGCTGCTGCTACCACCAATGATGGCAAGGGCAAGGCCAAGATGAACGCCGAGTGATATCTGATCTCTAATGCCTCTTCTTATGCGCCGGTCGGGCAACATGCTGTTTTAAACAATTATTTTTTGGGTGGTGCGCCTGTGCACCTTTGATATCTTTTCGCCGAGATTTTGTAATGCACGCTAAGGTCTTGATATACTCTATGCCTCTTCCGGCCTTTTTAAGTTTATCCATTATTGAGCTCATCTGTTCTCGATATCCGGCTTTCTTTACCGTTCCTTTTGTGAAAACTCGCTTTCCGGGTCTCATGGGTATTGACAAGCGGATTTGCTTCTAAGTCCCCAAGTCCCCAAGACTCGGATATTTGGGTTTTTGGAATTGTACAGATAAGCAATTTTTTCTCTTTTCAAGATTTCAAGTCACCCGAACCCGGATCTCCAAGTCTAGGACACTTGATCTTGAAAGGGGAACGACCTGCCTACTGCTAAATTCACAAAGGTCCCTGAGTTGTTTCACATAGGATTTGAAGTTATGCTTAATAATCGTTGAGTTTCCAGCTGTTTAGCCTTGTACTCTGCATAACTTGTGGTTTAGATGACCCTTTTGACTATCTTGTACTGTAAGCCGGCTTTCGCGTGGATACCATGTTGTTACATCCATACGAAAACGTAGCCACTCAAGCCCCGTCGGGTTTCATGACTGACTGTAATCGTAAGCGAACAAATCATGCCACTTTAATGCGAGTCACATCGAGCTTAAGTAAGAATAGCCAAGGAATTTGGACTTCTTTGTCCGGTTATAAGATTGTAGCCGTACTCGTTTGCAAGTAATCGGCCCTTATAACTCATAGGCATCATGGCCGGGTCTTTGAGTTTGTAACTGTGCTATTCAAGCGACCAGCCCCCAAGACCTAGATATACGCATCATATTGAGAGTACATAACCTGATAATAACCATCTCTTTTCTTGATAATCACCTCTTTACTTGATATGAAACATCTAGGTCAGCAAGCCGCCTCATTAAAAACCCGTCCAGTCCCCAAAGGTACCCTGGATAGGAAAAGAGTACGTCTGAAAACCTGCTGCCTATTACATCATTCAATGCCAATACAATTTTTGCTAAGTATAATATGGACGTAGCTGAGCCACGTTCCACGGTCTGTCTCTTTCTTGCATAGATGAAGTGGTGTGAGCAGTGTCATTAACTGTGGTCGACTCTTCCCTTGCATCTATCAAGTAGTATGACCCATTATGCAAATTCCGGCTTATGATAAACGGTCCTTCCCAAGGTGGTGATAACTTGTGCTTTCCTTCGTTTGACTGTACCAGGCGCAAAACCAGGTCTCCTTCCTGGAAGACCCGGGTTTTCACGTGCCGGCTATGATACCTTCGTAAATCCTGCTGATATATGGCTGATCTTTTCAGGGCTTGTTCCCTTTGCTGTTCTAACATATCCACGGCGTCTTGCCGGGTTTTTTCATTCTCCACTTCGACGTATGCTGACACTCGTGGTGAATCATGGATAATATCACTCGGTAGTACTGCCTCCGCGCCATAGACCATGAAGAAGGGTGTCATCTGAGTAGATCTATTAGGCGTAGTATTGATGCCCCAAACCACAGAAGGGAGTTCTTCGACCCATGCGCCAGCTGCCCTGATACAGGGGACTCGTAGTCTTGGTTTTAACCCGCGTAGCAATTCTAGATTTGCCCTCTCCACTTGTCCGTTGGCCTGCGGATGAGCCACTGACGCGACGTCAAGTCGGATTCCATTGTTGCCACAGAACTTCTCCATCTCACCAAGGGACATGTTGGTTCCATTATCGGTAATTATGCTGTGGGGATACCCGAACCGGTAGATAATTCTCTTCAGGAACTTGACTGCTGTGGCTGATTCGCAATTAGTAACTGGCATAACCTCAACCCACTTGGTAAACTTATCAATAGCCACCAAAAGATGTGTCTTCTTGCATGGTGACATGTGAAAGGGGCCAACCATGTCCATACCCCAGACAGCGAACGGCCAAGTTAACGGGATGGTCCGTAACTCCATAGCCGGCACATGGGTTTGGCGAGCGTACCTTTGACATCCGTCACACCTTTCTACTAATCGCTCCGCATCTGCTAGAGCCGTGAGCCAGAAAAATCCGTGTCGATAAGCTTTAGCCACGAGAGATCTTGTGGATGCGTGATGTCCATAGTCGCCTTCATGTATTTCCTTGAGAATCTGTCGGCCTTCTTCTGGCGCTACGCAGCGCAAAAAGACCCCTGCTGCGCTTCTCTTATATAGTTCCCCGTTGATGATAGAGTATCCCTTTGCTCGCCTCAAAATTTGTCTTGCTAATACCTCCTGCTGTGGTAACTCGCCTCGCAATAGGTAGGCCAAAAACGGTTCTGTCCATTCGGGAACAGTGCGTATAGCAGCCACAAGTCCTGAATCCGGGTCTTCATTTGCCAATTCCTCCTCTGACTCGGTTTTAACTGATGGTCGCCATAATTCGTCCAGGAAAACGTTAGGTGGAACCGGCTCTCTGCGCGAGCTGAGTCTAGCGAGCGCGTCGGCTGCCTCATTCTTTCTTCTGTCTATATGTTCCACCTCATACCCGGAAAAACATCCTGCAACCCTATCAACTTCCCTGCGGTATGCTGCCATAGTTGCGTCCTTTCTATCCCAAGTTCCTGACACCTGCTGTACCACAAGGTCCGAATCTCCAAAACACCGTATCCTCTTGACGTTCATCTCCTTAGCTGCCCTTAGGCCGTGCAATAAGGCCTCATACTCGGCCACGTTGTTGGAACAGTCGAAGTGAATTTGTAGTACGTAACTTAATTTATCTCCTTTAGGTGACGTTAGCACCACCCCAGCTCCTGATCCCTCGTATTGCTTAGATCCATCGAAGTGCATGATCCATGACTCGGAATTTGGAACCGTCGTAGTCATGCCTGTATGTGTCCAATCGTTAACGAAATCAATTAAAGCTTGGGACTTGATTGCTGACCTGGGTTCGTAGTTGATGTGATAATCCCCCATCTCTATTGCCCACTTGGCTATTCTTCCCGTCGCGTCCGAGTTTCTGATGATATCCGACATTGGTATTGAACTAACCACTGTTATGGGATGCTCTTGGAAATACGGCTTCAACTTCCGGCTGGCCATAAAGACCCCGAACACCAACTTTTGCCAATGTGGATAGCGCTGCTTTGCTTCTGATAATACCTCGCTGACGTAATAAACTGGCCTCTGAACCGGGTAACCTTTCCCATCCTCTTTGCGCTCCACAACAACTACTGCGCTGACGGCTCGGGGGCCAGCTGCCACGTATAGCAACATAGGCTCTTTAGGACCCGGCGCCGCTAGTACTGGTGCTTCAGATAACTGCTTCTTTAGTGCCTCAAACGCCTCATCCGCCTCTTGATCCCACACGGATTTATCTGATTTCCGCAAGAGCCGGTACAGGGGTATTGCCTTTTCTCCGAGTCTGGATATGAATCGGCTCAAGGCTGCTACGCAGCCCGTGAGCTTTTGAACATGCTTCAAATTTTCCGGTTTTTTCAGACTCTGGATGGCCTTGATTTTATCCGGGTTTGCCTCGATTCCTCTCTCGGAAACTATAAAGCCGAGTAATTTCCCAGCTGGAACTCCGAACACGCACTTTGTCGGGTTAAGCTTCATCTGGTACCTCCTCAAGTTTTTGAACGTCTCCTTTAGATCATCGATAAATGTCTCCGCCTTCCTGGTCTTGATGACCACATCATCCACATAGGCATGGACGTTGCGTCCGATTTGGTCCTCGAAGCACTTTTGAATACACCGTTGGTAAGTTGCACCGGCGTTCTTCAATCCAAACGTCATAGTTTTATAACAGAAGGCCCCAAAAGGGGTTATGAACGATGTTTTCTCCCAATCCTCCCTCTTGAGCTTAATCTGATGATACCCGGAATATGCGTCCAGGAAGCATAATAGATCGCTTCCAGCTACTGCATCTATGATCTGATCTATCCTTGGTAGCGCGAACGGATCCTTTGGGCAATGTTTGTTGAGACTCGTAAAATCAATGCACATCCTCCACTCATTGGTCTTTTTCATCACTAGAACCGGGTTCACCAACCAATCCGGGTGAAATACTTCCATGATAAAGCCGGCTGCCAATAGCCGAGCGATCTCTTCGCCTATAGCCTTCCTTCTTTCCTCATTCATTTTCCTCAAACCCTGCTTCACGGGCCTGGACTTGGGATCCACATGCAAACTGTGCTCGGCCAGCTCTGTAGGGATACCCGGCATGTCGCTAGGCGTTCAGGCGAACACATCCGCATTCGAACGAATAAACTCCACAAGCGCTTCCTCCTGCTCTTTTCCCAAGTTAGACCCTATGGTAAACTGCCTAGTGGAATCACCTTCGACAAAATCTATCTTCTTGGTGTCTTGTGCTGCCTTGAATTTTGCTCTCTCATCCTCAGTATTCGGCTTTTTCAAGGCTGTTCTATCATCCGGATTTACTTGAGACCGGTAATATTCGAGCTCTTCCTTTCTGCATGCTTGCTCAGCCATAACCGAATCTCCTTCGTCACACTCGGCCGCTATATCCCGGTTCCCATGTATGGTGATGGTCCGTTTAGGACCCGGGATCTTCAGCTGCAAATACACGTAGCACGGCCTAGCCATGAATTTGGCGTAAGCCGGTCTTCCGAACAGCGCGTGATAAGGACTGCGCAATTTGACCACCTCGAACGTGAGCCACTCAACTCGATAATTATCCGTCGATTCTCCAAAAGCAACCTCCAAAGTGATCTTTCCCTCGGGGCTCGCCGAGTGACCTGGCACGATCCCATGAAAGATTGTCGAACTTTTCTGTAACTGGGACTCTTTGAGACTCATCCGTAAGAAGGTTTCCCAGTAAAGGATGTTGATGCTACTTCCACCGTCCATCAGGACCCTCTTCAGTTCGTAACCATTAACCTGTGGAGCGACCACCAACGCCAAGACTCCTGGACGCTCTAGTTTTTCCGGATGATCTCTTCTACTCCACGTTACCTCTTGTTCTGCCCATCTAAGGTATCCCGGCGCGGCCGACGAAACCGAGTTTGCCGCTTGTTTTAATGTCTCTTTGTCCCTGCTAGAAGTTCCTGTAGTATGCACATGATACTGTACTTTTAAATTAGGCGTTCGTACCATACCGACGAAGATGTTGATCCGGCCGACCGTCACCATAGATCCGGACTCGAGACGATCCGACTCTGGCCCCCAGCCGGAATCGTCCACCATCTTTTCTCCTTTGTGATCGATGTAGATTTCGCCGACAACAAGATTCTCCATGCTCTTCCGAGCTTCTCCCGTGATGTAAACACCTTTGGACGCAGGCCCCACGGTGGGCGCCAACTGTCGTGGGATAATCACGGCAGATGTTACCGGGGGTAACTGATCTTGGGGCAAGACGACACAGGCGTTTGGGAGAGGGTTTAGCTCAGAGGAAAACATGGTGCAATTCGATCTGGTAGCCGGCAATCAAAGTCGCCGAGTCTCCGATCTTGATACAATAACTCAACTCTGGGATTACACTGGATGCTCGATATCAAGCGATATTGCTAGGGTTCTTAGATCTCTGCCTAAACTAGACCTGGGGGTCGGTTTATAAAGCACCCGTACCCCCTGGCTTATTCTCCAAGGCGCATCCTGGATCCTACCCGGACACGGCGCACAAACCCTAACTTTCCTCTACCATAACCCACAATCCGGGTTACTGGGCCTACAAGCTTGGGCCTTTATAGGTTTCCTTATCTTTAGCCGGATCTTGCACAGCGTCCTTTGGGCCGGGTTACTCCTTGGAGTTTGGCCTACCGGGTTATCATCCCCCCGTCAATTTTCCACCAAGGAAAATGGTTGTTTGTTTTACTTGTTTGATTGAAGTGTTTAGTATTTCTTTGTGACTCCTAGTATGTTTAGGTGTGGTGCATTTGTTAACATAATGTTCCCTTAGGGATATCATGTTAAGAAGTGGTTTACTATTGTTTTGTTTAAATTGAATATTGTTTGCAAATAGGAATATTATCCTAGTGTTTGATAGATTATTTGTGGGTAAATTTCCTTGAGTGTTTGGATTTTTGAAAGTGTTTAGTTGAGCTTGTATTGAGTGCATAGCTACTGGTTGTATAGCTTATACTTTGATTCCTTATTACTTGATTGATTAGGAAAGCATGGTAGTAGGTTGAGTGATTCTTGCTTAGTAGTTGTTTTCATGGAATTATTTTAGTGTTTTTGCGTACTAGCATGTGTAAGGTGTTTTGTGCTGTTAGTAGGCTTTTACCTTCATACATTGCTTGTTTAGAGTTATACATCCTTGTAGTGATGTTTGCTTCTCTAGTGATGAACTAGTGTCACCACTAGATATTATGAGTTGCTCTAGTATTGTTGTTTCCATTTTATGAGGGTATAATTATTCTAGCATGTTTAGGATGTTGTTACTTCTGTTATTATGACATGAATTGTGGAGTTGCTTGTTGCTATTAGTTGTAGAATGCAATCATTTCTTGTAGCATGCCTGTGTAGAATTTTCATACTAGTATGCTATTAGTGGACTCCAATGGATGTGTTATTTTCTAGCTTTGTTATCTCTTGTAGTGATTATGTTTTAGAGTGCATCTCATGACTTATTACCATTGGTTGACCTACTGATTTGTTTGGTTATTTTCATGATTGATGGATTCCTTAGCTTCTGGGTAGACACAAGCATAGTCAGTAACTAGCTTATTCATCTGTGGTATGTTGCTTGCTGTTTGGAATTTTTCTGAGTGATTACCTTAGCATGAGTATTGTACTAGGGTTATTATTGTGTTTAATAGTATCTTGTTATCTATGCATTACGTTAGTAGTATACTTGTTTGGTGATGCTTGCTTGTGTTGTTGTTAAAAAAAACACTGCCATGGGTATTGCTTGATTGATTGTTATTACTTTAGCAGTCTCACCTTTGTGACCACAAGCTATTATTTTAGATTCTTAAATATCTTGGTATGAGAGTGGTACACCCACTCCATCTATGATATTTAAGATGTGGAATATGGTTCCTCAATCCTATCTTTTTCTAGCGATAGTTTTGTACCCTGAGAGATTGTGAGATAGTTTTCTCGATAAGTGGACACCCTAAGAATATGTTTTTTTTGCAAAACAAAGGCTTTTATGGAAAACCCGGTGGAAAGGCGAAGCCTAGTCTACCGGAGGATTGTGGAAGTGGTCATTTTTGGGAAAAAAGGTGTTCTTACAAAAATGGCACATAACCTAGTCTTCGCCGGACAACCTTTACCGTACTGCCACTCTACCCCAACATGGGCACGGGGCTTAACTTGAAATGTTTTCTTGTTAGTGTGTATTCTATCTCAATTTTCTATAAGGGGTGTGATTTTCCCTCGAACCGAAATGCCGTCAAATCACGAAACACGAGGCATACAATGTGAGAGATTAAGTTACCCCCGGGTGCGACAGTTGGGTCTCCTGCCGTGGCGGGGTGGGACCTGGTGCTGGGGAGATTATACCCACCTGAAGAGATAGTCATATACTAGCTTGACCATAGTGGATGGATAGGATAAGTTATCTGATGTTTACATACTGTTGATACAGTCCATGGTTGTTCACGGCGGATGTACTGGATCTGGTAGATTGTGTACACCTTTGCAGAGTAAAACTATTCAGAATAGCCGCGTCCTCGGATATGGACAGTTGAATGGCCATGTAGCTAGCATTGTGTCAATGTTTAGAAAAAAAAGAAGTTTTCAAAAGGAGTTGGAACTTATGAAGTACTGAAAGAAGGAACCTTGTACCGTGAAGGTACCGTTGATGAAAAGTCAGGAGTTGTTTTACAAGAAGTTTTGCAAAGAAAACATTTCTTTTATAAAATAAGTTTTATAAAAACCTATTGGATATGCAATATCTACGAGAGAAAGAAAACTATATTATTTTCTTTTGAAGTATCTTCTTCAACAAAGATACAGAGACTTTTCAAAATCAACTTTGATATGTCTTTCATATATCATGGATAGTGAACCCTATGTATATCCTACCTACTCCACTATATAAGCATACTTGCATTATGGTAAGCTACATGATTGGTGTCTTGCTGAGTACATTCAAATGTACTCATATTGGTTTCATCCCTGGTATTTACTTGCCAGTCTTTGAGAAGGAGTCTCGGGAGGAGATCTACGAGGAGGAGTACTGCACTGATGGACTCGCGAACTAGGATCGTCTCCCGGTCAGCAGCCTGTAGGTTAAGGCGCGACTTGGGATCTACTACGTTTCTGTGTGTTTAGTCTTCCGCTATGTGTGTAGTGTGTTTGCCCTGCGTGGCAGTTGTGTTAGACTTGGTCATGTGACCATGTCCCTTTTGTAAGTGTTTTTTTTGTAATCGTGTAATGGATATTGTATCTGTGTACCAACTTGATATGTTGTTCATGACTGGTGTGATCTGGGATCGTGAATGTATGCATATCGGAGATGTCCTTGAATAGTGGTTCTGGGGGACCTTACAGAGTTGGTATCAGAGCTATCCTGACCTTAGGAGACCTTAGTTAGCATGGACGTTAGCTAGTACTCTAACAATGCAAGTTAATAAAACTAAGTCACTAAGGTGACTATGTACCAAAATATTCTATATATTCCATCCCCTCTGTGTTTTTGAAAATTCTACTTATACTAAGTTAACTTTGAGTATCTTAAAAATTTGCACACTATTACCCAACTTAAACTACACCTAACAATTGGTGTATATGGCAGTTGTCTTCACTAAATCCTTCCGGCTAGGTATGCATGCACTTTGCTACCGCCATTTTGAGGAGGATTTGATCAAGATGGCTCGTCTTATTAGTCCCCCAGTACCTGAGTTGAAGGAAGCTCACATTCACCATGATGGACGAGAGTTGTCCTGGTTGGTGGTCTGTACCATTCGTGCTCCTTTGCTAGCACCGCTGACCCCCGAGATCACTTGACAAGCCCATAGATGTCACTAAAGACTTTGTCTTTGCTCGTCATTTCCAGCACATGGAAGGACAACTGCACAACACTCAGGTTGCCCTGGATAGACTTAGAGGAGAGCTCGACACCCGAGGAAGAGAGATAGCCCAGCTGAAGAAAGACCTGAAAGTTTATTCTGCTACATAGCGTCGTATGAAAGCACTAAAGAAAACCATGAAGCGCGTTGACTCCCACTATCGTGTACAACTGAGAGACCTTCAATTTTAGCTTGCAACCATCAAGAACATAGTTGAAGAGTTGGAGGAAAAGCTACGCGCTTCCTCGAGCACTTAGGATTGCCGCACGATATTAGGAGTTGTGTTGCTCCCACCCAAGATGCTTGTTTGTTTGTGTTGTGTGAACTCTGCTAAGAGCTATGTGTGTTCTAGATGTGTTGTAAGCCTTATGCTTTCGCCATGTGAACCTTAAGTTTATGTTATGCTTGTTGATACTATATCTCACGTGTGTGCTAGTATTTTCTTGTGATTGTGATTGCTTCTCAGATGCTTGTTTGCTGATTGTGTTTTCAACCGTTCTCATCGTTGTTATGAGCCGGTTGTTTCGCAAGTTTTCAAAACAAAACTACCTTTTTGTCTGCTATCGTCTTATACCGTTCTTTTCTTCAGCATGGCCAGCGATTTACCTCCACCACCGGAGCCTACAGTTGCCCAACTGTTTGCTTTGCTAAGGGAAGAACATGAAGCCGCTCGTGCTGAACACCTTGCCACCCATGCTGCCTTGGAGCATTTGACTCAGCTTGCCAGCATCAACGCTGAGAATAATGCTATCCTTATGAGAGAGTACCAGGCCCGCTTGCTGGAGAGAGTCACAAAAGGAAGATAGTGACGCCAGGAGAACCTAGTTCACCGGTGACTCGCAGTACCTTAACTGCTATGCCACAACCTCCAAGGAGGTGTGTGAATGTCAGCCTAGAACCACGGGTTGCTATACCTGTGGGAGGGAAGGACATTTCGCTCGCGATTGTTCCCGGAAGAATCGTGATCTAGTTCATCATGATGAGACCCAAGAGACCCAGGGTCCAACCCAGAAGAAGCGCAAGAGTTCGATGAGTGGACCTCGAGACAAATATGATGTGGCAGAAGTACCTGCGACTCATGCCATAGTTAATGGTACATTTTCAAACTAGATCTGTGACCACCCTAGTTGCGTTTGACTTTGTACCCTGAAAAATCCGACGTAAATGGAACACTAGAAGTGTCACGTCGGACTAGTAGAAAAGTATCTTTAAAATTAACAATACTAACGTACTTTCTCTAACTTCAACTTAACACCTAACATCAGTTTTAAAACCACTAAGAAATTTTTTCTAAACCAAGGAGAAAGGTTCCTTAGGATGTTTGATATAGCTGTTTGACAGAAAGAGGAAGTTGAAGGGAATATTGGATCTGTGAGCTATAATTTTACTAAGAAATAAGATTTTTCGTGTATATATTTTGGAAGAAACGGATTTTAGGAAATAAGATTGTGGAGACTCATTTGAGGTTTAGCTTAGGAGTGAAAGAGTGAGGATCACATGATAATGAGTTGAGTTGAATTATAGTAAATATTGTCTGGGGCTAACCAGTTGTGGACCCCAAAACTTTGGAAGTTATCGGTAACTAAGATTTGTAGCCTTGAAGAAATGATTTGAGGTTTAGACATATGGGTGGAAACGATTGGATTTTAGGAAGCCCTTGATATATAAGGAGGTTGGATTGATTAGGAGTAGCCCATTAAGAAGAATTTGTGATTTTGGGATGATGATGATAATGGTTTGCATAGGTGATTCTTATGCTGGATTTTAGCAGAAAGGTTGATTGTAGTAAAAAGATTATGTTGGATTGGGATAGATATTCGATTTTTTATTAAAGATGGATTGGAGGAATATTGCATTTGATATAGGAAGTAATTGGTGAACTTAAAAGAATGATTTTGGATTTTAGGAAATATCAATATGGCTTGGAGATAGTAGATGATTATACTTGGTGATATATTCTCAGAGCTTGTCACCCTCTATTGAGATTATTTGATGACAAATGGTTTAGATTTGATCACGAGATAAGGATTTGGAGAGTTTAAAAGATTTATATAAGTAGTACAGAGTTGGTATATGATTGTCGGATTTGTTGGTTTAGCTTTGGCATCATGATAGTTGAGAAAATAACTTTGGGGGAGACAAATGAGTTGAGACTTGATTTTTCTCGGAGTATACTACTCCCTCCGTTCCTAAATATAAGATGTTGTAGCTATTGTTCATATTGTCTAGATACATGCTAATATGAGTGAACATGTGCACTAAAAGTTGTCTAGATGCATGTAGATATGTGAGTATATGGAAAAGGGCTAAAACATCTTACATTTAGGAACGGAGGGAGTAGATAATAGGAAGATAGTGGACTTCCTGGATTTTAGGAAAAGAGCAATGGAAAGCTCATGATTAAGAAATATTGGTGGATATCCGATTGATTGATCTATACCAGGATGAGAGAGTTTACGCCCAAATGAGTTAATAGTGGAATGATAATCTTATGAGGTCGAGAACTACTAGATTGATGTTTAAAGGATAACCCTTGGAATAACTATTATGGTTTTGAGGAGCAATAAGTTTGAGGTTTAGAACATGGCACCCAGACCTTTGGCAAAACTAACCTGCCGGTGGCTTTTGGTAAGATTAATCAAAGGGGGAAGCATATGTGCTTAATGTTACCAACCACCAGCACATGTTTTTGTAAACAAATGATCTAACATTTTTGTTCGACCACACTCTCTTTTCGCTTTCCTGCGAATCTCGGGCCGAGATTCTTTTAAGGGGGGAAGGTCTGTCACACCCTAGTTTTTGGAACCTTGTATTATAGTTCAAGGAGACAAAATTAGGGCCAATTTTTTTTCTAACAACATGATTGTTTGAACCAGCATGTGTATATGATCTTAATCATATATGCAATGCAAGTTTTGTTTCTTTATAAAACCAATATCAAATTTTCCTGAAAACAATTCTACAATTTTTCCCCAATCTTTTCCCTGATGTTACTTGAGTGAACTTTTATTCCAAGACTTGGATCATTCTTGATTGCATCTTAAAATAAATTTTATCTTTATTGGATCCAAGAAAACACAATTTTAAAATGATATATGGAAGTTTTGTTCTAAGTTTTCTATAGAAAACAGAGAAAAACAGCAAGTACACCTTTTCCCGCTTTATTTTCATAGCCTTCTACTATTCCGAATTTGTTTTCAAAAGGTGTTTCTCAAATTTTAAAACATTTTTAACAATCTCCAACTTTGAAAACAAAAAATCGAATTTATTCGACCCTTGAAAACAGTGTGAACTATCTGATGTTTTTAACAGATTTCAACACTTAGAAAAATTCTCTAAGTCCTTAACTGAATTTTCTGAATTTTTCAGAGACAGTTGTTTTTCCAATTTTGTTTTTCCAATTTTGGACATATGTTTTCATTTAGTTTTTTTTCAAATTTGGAAACACCACTTTGCCAAATTGATTCTTGGGTATTTGGACTTAACATTTGATCCCTTTGTTGCTTCTAGAAGGATGAGAGGAGGGTATTTTCGAGAGAGAAAAAGAGGTGGAAGGAAAAGGGATGGCATGGGCACACATGGCATTGACCACTGTGGCCATGTTGTGGCTCTTCCAGCCCACAAGCGCCACCCCCTGTCTTGCCCCTATCACCACGGCGCCCCCTGACACCAGACCATGCCCTGGATCGACGTGGGCACGAGCTAGAGCGCGCCCCGTGCCATTTTAGGTGTACCCGAGAACGCCCCCTTGTCAACCCCCTCGGCGCCGCGACTAGAAGAAACATCGCACCGCCCCCGCTCGCCACTAGCTCCCCCAGCCCCTCCACTCTCACCTCGAGCTTAGGACACGAGCCCCCGAGCTCACCGCAGGCCCCACGGTCACAAAACCCGCCGCCGGCCACCGTGCTCGGGCTCGAGGTAATGCACCCGTTACAACCCCTCCCCTCACCTGTCGCCACCGTTGTTGAGCTCCCCATGCCGCGTAGCCACGCCCTTGAAGGGTTCGTTGCATAGAAAACAAAAAATTTCCTACGCGAGGGACACCCGAAAGGCCAAGATCTAATCTAAGAGACGAATTGCAACGGGCAACGAGAGGGTTAAGGAGAACACATACCCTCGAAGACTCAAAGTGGTACGAGATCAAATCTCGTTGTTGGCGTAGTCGTACTCACACCGATCCCGATAGCGAGAAGATGAGCACCGCAATCCGGCGGTGCATCCGTGATTGGTCACACGTACGGTTGATGACGACCTCCGTTCCCTCGTTCCAGCGGGGCGCGGAAGTAGAGGATCCCTCGGAACTCCAGCAGCACGACGACGTGGTGGTGGTGAAGAATCCCACGGTCAGGGCTTCGCCAAGCCGGAGACCATGAAATGGAGCAGCGGGTGGAGGGAAAAGGAAGTGGCCAAGTGTGTAGAGGAGGGAGAGCTCTCACCCTCCTTTTATAGGAGAGGGGGGAGGCAGCCCAAGGGGGGTGCGGCCAGCCCATGGGGGTGCCCCCACCTCTTCCCTCATCATGTGAGTGGACACTCCACTCACACCCACTCATTTCCCCATTATTTCCCACTTGGAAAATCCAAAGGTTTTCTTTTAATAAATAAATAAAACCTTTTTATTTCTTTATTTCAGCATTTGTTAATTCTATTAACAAACTTTTGCATATAGCACCTCGAATCATTTGTTAATTCTATTAACAACCATTCGACGAAAAACCCCTTGAACTATTTCAATTTTCCCCGAAACAATTTCGGTGCTGCCCAAAATATTCTTCGATATTCCGTATCCTCTCAAACGCGTCATCGAACCTTAAGTGTGTCACCCTACGGTTCGCGAATAAGATAGACATGATCGAGACTCCTCTCCGATCAATAATCAACAGCGGGATCTGGAGATCCGTGATGACTCCTATATATTCAACGATGACTCTCGTGATCGTGTGAACCAACAACGCCGTGAACTATTCCCTTTGTCTCGCGATATTTTACTTGTCCGAGATTCGATCATTGGTATCAACCATACCTTGTTCAATCTCGTTACCGACAAGTACTCTTTTCTCGTTCCCGTGATATAACATCCTTTGTGATCATATCGCGTGCTTGCAAGCGGTTTCAATGTGATATCACCGAGAGGGCCCAGAGTATATCTCTCCGTCATTTGGATGGATAAATCCCACTCTTGATCCATGATCCTCAACTAATACTTTCCGAATACTCAACGACACCTTTATAGTCACCCTGTTACGGTGTGACGTTTGATGCCATCAAAGCACTCTTCCGGTATCAGCGATTGACATGATCTCATGGTCTAAGGAATAAGTTACTTCGTATGTTTGATATAACAATGTAAACTAAATGACTTGATCGCATTGCTATATTCTATTTGGGTATATGTTCATCACATCATTCTTCCAATGACATGACCCCGTTATTAATAACATCCAATGTTCATGATCAGGAAACCTTGATCATCTATTAATCAACGAGCTAGTTAAAAGAGAGGCTTTACTAGGAACCATTGTTTGTTTATTAAGCACACATGTATCAACGTTTCCGGTTAATACAATTCTAGCATGAGAAATAAACATTCATCATAAACAAGGAATAAGATAATAACCATTTTATTATTGCCTCTCGGGCATATTCCCTTCAGTCTCCCACTTGCACTAGAGTCAATAATCTAGTCTGTAAGCACTTTAACACATATGGCGTACCAGTGTTATTATCATGCTTCGCATGCGGTAAACATCATCAAAAAGATCTGAACTGTTCAGGTCCTATTGTATTTGCATGTTCTTTGCGTCTACACGCATCACTCATTCTCTAATGAGATGGCTTTGTATATATATGGTCAATAGGTGAAAACTTAATTCCTCAGCTTAAACTGATGTCACTAACATTGTGAAAATATAGCTTCATAGTGTTAGCATTCTTGGAAACTCACTAAGTTCTGGTGATACCTTAATTCCTCAGCTTAAACTGATGTTACTAACATTGTGAAAATGTAGCTTCATAGTTTCAGCATTCTTGGAAATTCACCAAGTTCAATAAAGAACTCCTTGACACAAAATACGCTTATAATCAGTTGTTAACACAACGATATACTTTAGCCTTTGTTGTAGTATCTGTCACAATATTTTAATTTTGAAACTCTTTCAAATCCAGCATGGAACTTTCTTCCATCCTATTGTGCTACCGTTCATCACATATTTTAATTGAGATAAAATTACTTGAATAAATGACAAGATTATTAGTGTAACATATTACAACTAATATTTTGTCATTACTATATAGGAAAACATATCCTTAGCATTTCTAAAATGACACGAGGATCTCTCCCACTGTTGTCTAATCATCATATGAATTATCCTGCTATAACATTTATATTATAGGATTCATCTGGTTGTGTACATAGCATGGAAACATTACTTAGAAATCTCAATTTCAATGATGCTCATCATGTGTCAAAACACATGAATCTTGCTCAATTATTTTCCATGTGACAAGAACTCCTTCTTATCAATTTTATATTGACTTACTTCAATATTTCATCTATGTAATTTGGCTTCAATCATATCAGGCGCTTCAATCCATCTTTTATAGATATCGATGCCCAATATCTTCTAAGTCTTTCATCAATATGAAAATCTTAACCGTGTTAATTTAAAATACATATTTTCCAATCAACCATATGTCATCTACATAAAGTATTGGAAATATGTCATAGCGCTCCCACTTAATTTCTTGTAACTTTACAAGCATCTTTATCGTTCATGATGGAATCAAACTCTTTTGATAACTTCATTAAGGTAAAGATTTCAACTTTGTTATGCTCACTTCAACCATTGAAGTGTGCATACCTTTCTAGCAACCTTTTTGAATTTTACAAAACTCTCAGACTGTGTCAAGTACACATCCTTGATAAAATTTCCTTGAGAGGAGAGTTGGTTTTGTTATTCAACTGGCATATCATAATATGTAACCTTTTGCTAGAACTATCCGCAAAGACTAAAGCATCACTACGGAAGATCAAAATCTTGTAGTAGTTAACTCTTTGAACTTCGTCGAAAACAACTTTTCGATAAGTACAATTTTAATAAGATGTAAAATCCATGTCTTTGTCGCTATATAGACCCTTTTGCTATCGCTAGGCATCATGCCTATCGAAAGGACTACCAAGTCACATACTTGATATTCATACAAGGATACTATGGCGGATATAATGACTCATAGTCAATTTTACGAAGTCAGGGCCCATCATTTGCTTCCTTTATAAGGTCCAGGTCCTTTTGTTGTCAAAACAACACTTTACACTTAAACCACAAGTTGTTCTAAGTACAAAGTTTTTGGACTTTTCTGGTACAGTTCGCAAACTCATTTGAAGTATCTACAACATTTGTAGTGTCTTCTACTTAGTCAAAATAGTAAACCCCGGAACAACTTCCAGTGCTGCGCTACTCTTGACATGATAACGAAGATTCTCTAACCTTGTTGAGTTTGTACTGTGCTCCCACTCACTTGTTTCGCAAGAACTACTTTCTCAAGAAATCAACCCTTTCTGACAAACAACATTTGTCTTTTGGTTCGGTGATAGGAGAAATACCCAATGTTTTATTCGGGATAACCTTATAAACATATATTTATCCTATTTTGGTTGTAAACATTTTACACATGCTATGCATACCAAAACTTAAGAAAGTGACAATTCGGGTCACTACCCAAACCATATCTTATATGTTGTCAATTTCAGCGGATCATGATGGTGCTCTTTTCAGTGGAAAAACGGTTGTCACTAATGTATAAACTACAAAATTATAATGGCATTTTTATTAATCTTACCATGTCAAACAAGGTTTGATTTTGTCTTTTGAATACTCCAATCTAATGTGGGGTATTTGAGAAGTATAAGTTGTAGAACAATTCTGCAACTTCTCAGATGTTTTGCTAAACTTGTAACTCAAAATTTATTCTTTATGATCGAATCATAAATACTTGATTATCTTGTTACAATGATTTTTACTTCATATTAACAACCTTTTGAACCAATTCAAAATATCAAACTCTGTTCCCTTTAAATAGATATATTCACATATCTACTTAAGTCATCGACAGAATTTTATGAAGGAAAAAATTAATCCACCATACATGACTACACATAATGGACTATATACATCAATATGTATAATCTCCACTAAATTAGTCGTCCATTCTACTTTGGCCTATGAACGGAATTCTAGTCATCTTTTGGAAGGGGTCTCACAAGCGTCAATTTATTCAAAATAAAATGACTCCGGAAGTCCATCAATATGGAGTTCCTTCATGTTTTCCTTTCCGATATGAACTAAAATGGTGGTGTCACAATTTAAGTGAAAATCTTTTACGTTTTGCAACGTTTAGCATTCAGTCTTATAGATGTTTACTTTACCAACATGATTTATATTAACATATCCATCAGTTATGGAATATGGTCATAGGTTGAACAATCTCATTTGTTCTCACAAAAGACTAGAACAAAATAACAAATTATTAAGTTCTTCAAATAAATCTTGACTGTTTGGTTCGATACGACAATGAACACAACAACACTTTATTTATGTTCTTGTCATAATCGATTCCACATATATTACTAGTTCCTTTTAGGCCCTTGTATTTCTTGCATTGCGTTGCTTTGTATGACAACTCATACCAACCAATGTGGTATCAAAATACCCAAAAATACTTTGTTAACTAGTAATACATCTATAACTTGTATATCAAGCATATACTCCTGAGCTGGACTTTTCCAATTATCTTCTTTTCTGCCATATATCTTTTTGTAATTCTATTTTCAATATTCCCTTCCCTTTATAGAAGAATCATTCAACATCAAACAATGCTAGTCTTACTAGCTCATTTTCTTTGGCGTGTTAGTCATATACTATCACCCATTGAGTCATACTTTGAGTTTGATTGTTCTACTAATATCACCATATTAATAGCATTCTTCTAGATTCCACTCTTAGCAATCTCCAAGTAAGGTAAAAGACTTTACCCATACTTTTAATCCATCCCATCATAACAATTTTTATGATTAAGCTACTATAGCTCGAAGGAAGGGATTTAGAGAATAATTTTTAGCATCCAATTTCTTGGAATATTCAAACGCCTAGCGTCTTCAATCATTGCATATATTCAGATAATATAAGCAAACATTGTCACGCTAAATTATACTCAGTCATGTTGCTACAAATAAGTTTCCAGATATCAATATATCTTTCACTTGATTGTTTCTGAAAACAACTCCTTTTAGTTCCAAAATCACCTTGATCAACAAAACATTCTTTCGAAGATAAAGTAATATGGAAGCAACCATGACTCTAGATTCTAAGTAGGAATTATTTTCTCTCTAGATCAATCAATCATTAACCATATGGAGCTAGGTAGGAAATACCAAAAATCTACAATAGGACTCAATTTTAAATTTCACTAATACAGTACCAATCTTAAATGGTATTTACCAGACCATAACAGTTATATCTCAATTAACAATCTAAGTGTAAGGTAGTTATGTGGATGCCAATGAATACTACAATTTGTGCAAATTCAATTTGATTTGTTGTTCATGATAAATAAGTTCAAGTTAATTCAAAAATTAAACCATGAACTCCCACTCAAAAACAACATCCCTCTTAGTCGTCTTTAGTGATTACACGAACCAAATTCACTACACCAAAACCAATCATCACGTGAGATGATGTAGCTTCAAAGGCGAACATCTACATGTTCATCATATCATCCATATGACTCATGCTTTATGTCGTGGGATAATCACGGCAGATGTTACCAGGGGTAACTGATCTTGGGGCAAGTCGACACAGGCGTTCGGGAGAGGGTTTAGCTCAAAGGAAGACATGATGCAACTTGATCTGACAGCCGGCAATCGAAGTCGCCGGATCTCTATTCTCGATACAATAACTCGATTTGGGTTTACACTGGATACTCGATACCACACGATATTGCTAGGATTCTTAGGTCTCTGTCTCAAACTATACCCGGGGGTCGGTTTATATAACACCCGTACCCCCTAGCTTTTTCTACAAGGCACACCCGGGTCCTACCCAGACACGGCGTGCTAACTCTAACTTTCCTTTACAACATCCCTAATCCGGACCACTAGGCCCACGAACTTGGGCCTCCACAAACATCTTTATCATTAATCGGATCCTGCACACCATCCTTTGGGCCGGGTTACTTCCCAGAGCCTGGCATACCGGGTTAGTATCCCCCCATCAGTAGTCCCCAGAATAGCTTGGGCTTCACGGATCTCCTTGAAGCGCTTGATATTCCCTACAAATATTCCGATCATAGGGGCGTACGAAAACTGAGTTAAGATATCACGATATTCAGCTAGGCCTCACTCCATGGTGGCCATACAATAACCCGGACCTTTCCTCCATACACTTGGGTCCAAATTCCTAAATCCAAACCGCAATAAGAAATGATAAGATCTCATGCTTGATAACCAGTCCTGTCATTACGGACGAACCCCTTCCTTCCTCTGCCACGATGCCTTGCCCAACACTTGACGCACATCTTGCGAAATCTTCGTGGATAACCATTACTCCGCAATTCCCGGCTCCTAGCCGTTAAGATAAGCTCTCTCTTGCCTTATAAATAGCGCTTAGAGGGTAACCCTAAGCCCATCACCACGCCACAACTTCTCCTCTCCCTCATCGCTCCTAACACCTTCGCAGCGCCATCGCGAGGAACTCGCGCCTGTTACTGACGCAAGATTAACAGCGGCCGCGCCCGCCCTTGAATCGCCTCGTGCCGCCGTCGAGCGCCACCTCTGTACCTCCATTCCTCCCATCCGAGCCGCACCGCTCGTCGCCATCACATTAAGCCCCAATCTTCTCGGTAAGCTCTTCGCAATCAATTAATTCAGTCCCGCAGATTTTAATCCATCCAAGGTCAAATCTAGGTCATCCCGCGAATTACTTGTCCGATTGCACCAGATTAGACCGATTCAATGCTCGCCAACCCCTTTAATTGCCTGCCTGATAGCCACAAACGATCTTCCAACCATCACTGATCACCAATTTTACTTAAAAGCCATCCGCGAACCTCTCCATCTAGATCCGTTCCTCCGCTGTTTTCCGCTTACTGCATTAACACCCGGAAAAACCCTTCTTTTCCAGCTATTTCATTTGCGGTATAAATATGGGCAACCATCCGTCGTCCCCAAATACCTTTTCCTACGTAAGTGACCAACAATTTCCACAAGTGTGCTCAATACCCGGACGGTTCTCAACTTCATACCCTCTTGATACCTTATACTCGGATATTTCAACTTTCCCGGGTCTTATTTCATACATCCTTTTCTTTTTGTGTTTCGCAGGCTGACCCCATGGCTCCCAAGCGACAAGGAAAACATCCGGCTCAAGCAAGGACCACCCAAGCCATATCCGCCAATTGGGGGCGCTCCACGACCACTAAGGCCAAATTGGACGAACTAACCGAGTTAGGCACCCTCCCCTCTCAGAAAGATATCCACTGGAGGGTGCCAGGTAACGAAACTCATCCCACTCCCGCAGAAGACGAGGTAATCTGCTTTGTAGAGCACGTGACCCGAGGATTTCGCCCTCCGGGTCACCCCTTCTTTAGGGAGGTCTTAGATCACTACGGACTCCGGGTGTTCGACATAGGGCCTAACTCTATGTTGAACATCACCCACTTCATAGTTCTATCTGAATCGTATTTGTGCATGCCACCAAACCTGACTCTTTTCACTGAGTTATTCCAATGCAAACCGTGCCGCGAAAGCGGCGACGGGGCGCTTCTCACTTGCGGCGGGGTATCCATCCAACGCCGTAGGAATTCTTTAATGCCAACCCTCAACCTGCAATCCTGTGCCAAACATTGGCAGTTATCCTTTTTTTACTGTCGCGATACCTCCCCCGACAGCGAGAAGAAGCTGCCGGGTTACTCAGAGACCCCCCTCAAACCCTCCGAGTCTTTCAGTGCCTTCGCACCAGACTCGGACAGGGAAGCAATCCTTCCTGCACTAGCCAAAATAGCCATTCTCTCGGCCCAAGGCCTCCTAGGGCTCAATTTGATAAAGACATGGGTCGACTTCCGAATCCAACCTAATTCCATCCGCACCAAATTGATGTGCGAGTATTCGGGTCACACTACAGATGCACTTCGCTATTCCTCCAAAAGCTTTGCGACTGGTGACACTATCAAGACCATCAAGAGCCTCTTGGCAGAGAAGCTGGATGTGATAAAGGGCATCTCCGGGTTACCTCCGTTTACTCGGGAAAATCCAGCTCCAACGGTAATACCCGGCAATCATAACTTGTCTCCACATTTCAACTCGATACTGCTTCTAAACATTAACTTTATCTTTTTACCTTAGGCTGATGACCCCTTCTGGAGAGTGGACCCCCTCCCCCCCTCCAGAGACCCGGAAGAGGAGGACGAGACGACTGACGACAGCGAAGGTACTTACCCAGGATCTACATACTTTTGCTTGTATTACTTTCCTTTCGTCTGTCTTTTTCCCAACGAATACACATCTGGCTCGCAGGGCTGGAGGACGAAGGTGGAAACAACGAGGATGACCCGGAGAGAACCGAGTCTGACCCAGAGGCAACAGCCGGAGCCAAGAGGAAAAGCAGGGGGACAGTATCCAAGGTTCCTTTTTCCTCACTATCTTCCGAATCTTACTCCTTTGACGCCATGCGAAGACTTAACCATCAATTATCAAATTCGCCGTGCTTGAAGGAACCTTTCCCCGCCAAGCGCAGGGTAACTCGGAGCTCCCCGGGTGAAGATCCCCTTAACCCGGGCATCTCCACCCCTTTAGTCCCTCGTGGCAGTGCTCCTCCATCTCGTTCTTCCAACTCTCCTCAGCGCCACCCTTCTCCTAACCACCCCCGTGCCGGGCAATTCCGGGTTCCATTAGTGGTTCCTGCGAACACCTCATCTACTTCAAGTGGCGAGCTCCCATCGGATTACACCGTAAATGCCGGGTAAGTTTTTGCCTTGCTATTTCTTTTTGCCTCTAGCGAACTTTCATTCGAGCCACCGTCATCATCAATAACTGCCTTTTTTCATCTTTCTTTCAGTGCTCAGGTCACCGTCAGTGACCCGGAAAACACAGAAACGGCTAACATTCAGGTGGAGAAGCCGACTGACGATGCAGACGCCGCAACCGGAGGTGATGCAGCCGCTAACCGGGAAAAAGGCCCGCTGAACAATCCACTTTCCCAAACCGTCGGATCTCCTTCCTTATCGGAACCAGTAGACGAAGAGATAGAAATTCTAGATACGAAGATGAGCCCTCCCAACCCGGACACTCAGACTGTCCGGGTCTCCACTCCAAATGCAAGGAAAACCCCCCTGCCTGATGACCAAGCTGCCGGCTCTTCCCGGACTCATTCCGATGAGTTAACGTTTGCCCAGATGCTGGAAACCCTGCGCACCTTACGAGCTAACGAGGAAAACATCCTGGGAGCCTTAATAACCAAACATGAGGTAAGTTGAACTAATGTTGCTTGTACCTTTGTCCAGTCCCCAAGTTCCGAGTGAGTTCATTCATGACTTGCTCGGGACTTTATGATACCATTGACTGATGACCGTGCTCTTCTATCCGACTAACACTTTTTAACATCCATGCAGTTTCACATCGGATTTGAAGTTATGCTTAATAGTCATTGAGTTTCCAGCTATTCAGCCTTATACTCTGCATAACTTGTGGTTTAGATGACCCTTTTGACTGTCTTGTACTGTAAGCCGGCTTTCGCGTGGATACCATGTTGTTACATCAATACGAAGACGTAGCCAGCCAATCCCCGTCGGGTTTCATGACTAACTGCCATCGTAAGCGAACAAATCATGCCACTTTAATGCGAGTCACATCGAGCTTAAGTAAGAGTAGCCAAGAAATTTGGACTTCTTTGTCCGGTTATAAGATTGTAGCCGTACTCGTTTGCGAGTAATCGGCCCTTATAACTCATAGGCATCATGGCCGGGTCTTTGAGTTTGTAACTGTGCTATTTAAGCGATCAGCCCCCAAGACCTAGATATACGCATCGTACTGAGAATACATAACCTGATAACAACCATCTCTTTTCTTGATAACCATCTCTTTACTTGATATGAAAAACTGATAACAACTATCTCTTTTCTTGATACCCATCTCTTTACTTGATATGAAAAATGTAGGTCAGCAAGCCGCCTCATTAAAAACCCGTCCAGTCCCCAAAGGTGCCCTGGATAGGAAAAGAGTACGTCAGAAAACCTGCTGCCTATTACATCGTGCAATTCCACTTGCCAATATAGTCTTTACTAAGTATAATACGAACGCAGCTGAGCCACGTTCCATGGTCTATCTCTTTCTTGCATAGATGAAGTGGTGTGTGCGGTGTCATTGACTGTAGCCGACTCTTCCCTTGCATCTATCAAATAATATGATCCGTTATGTAGGCTCCGGCTTACGATAAATGGTCCTTCCCATGGTGGTGATAATTTGTGTTTTCCTTCGTTTGACTGTACCAGACGCAGAACCAAGTCTCCTTCCTGGAATACCCGGGTCTTCACACGCCGGCTATGATACCTCCGTAGATCTTGCTGATATATGGCTGATCTTTCCAGGGCTTGTTCTCTTTGTTCTTCTAACATATCTACGGCGTCCTGCCGGGTTTTTTCGTTCTCCACTTCGACGTAAGCTGATACTCTGGGCGAATCGTGAATAATATCACTTGGTAACACTGCTTCCGCACCATAGACCATGAAGAAGGGTGTCATCTGAGTGGATCTGTTAGGTGTAGTGTTGATACCCCAAACCACGGAAGGAAGTTCTTCGACCCATGCACCAGCTGCCCTGATGCAGGGGACTCGCAATCGTGGTTTTAATCCGCGAAGCAATTCTTGGTTTGCCCTCTCCACTTGTCCATTGGCCTGCGGATGAGCCACTGATGCAACATCAAGCCGGATTCCATTGTTGCCACAGAATTTCTCCATCTCGCCAAGAGACATGTTAGTTCCGTTGTCGGTGATTATGCTGTGGGGATACCCAAACCGGTAGATAATCCTTTTCAGGAACTTGACTGCTGTAGCCGCTTCGCAATTAGTAACTGGCATAACCTCAACCCACTTGGTAAACTTGTCAATGGCCACCAAAAGATGCGTCTTCTTGCATGGTGACATATGGAAGGGACCAACCATGTCCATACCCCAAACGGCGAACGGCCAAGTTAATGGGATGGTCCGTAATTCCATAGCCGGTACGTGTGTTTGGCGAGCGTACCTTTGACATCCGTCACATCTTGCTACCAAACGTTCTGCATCCGATAGAGCCGTAAGCCAGAAAAATCCGTGTCGATAAGCTTTAGCCACCAGAGACCTTGTAGATGCATGATGCCCACAGTCGCCTTCGTGTATTTCCTTGAGAATCTGTCGGCCTTCTTCTGGCGCTACGCAGCGCAAGAAGACTCCTGTTGCGCTTCTCTTGTATAATTCTCCGTTGATGATAGAATACCCCTTTGCTCGCCTCAGGATTTGTCTTGCTAATACCTCCTGTTCTGGTAACTCGCCCCGCGATAAGTAGGCCAGGTATGGCTCTGTCCACTCGGGGATGGCGTGTACTGTGGCCACGTACTCCAAATCCGGGTCTTGATTTGCCAGTTCTTCCTCAGACTCGGTTTTAACTGATGGTCGCCACAACTCGTCCAAGAACACATTGGGTGGAACCGTCTCCCTACGCGAGCCGAGTCTGGCGAGTGCGTCCGCTGCCTCGTTTTTTCTTCTGTCTATGTGCTCCACCTCATACCCGGAAAAGCACCCGGCAACCCTGTCGACTTCCCTGCGGTATGCTGCCATAGTTGCATCCTTTCTGTCCCAAGTTCCCGATACCTGTTGTACCACAAGATCCGAATCTCCGAAGCATCGTATTCTTTTAATGTTCATTTCCTTGGCCACCTTTAAACCATGCAACAGGGCCTCATACTCGGCCACGTTGTTTGAGCAATCAAAGTGAATTTGCAGCACGTAACTCAATTTGTCTCCCTTGGGCGATGTCAGCACTACTCCAGCTCCTGATCCCTCATATTGCTTTGACCCATCGAAGTGCATGGTCCATGACTCGGATTTTGGAACTGTGGTAGCCATACCTGTATGTGTCCAGTCGTTAACGAAATCAATTAAAGCTTGGGACTTGATTGCTGACCTGGGTTCGTAGTTTATGTGATAATCCCCCATCTCTATTGCCCACTTGGCTATTCTTCCCGTCGCGTCCGAGTTTCTGATAATATCCGACATTGGTATTGAGCTGACCACCGTTATAGGATGTTCTTGGAAATACGGCTTCAACTTCCTGCTGGCCATGAAGACTCCGAACACCAACTTTTGCCAATGTGGATAGCGCTGCTTTGCTTCCGATAATACTTCACTGACGTAATAAACCGGCCTCTGAACCGGGTAACCTTTCCCGTCCTCTTTGCGTTCCACGACAACCACTGCGCTAACGGCTCGGGGGCCAGCTGCCACGTATAGCAACATAGGCTCTTTAGGACCCGGCGCCGCTAGTACTGGTGCTTCAGATAATTGCTTCTTTAGTGCTTCAAACGCTTCATCTGCCTCTTCGTCCCATATGAATTTATCCGATTTTCGCAAGAGCCGATACAAGGGTATTGCTTTTTCTCCGAGTCTAGATATGAACCGACTCAAGGCTGCTACACAGCCCGTGAGCTTTTGAACATGCTTCAAGTTCTCCGGCTTTTTCAAACTCTGGATTGCCTTGATTTTATCTGGATTTGCCTCAATTCCTCTCTCGGAAACTATGAAGCCGAGTAATTTCCCAGCCGGAACTCCGAACACGCACTTCGTTGGATTAAGTTTCATCTGGTACCTCCTCAGGTTTTTGAATGTCTCCTTTAGATCATCGATAAATGTCTCCGCCTTCCTGGTCTTGATGACCACGTCATCCACATAAGCATGGACGTTACGTCCGATTTGGTCCTCGAAGCACTTTTGAATACACCGTTGGTAAGTTGCGCCAGCGTTCTTCAGCCCAAATGTCATAGTTTTATAACAAAAGGCCCCAAACGGGGTTATGAATGATGTTTTCTCCCAATCCTCCCTTTTGAGCTTAATCTGGTGATACCCGGAATATGCATCCAGGAAGCATAACAGATCGCTTCCAGCTACTGCGTCTATAATCTGATCTATCCTTGGGAGCGCAAACGGATCCTTTGGGCAATGCTTGTTAAGACTAGTGAAGTCAATGCACATCCTCCACTCGTTGGTCTTTTTCATCACCAGAACCGGGTTAGCCAACCAATCCGGGTGAAATACTTCCATGATAAAGCCGGCTGCCAGTAGCCGAGCGATTTCTTCGCCTATAGCTTTCCTTCTTTCCTCATTCATTTTTCTCAAACCTTGTTTCACGGGCCTAGACTTGGGATCCACATGCAAACTGTGCTCAGCCAATTCTGTAGGGATACCCGGCATGTCGCTGGGTGTCCAGGCAAACACATCTGCATTCGAGCGAATGAACTCCACGAGCGCTCCCTCCTGCTCTTTTCCCAGGTTAGACCCTATGGTAAACTGCTTAGTGGAGTCCCCTTCGACAAAATCTATCTTCTTGGTGTCTTGTGCTGCCTTGAATTTTGCTCTCTCATCCTCAGTATTCGGCTTTTTCAAGGCTGTTCTATCGTCTGGGTTTACTTGAGATCGGTAATATTCGAGTTCTTCCTTCCGGCATGCCTGTTCGGCCATAACTGAATCTCCTTCGTCACACTCGGCCGCTATATCCCGGTTCCCATGTATAGTGATGGTCCGTTTAGGACCCGGGATTTTCAGCTGCAAATACACGTAGCACGGCCTAGCCATGAATTGGGCGTAAGCCGGTCTCCCCAACAGCGCGTGGTAAGGACTGCGCAACTTGACCACCTCGAACGTGAGCCACTCCACTCGATAATTATCCGTCGATTCCCCAAAAGCAACTTCCAAGGTGATCCTTCCCTCGGGGCTCGCCGAGTGACCCGGTACGATCCCGTGAAAGATTGTTGAACTTTTCTGCAGCTGGGACTCTTTGAGACTCATCCGTAAGAAGGTCTCCCAGTAAAGGATGTTGATGCTACTTCCACCGTCCATTAGGACCTTCTTCAGCTCGTAACCATTAACCTGTGGAGCGACCACCAACGCCAAGACTCCTGGACGATCCACTTTTTCCGGATGATCTCTTCTACTCCACGTTATCTCTTGTTCTGCCCATCTAAGGTATCCCGGCGCGGCCGATGAAACCGGATTTGCCGCCTGCTTTGATGTCTCTTTGTTCCTGCTAGAAGTTCCTGTAGTATGCACATGATATTGTCCTTTTAAGTTAGTCGTTCGTACCGTGTCGACGAAGATATTGATCCGGCCGACCGTCAATATAAATCCGGACTCGAGGTGATCCGGTTCCGGCCCCCAGCCGGGATCGCCCACCAACTTTTCTTCTTCGTGGTCGATGTAGATTTCGCCAATGACAAGATCCTCCATGCCCTTCCGAGCTTCTCCCGTGATGTAGACGCCTTTGGACGCAGGCCCCACGGTGGGCGCCAACTGTCGTGGGATAATCACGGCAGATGTTACCAGGGGTAACTGATCTTGGGGCAAGTCGACACAGGCGTTCGGGAGAGGGTTTAGCTCAAAGGAAGACATGATGCAACTTGATCTGACAGCCGGCAATCGAAGTCGCCGGATCTCTATTCTCGATACAATAACTCGATTTGGGTTTACACTGGATACTCGATACCACACGATATTGCTAGGATTCTTAGGTCTCTGTCTCAAACTATACCCGGGGGTCGGTTTATATAACACCCGTACCCCCTAGCTTTTTCTACAAGGCACACCCGGGTCCTACCCAGACACGGCGTGCTAACTCTAACTTTCCTTTACAACATCCCTAATCCGGACCACTAGGCCCACGAACTTGGGCCTCCACAAACATCTTTATCATTAATCGGATCCTGCACACCATCCTTTGGGCCGGGTTACTTCCCAGAGCCTGGCATACCGGGTTAGTATCCCCCCATCACTTTACCTTTCGGTTACGTGTTCCGAGGCCATGTCTGTACATGCTAGGCTCGCCAAGTAGAACCGTAGTATTGCGTGTGTTTCAAGGCCATGTCTGTACATGCTAGGCTTGAAAACACCCGTTGTATGCGAACGTTGAGTCTGTCACACCCGATCATCACGTGGTGTCTCGAAACGACGAACTTTCTTAACGGTGCATACTTTAAGGAAGAACACATTATTATCTTGATATTAAGTGAGAGGGATCATCTTATAATGCTACCATCGTTATCTAAGCAAAACAAGATGCATAAAAAAGGATTAACATCACAGACATCACATGAAAGGATAACGTGATATGATATGGTCCTTCTTGCACTTGATCTCCATCATGTGCATTATGGTATGATCTCAATCATTCCACCGGCGTGGTACCAAGTACCACGGTACCCCAAACTTGATTGTCCATGAATAAGAAGACAACCATATGGATACCTTCCGGTATATCAATAATTTACAAAATAGATCATCTCATAATCAAATTTGTAATATTGACCATATCACATCACATGCCCAGCAAAAACTAGTTAGACGCTTCTAATTTATTTTTGCATATTTTACGTGGCTTAGGGCTTTCGAGGATAGAACCGTTCATACCTACGAACATCAACCACAACGTTGATAAACATATTTTTAGCAACCCTTCATAGATTAGATCTTAACTATAGTAGGAGAAACAGACACCCGCAAGCCACTTATGCAATACAAGTTGCATGTCAGTTGTGGAACAAGTCTCATGTACGTGGACATGTAAGGTTAGTCCGGGCCGCTTCATCCCACTATGCCACTAAGATCATAAAATAGTCAAGGAGGTAATAACATGATCATCAACGCCCACATACACCTATGTGTTCTACCCGTACAATACATCTACGCATAGATCCGGCTCTGATACCACTGAAGGGTTCGTTGCATAGAAAACAAAAAATTTCCTACGCGAGAGACACCCGAAAGGCCAAGATCTAATCTAGGAGACGAATTGCAACGGGCAACGAGAGGGTTAAGGAGAACACATACCCTCGAAGACTCAAAGTGGTACGAGATCAAATCTCGTTGTTGGCGTAGTCGTACTCACACCGATCCCGATAGCGAGAAGATGAGCACCGCAATCCGGCGGTGCATCCGTGATTGGTCACACGTACGGTTGATGACGACCTCCGTTCCCTCGTTCCAGCGGGGCGCGGAAGTAGAGGATCCCTCGGAACTCCAGCAGCACGACGACGTGGTGGTGGTGAAGAATCCCACGGTCAGGGCTTCGCCAAGCCGGAGACCATGAAATGGAGCAGCGGGTGGAGGGAAAAGGAAGTGGCCAAGTGTGTAGAGGAGGGAGAGCTCTCACCCTCCTTTTATAGGAGAGGGGGGAGGCAGCCCAAGGGGGGTGCGGCCAGCCCATGGGGGTGCCCCCACCTCTTCCCTCATCATGTGAGTGGACACTCCACTCACACCCACTCATTTCCCCATTATTTCCCACTTGGAAAATCCAAAGGTTTTCTTTTAATAAATAAATAAAACCTTTTTATTTCTTTATTTCAGCATTTGTTAATTCTATTAACAAACTTTTGCATATAGCACCTCGAATCATTTGTTAATTCTATTAACAACCATTCGACGAAAAACCCCTTGAACTATTTCAATTTTCCCCGAAACAATTTCGGTGCTGCCCAAAATATTCTTCGATATTCCGTATCCTCTCAAACGCATCATCGAACCTTAAGTGTGTCACCCTACGGTTCGCGAATAAGATAGACATGATCGAGACTCCTCTCCGATCAATAATCAACAGCGGGATCTGGAGATCCGTGATGACTCCTATATATTCAACGATGACTCTCGTGATCGTGTGAACCAACAACGCCGTGAACTATTCCCTTTGTCTCGCGATATTTTACTTGTCCGAGATTCGATCATTGGTATCAACCATACCTTGTTCAATCTCGTTACCGACAAGTACTCTTTTCTCGTTCCCGTGATATAACATCCTTTGTGATCATATCACGTGCTTGCAAGCGGTTTCAATGTGATATCACCGAGAGGGCCCAGAGTATATCTCTCCGTCATTTGGATGGATAAATCCCACTCTTGATCCATGATCCTCAACTAATACTTTCCGAATACTCAACGACACCTTTATAGTCACCCTGTTACGGTGTGACGTTTGATGCCATCAAAGCACTCTTCCGGTATCAGCGATTGACATGATCTCATGGTCTAAGGAATAAGTTACTTCGTATGTTTGATATAACAATGTAAACTAAATGACTTGATCGCATTGCTATATTCTATTTGGGTATATGTTCATCACATCATTCTTCCAATGACATGACCCCGTTATTAATAACATCCAATGTTCATGATCAGGAAACCTTGATCATCTATTAATCAACGAGCTAGTTAAAAGAGAGGCTTTACTAGGAACCATTGTTTGTTTATTAAGCACACATGTATCAACGTTTCCGGTTAATACAATTCTAGCATGAGAAATAAACATTCATCATAAACAAGGAATAAGATAATAACCATTTTATTATTGCCTCTCGGGCATATTCCCTTCAGCCCTGACATGTCTCCGTGCTCTGTTGCGTGCAGGAGTGCTCCCGCCATCGCTGCAGCCGCCGCAGCTGCTCCGCTCCCGCACCGCCGTTTGGGGTCGCGACGCAGGCCAAAACCAGCGCCACTTGACTCCCCTAGTGCCTGCACACCCCCCAACCCCGCGCCGTCCCCGCCGTGCCTCACGGCGAGCCCCACGACCCTCGTCGTTTCCTCCGTCGTGTCCATAGAGAGAGACGAGAGAGGAGAGGTGGACGAGAATGTGTGCGCCGTTGATCTGTTGATCAACGGCCATGTTTGAACGACCAGCGATCCCGTGCCCGCGCGCGCGCAGTTGCGCCTAGCTGTTTCGGCTGATTAGCTGGGCCGCACGCTGAGAATCCGGCCCGTGTGCCTTGTTGTTTTCTTTTATTTGTTTTTGCAGAAACATGTATGTTTTCTTTAGCTCTGGTAAAAATAGTTTTTTTGCTCAATAAAATCTACAAAAATTCTTAGCAGTAGTTTTATGTTTTCTTAACCATGTCCAGTTGGTAGATCTAGGTTTGCATTTTTATTTTTGTCTTGATAATTAAAATGCCACATAGTGTCTGTTTAACCTTTCTGTGCATAAATTTTGGATCTGTATCCAAATCGTTTAAACCAAATTGTTCTGATTAGCTAGTGAGTAGTTCTACCCACAGAAATTGACCTCACATCAAGGTGAGTTACCAACTGGAAATTCCATCCATTTTGATAAATGACCAGTAGGCTCTTCTGTTATTATTAGAAGGAGTTTAAAAATGATTTTTGAGGTGAATCCAATTGGATGAGTTTCTATATGACTATATATATGTAATCCTAGCTTGGGTGAATTTTTAGGGCTCTAGATTATTTTTGGCATGCATTTCTAGAAACAACAGGTTTTCTGTTTTCTTTATTATGGGTCTATTTGTTTGTAAACAAATGTTTGATTGTTTGAGACTTGGTTCCTAGCATGTATAGGTGTGTTACTACTTGTTATTAGGTTGTTTTATTGAAGTACAATTACATTAGAAAGTGTGTGCATATTTGGAAAGTCAAATAGAAATAGAAATAACATTTGTTATTTCCTAGTTTTATTATTTGAATATATTGTGTGAGCCAATCTTTGTAGGTTTGTTTTACCTAAGGTTTGATGTGGTTGTGAGGAGTCCAGTACCATTTTTGGTACTGACTTTTTTATGTTATCATCTCTGTTAGCTTACACTTTATTTTATAGCAAAGCATGTGTAACATTTGTTGTTTGCTTTCACTATTATTGTTTTCACTAGTATGACTACCAATGTATTGAATGCTTTGATAGATTATTTTTGTCAAGTGTAACCAGAGGCCTTGTTTCCTCTAAATGCCTCAGTATTAGTGGTACCATAACCCACTGGTCCCATTGCATTTTGGTTATGGATGCAAATCCCCTACCATACATTTGTGTGTTAGTAGCATGTACTTTTATATGTGTGTTTAATATTTTCCACCAAGGAAAATGGTTGTTTGTTTTACTTGTTTGATTTAAGTGTTTAGTATTTCTTTGTGACTCCTAGTATGTTTAGGTGTGGTGAATTTGTTAACATAATGTTCCCTTAGGGATATCATGTTAAGAAATGTTTTACTATTGTTTTGTTTAAATTGAATATTTTTTGCAAATAGGATTATTATCCTAGTGTTTGGTAGATTATTTGTGGGTAGATTTCCTTGAGTGTTTTGATTTTTGAAAGTGTTTAGTTGATCTTTTATTGAGTGCATAGCTACTGGTTGTATATCTTGTACTTTCATTCCTTATTACTTGATTGATTAGGAAAGCATGGTAGTAGGTTGAGTGATTCTTGCTTAATAGTTGTTTTCATGGAATTATTTTAGTGTTTTTGCGTACTAGCATGTGTAAGGTGTTTTGTGCTATTAGTAGTCTTTTACCTTCCTACATTGCTTGTTTAGAGTTATACATCCTTTTAGTGATGTTTGCTTCTCTAGTGATGAACTAGTGTCACCACTAGATATAATGAGTTGATCTAGTATTGTTGTTTCTATTTTATGAGGGTATAATTATGCATGTTTAGGATGTTGTTACTTCTGTTATGATGACATGACTTGTGGAGTTTCTTGTTGCTATTAGTTGTAGAATGCAATTATTTCTTATAGCATGCCTGTGTAGAATTTGCCTACTAGTATGCTATTAGTGGACTCCAGTGGATGTGTTATTTTCTAGCTTTGTTATCTCTTGTAGTGATTATGTTTTAGAGTGCATCTCATGACTTATTACCATTCGTTGAGATACTGATTTGTTTGGTTATTTTCATGATTGATGGATTCCTTAGCTTCTGGGTAGACACAAGCATAGTCAGTAACTAGCTTATTCCTCTGTGGTATGTTGCTTGCTGTTTGGAATTTGTCTGAGTGATTACCTTAGAATGAGTATTGTACTAGGGTTATTATTGTGTTTAATAGTATCTTTATATCTATGCATTAGGTTAGTAGTAGACTTGTTTGGTGATGCTTGCTTGTGTTGTTGTAAAAAAAACACTGCCATGGGTATTGCTTGATTGATTGTTATTACTTTAGCAGTCTCACCTTTCTGACCACATGCTATTATTTTAGCTTCTTAAATATCTTGGTATGAGATTGGTACACCCACTCCATCTATGATATTTAAGATGTGGAATATGGTTCCTCAATCCTATCTTTTTCTAGCGATAATTTTGTACCCTGAGAGTTTGTGAGATAGATTTCTCGATAATTTTTGAGTGATTGCGCTAGTATAAGTGTGCTTGCTGTATGTGTTACTTGTGTTATTGATTGCATTCGTTTAGTTCTGAGTGTGTGTCTTTATTTCTTTTATGGCGTTAGAAAACGAAGAAGAAGGAGTTGTAGAGCTGTGTGTCAAGTTCAAGCTACTTCAAGGCCAGGGACACAAAGAGTTTTAAGGCAAGCCATCCTGATGCTTGCAACTACACTTATCATTATCTATCATGCATGTTTACTTCTGAAATTTTTACAAAACTTTGATTACCAAAAACTATTTTTGAGTGACTACTACTACTATATATATTATACTATTACTATGTCAGTAGTTGATACTTGGTGTTACCAAGCCCATAGCCACAATATGGTGTTTATTACCACCCAAAAGTATTAGTACCTAAGTGGACACCCTAAGAATATGTTTTTTTGCAAAACAAAGGCTTTTATGGAAAACCCGGTGGAAAGGCGAAGCCTAGTCTACTGGAGGATTGTGGAAGTGGTCATTTTTGGGAAAAAAAGGTGTTCTTACAAAAATGGCACATAACCTAGTCTTCGCCGGACAACCTTTACCGTACTGCCACTCTACCCCAACATGGGCACGGGGCTTAACTTGAAATTTGTTCTTGTTCGCGTGTATTCTATCTCAATTTTCTATAAGGGGTGTGATTTTCCCTCGAACCGAAATGCCGCTATGTGTGTAGTGTGTTTGCCCTGCGTGGCAGTTGTGTTAGACTTGGTCATGTGACCATGTCCCTTTTGTAAGTGTTTTTCTGTAATCGTGTAATGGATATTGTATCTGTGTACCAACTTGATATGTTGTTCACGACTGGTGTGATCTGGGATCGTGAATGTATGCATATCGGAGGTGTCCTTGAACAGTGGTTCTGGGGGACCTTACAGCTGGGAACCTAGATGCCTTCTCTTTTTAAAATATTAAGGACTAGCACATTATTCATGCTAGTCAGGTGTGAAGCCATCAAACATAAAAAAAACATAATAAAGCATTCAATACTTCCTCATGAGCTAAAACAGGTAATAATTTTGATGGTTTAAAGGTAGAAGACGAGAAATTTACTTAGAGTAGCGGTTAAATACCACATATAGGTAGATATGGTGGACACATTTGGCATGCTTTGGTTTTTTTGGAGTTGGATGCACGAGTAGAGCTCATACTCAGTACATCTGTAGGCTAGCAGAAGACTGGGAGCGACCAACTAAGAGAGTCATAACGGCCATAAAGATGCATAGAGACAAAACATCATTAATCAAAGCATGAAGTGATACTAAAAGTCAAAAACTAAAAGATCATCAAGGCTAGAAGTGACTTTATTTGTAGTTATAACATGGTGTGAGCATGCTCCAAGTCAATCCAGATAAAACATTCAAAGGAGAAATACCACAATACCATGCTTCAGTATGAGAGAACAACACATGATTATTCAAGCACTCTCAGATATTTGAGACTATTCATGATGCATCATAAATAACTAAGCACATAATTAAAAATAACATCTAACATGACATGTCAAATCCTAAGCCACAGTCAAAACAAGCTTCCTTTTGCACCACTATAAGCATGAAACAATTTACTCTTTTCCAACACCAATTAACTTATTTGAAACGACTCTCAAAGAAAATAATCATTAAATACCAGAGAGCTAATCATATATAACTGAAGCAAACCAACAAGCTCTGAACAAAATCCAAGTGAAAAACAAGAGCTAAACGCAGTACTAGCAAAGACTGAACACTCGCAGAACAATAAGAGTGAAACCTAGAGTGTTTTAAGCAATGAAAACATAGCTTATCTCTCCCAAAATAAAAGTGTTAGAATCCAACCAAAAACTACAGAAAATAAAACAAAACAAACTGAAAGTAAAATAAAAAGACGCTCCAATAATAACACATATCATGTGAAACAATAAAAATATAGTGTTTTAAAAGAAACATGCTATTTTTACTGATGAAGAAGAGGATGCCTTGGGCATCCCCAAGATTTGACACTTGTACTTATTGGGTATGTCTTGGGGTGACATGGGAATCCCCAAGCTTGAGCTTTTTTCCATCCTTCATCTCATCTCATCACATCATTCTTCTCTCCCTACACTTGAAAACTTCCTCCACCTAAAATTCCTTACAATCTTCATCAGCAATGTGAGTGTGATTAAAATAATAAATCCACTTTGTTTAGTTTTAACACAAGTCTCACACTTCAAATAAAACATCAGCTACTGTC
Source organism: Alopecurus myosuroides (assembly GCA_028641055.1). Taxonomy (NCBI): domain Eukaryota; kingdom Viridiplantae; phylum Streptophyta; class Magnoliopsida; order Poales; family Poaceae; genus Alopecurus; species Alopecurus myosuroides. Next base: position 139,954,536 of record CM054061.1, on the reverse strand, counting down.
ACAACTTCTTTTAAATCTCTCACTCTCAAAATAACACCAAAAGAAAGAGATTAAGACGCAAATGCAAATATTGGCAAAATCTGTCAAAACAGAACAGTCGGTAAAGATGCATTTTTTTCGAAAATCTTATGTTGCTCAAATCAAAAAGTGGGAAACTAAGGAAATTTAGATAACAACTTGGGGCATGTGTCTATTTTTTCCAAAGCAATCCGGTGTTCTGGCTAAGAGATATTGTCATGGTGGTACCACGACAGATGCCATATGATGGCTTAAGTTGGGGCCGATGGACGCTGTTGGAACTAGGGAGGGATAGCACGCTAAAGAGCGCACACAGAAGACACAAGATGTACCCAGGTTCAGGGCCCTCGTGAGGAGGTAAAACCCCTACTCCTACATGTCTGACTGTACACGGAACTGAATATCCGAGTTACAATGGTGCTCCTTGAGCTGTAAAGCTACGCCTATGTGAGGCCTTCTCTATGTGCTCAAGAACTAGAGGAAGGAGGAGCTCATACGTGAGCTGGGGGAAGTGAGCCCCAAAGGGGCCTACTTGAGGGCTCCCTCTAGCACTCCTTATATAGGAAACCTAGGGGACAAGGGGTGCCCCACAAGGCACATCACACTGAGCACTTTACAATGTTGGAGAATTGACTAATGGGTCTAATCAGCACTATACACCAATAGGGTGGTACTGTTGGAGGTGGCAGGAGCATGGCTAAAGTGATGCATTGTTTCCATGTGAGGGGCATGGGTAGCACGTCCCTGTCTGTCCTTGCCGTACTTGGCTGGGTCATCGTTCCTATCCTCCCCTGAGGATTACTGGCATCTGGTAGCACTGGTTGATGGAGCGTGTGCTGGTCTGAGCAAGGGGCGTCCCAAGGCCAGCACAAGGGAGCGGCATCCAGCAGGGGGACGACTTGGACTTGACATGCTGATGAAGAGCCTACGTGTTGGTCGAATGAACAGTGTCGGTGATGAACAGTGTTGCCAGGATGCCATCAGGACATGTATGCCAGCTGGGTATGTTGGATGAAGAGTTCGGTGATGAATAGTGCCAGTGATGAATAGAGTCGGCGATGAACAATGTCGCCAGGATTCCACCTGAACATGTATGCCGGCCTGGGCTGCGCCTGTGTCGGCGAAGGCTGGCCGTCACTTGCTTTTTTCATCTTTCTTCTATATTTGTTTGATTTTCTTCTCTATATTATTTGACTCGTGTCTTCTATTCATTCATGAAGTCACCAACTCTAGGGTACACAGGGCCATATCCTCGACAGATATTTTTTTTTGTAACAGGCCAGAAATCTGTTATAGAACAACAAGTTCCCCAAAAGACTCTACCTCTCTATTGGAGTTTACTCTTGGAAAAATTACCAAATAAAAAGGATAAGGAGCTGTTGGTACAGAGGTAACAACTTCCAAAACAGAAAAATAACAAAATAAAACAGAACAAAACAAAGAAATAACAAAAGAAAACAAAGTGGGTTGCCTCTTGCAACCGCTTTTCTTTAACGCCTTTTAGCTAGGCATGAAAAAAGAATCAAGTATTATCAAGTTTCTTATCATCAAGATCAGCAAAAATTTCTTCAATACCCCCCTCAGCAATTATAGTTCTCTTAGCAACATTTTGCATAACACAATACATTTTATCCACTTGATTAGCTATCTTATTATCTTTCTACTTTTGTTCCTAAATATTCTTATCTATAGTGACCAATCTCTCTAACACTTGTTCTATAGAAATACCAGTTTTTTTCTCTTCACAAGGAAAGTTTCCCGCTATATTTCTAATGGACTTAAGGAGCAGGGGCTCCTAAAAATTCTCTCCTGTTGACATCCTGATACGTCATAAACATATCCTTAATTTCTTATGTTCCATGTTGTTTTCATGTTATTTCCTACATGTATGTTATACACTTTATGTCATTTTTATCGATTTTCGGGACTAACCTATTGACAAGATGCCACAGAGCCACTTCCCTGTTTTCTGTTGTTTTTAGTTTCAGAAAAGTTGTTCTAGAAATATTCTCGGAATTGGAAAATTTGAAGCCCGGAAGTCTTAGAAGTCCCGAAGGTTCCACAGAGTCCCGAAGAGGCCATGAGAGGGGCCACCGGGAGGCCTCACCATAGGGCGGTGCGCCCCCAGGCCGCGCCTAGGGGTGGTGTGGGCCCCTCGGGTGTCCACCGCCATCGCCCTTTCGCCTATATAATCCCCCTGATACGTGAACCCTTGAAATCTACCACTTTTCCTCGAGAAACACCCGAGAACGCCGTCATCGTAATCCCAAGATCGGGAGGGTTCTGGATCTCTCCTCGGCACCCTGCCGGGAGGGAAATTCATCACTGGAGGGGTCTACACCATCATGCCCTCCTCCGAAGTGATGCGTGAGTACTTCATCCCTGGACTACGTGTCCATAGCAGTAGGTAGATGGTTGTCTTCTCCACTTTATGCCTCATGTTTAGATCTACTGAGCTGCTTTACATGATCAAGATCATCTTTATGTAATGCTACATGTTGTGTTTGCTGGGATCTGATGAATATTGAATGCTATGTCTCTTGATTATTAATCTATCATGTTATCTTCATGCATATGTTATTTATGATCTTGCATGCTCTCTGTTATTAGTAGATGCTCTGGCCAAGTAGATGCTAGTAACTCCAAGAGGGAGTATTTATGCTCGATAGTGGGTTCATGCCTCCTTTGCATCTGTGCTCGAGTGACAGAAACGTGACAGATGGAGGATGTGTTGTTGCCATTAGGGAGAAAACAACGGTGTTTACTTCGTTTACATGTTTACATTACACACTTTTCTTACTGCGATTATCTGTTGCTTGCAACTTAATACCCAGCGTTTGTTCGGATGATATTCGGAGGGTGGATTATTAGTCATAGATGCAGTTGGATGACGGTCTATGTAGCTTGTTGTAATGCCCGCATGAATCACATAGTAATCTTTATGTCTTGCATATGCACTACGGTGCAGCCTTCATTTCTGTCAATTGCCCAGCTGTAATTTATTCACCACACATGTTATTTATCTTCTATGGAGTGACACCACTAGTGAACTGTGGATACTGGTCCATTTTCTCATGCTGATAATACACACACTATTCCCACTGTTTTCACACTGCTGCTACTATTTTCATATTGTTCTCATACTGTTTTCTACACCATACGTTTAACCTCTTTGTGTTCAGCAAAATCGGTGAGATTGAAAACCTCACCGCTTCGTTGGGGCAAAGTGATTTGATTGTGTTGTGTAGGTTCCACGTTGCTGCTGAACCGGTAGTGCACCCTGCCATCTCAGCTGCATCAACCTTCTGAAGTTACTCCTTCCTCCTACTGGTTGATTCAACCTTTGTTTCTTTCTGAGGGAAACTTGCTACTGTGATCTTCATACCTTTCTCTTGGGGTCTCCCAACGAACGTGTGTTACACACGCATCACATGTCAAGAATAAATCTATGCCACATGATAGCACCAACATAAAAGGGGCTTGGTGGTATGCTTTTTAGTAGATCGGTTTTGAGCATCATCAATTCTATACCAAGCATATTTAAAACTTTCCACACCTCTTTGTTTAAAGGTGAGGACCTCTACCTCGAGAGACATAGCAAAAGGAGTAGAGCTAGACATACTAACAATACAAATAAAAGACTAGAAACTAGAGAACTAATTTTTTTGGGTTTTTGATAAAAAGAAAACAAGATAAACAAAAGTAAACTAAGCAAGAACAAAACAAAAGAAAGAGAGTGGAAGTATGAGACTCCCCTTGCATAAATCTAGAAGTCCCCGGCAATGATGCTAGAAAAAATTACTTGATGCTGACGTGATCACACGCTCGTTGGGAGACCCCAAGTGGAAGGTATGATGCAGTCTAGAGTAAGTTTTCCCTAGTATAGAACTAGAGTTTATCGAACCAGTAGGACTTAGTAGTCTTGAATAAGGTTGCTTAATCAACGACGCCATTTACCGATGTTTACCAAGCGTGTAACCTGAACACACGCACAAACTCTCTCCTGCCCCACCTTTCCGGAAGGTTGTCAATCTTCCGGTCTTGCTGAAAACAGGAGAATTAAACGTATAGAGTCTTCGAAAGTAATTAAAGTAAAAAGAAGGTTTGCAATATGAGGTAAATAGGACCGGGGGCCATAGGTTCACTAGTGGCGTCTCTCGAAAGAAAACAAACATGCTGGGTGAACAAATTACAGCTGGGAAATGGACAAATCATGAACGTATAACAATACTATTATGACGAGATAAAGTTCACCGGTTCTAACATTGTAGGCATTACGTCAAGGTATATGGACCTCTATCCAGCATGCATCCATATCTAAAAGTCCACCTCAAGAAAGCTATCCAGAAAATCCATTGGTATTAAGTTGCAGCAACGAAGTGATTGTTATGTGTGCAACAGGCAAATGCATTAAGAACAATACATAATATAAGCAATGGTTCTCATTCATAGACAAGAGCACCGTTGTTTTCTTCCTAGTGGCAACAACACATCCTCCCCTCCCCCCACACGTTTCTGTTACTCGAGCGTAGGCAACAAGGAGGCATTAACCCTCTCTTGGAGGTGAAAACAAGTAAGTGTCCAAGGTAATCATAAAAACCGGCAAGTATTGCAAGAAAATATTAAACCTCTCTAAAAATATAAGTGAATCATATCATATCAACATGAAAAAAATAATCATAATCTCATAGTTCATCAGATCCCAGCAAATACAACACGGACAATTACAGAACAGTGGTCTCGATCATGTGAGGCAGCTAATGAGACTCTAAACATGGAGGAATAGGGGTGATACGTCCATTTTGCATCACTATTTTATATTATTATTTTCTATTATTCATCGATATATTTCATGTTATGATGCATCACTTATGTTATTTTATCTTATTTTCCATGTTTTATAATTTTTGGAGAATAAACAACGGGACCAGAAATCTGATGGAAAAAAGCACCGTCGAGATACCCTATTTCAGAAGATCAAAAGAAGAGGGGGGGATACTGGAGGAGTCTTAGAAGTCCCGAGGAGGAAGACAACCAGAAGGGCACCCGGAAGGGGGCCACCTGGGGCCCACACCACCAGGCGGTGCGCTCCCCTTCTAGCTACGCCTGGGGGTGGTCTGCCCCTGGACCACTCCTGGGTGCCCCCTTTCGCGTACTTGACCCCGAGGGAACCCTAAGATCCAGAACATCATCGAAGAATTATTCCGCCGCCGCCTCGGGGCGGAAAACAACAGAGAGAAAAATTCTCTCCGGCAGGGAGAAATCTGCCGGGGAAATTCCTCCCCGCAGAGGGGGAATCATCGCCATCGTCATCATCATCGCTCCGGTCATCATCAAGATTGTCATCGTCATCGTCATTATCATCACCAGTGCCATCACCCTCATCATCCACCTTCATCCCTCTGTAAGAATTAGGGGTCTTTATCGTTGCTCTTCACTAGATCTCTCTCCCGGTGTTTATTACTTGTTAGTAGTTGATGATTGTGAGATTTATCGGTGTTTACACTTTATGACCAGATTCTTATTATCCATTATATAACCTCTGATTATGATCCATCTGATGTCTTGTCAGTAGTTTGTTTAGTTCTTGAGGACATGGGAGAAGTCATGATGTTAGTAGTTGAATTATGTTGAAGAACTATCTCGTGGTTCGGTATTCAAGTTGTGGTGCTATTCTTCTAGTGGTTTTATGTGAATGTCGACTACATGATACTTCAACTTTATGGGCCTAGGAGGATGAATTGTGTATTTGGCTACTAATTATGGGGTTTCCGGAGTGACAGAAACCTAAACCCCCGTTAGGAAACCAATGCACGAGGGAGCGTAGAATCCCGGAGTTTTAAGGCTATGGTTAGATTTATCTTAATTACTTTCTTGTATTTGCGGATGCTTACGAGGGGTATAATTACAAGTATGTATTAGTCCTAGTTGGGCGGTGCATTAGCATAGGTTCACCCACACAACACTTCACGAACCAATAAATATTAGTCAACCGTATGAAGCTAAAGTACATGACGAAATTCCCATGTGTTCTTGAGAAAGTTTGGTAATCATAAGTAGAAGAACCCACTTTTCCTTTGCTCTCGAAAGGATTGGGCCATTCGCTGCAATTATATTTACTGTATTTTATTTAATCGCACTTTATTTATCTGCTATATGAAAAACCTCCAAAGACCCGTTTGCTAGTGTTTACAGTGAATCCTCTATCCAACCTGCTTGTCAACACCTTATGCTCCTCGTTGGGTTCGACACTCTTATTTATTGAAAGTACTATGGTACACCCCCTATACTTGTGGTTCATCAAGACTATTTTCTGGCGCCGTTGCCTGAGAGTGAAGTGCTATTGGTAAGTGGAATTGACAAGAGAATCTTTTACTGTGAGTGTTTATTATTTCTGTCGGCTGCTTTATTTCATTATGGAGAATACTTTTGGTTCTCTGTTTAGGGGTACTTCTACCACTACTGCTAGGGTAGTAGGTGACCCGTTATCTCCTGAAATAGATCCTTCTAAAATACCTATGAAAATTGTTGGACGTGTTATGGATAAGATCTATTATGGAGATGGAACTGTCCATCCCGGTGATCATTTGCTCTTTATACATGAATTATGCGAGTTATCCAGGTGTGCAGGTATTACAATGGATCAAGTTAAAAGGAAATTATTTTCTTTATCGCTGAAAGGAATAGCTGCTGAATGGTTCAAATTGCTGAAGAATGGTGAATCTATGGGATGGGAGGAAATTGTTCATATCTTTTATTCTAAATTCTATCCTCCTAGTGAGATTCATAAAGACCGGAATCAAATATATAATTTCTGGCCTCATGATGGAGAGAGTATTTCCCAAGCGTGGGGGAGAATGAAGTTATTAATGCTCAAATGTCCGTTCATGAGCTCCTGGGTAATATTGTTATCAATAATTGTTATGCAAGGCTTTCTCTTCATGATAAGGATTTATGGGATGCTTCTTGTTCTAGATCATTCACATGTATGAAGGACGAAGCTAAATGGGATCTTCTTGACCGTATTCAAGAAAACACCGAAGGATGGGAGAATGACAAAGGTAGAAAGTCAGGTATAAATTATGATTATGAATGCATTAAATCTTTCATGGGAACCGATGATTTCTATAATGTTAGTGTTGTTTGTGGTCTTGATTCTCAAATCTTTGCAAACTGTCTTAAAGCTTTTGCCTCCTATCTTGATATTCCTAAAAAGGAGTGTCACAAGTACCATGCACCTTATAAAGATATTGTTCCTGCTAGTAATGTAGAAGTGCATGTTGTTAATCCTGCTGTTCCTGAGCCTTATATTGCAAAAATGCCTTTCCCTTCTAAGGTGAAAGAACACCCTATTGTAGCTAGTGTGGTTAATAAGAGCATTAAGAAATCTATTGAACCCGATGAACAAATAACTGTTGAACCTGTTGTAGCAATAGTGAAAGATCTTATATGTGGAAACGTAGAGGATGAACATATTGTCTTTTGTGAGGCTGCTTCTAATATTGTCTCACATCCAAATAGACCTAAGAAAACTAGTGTTCATGTGCTTTCTGTTAATATTGGTGATCATTGCTATTATGGTTTCTGTGACATTAGTGCAAGTTCTAGTGCTATTCCTTATGAGTTTTATAAAGAAATTATGCATGGAATTGGTTCTTGTGAGCTTGAGGATATTGATGTGGTTATTCAGCTTGCTAATAGATAAAATGTCTTTCCTATTGGTATTGTTAGAGATGTGGAAGTTTTATGTGGTAAAACTAAATACCCCACTGATTTTCTAGTACTTGGTAAGGCTGCTAGTAAAACATGTTCTATTATTTTTGGTAGACCTTTCTTGGACACTTGTGGTGCTATTATAGATTGTAAGAGGGAGAAGATATTGACTAAATTCGATGGAAAATCTTATGAGTTCAATTTCTCCAAATTTGCTAGAGCACCTTATGAATCTGAATTGCCTAATGAGAATTTGAAAGTTGAACAGCTTGCCTCTATTGCTCTTGCTCCTAACAATGCTTTGCAGCAATATATGGAGGACCATGAAAGTGAAGTCTTTATGGAAGCGAGAAATGAGATTGACGATATTCTTCTTTGTCAACTGGTGATACTGAAACATAATTTACCTGTGGAAGACTTGGGTACCACATTTTACCACCCAAGGAGGATCCTGTTTTTGATTTAAAACCCTTTCCTGCTGATCTTAAATATGCTTATATAGATGATAAGAAAATATATCTTGTTATTATTAGTGCTAAACTTTCAGGTGAAGAAGAGGAAAGATTATTTGCAATATTGAAGAAACATTGTGGATCTATTGGTTATACTCTTAATGATTTGAAAGGGATCTCTCCCTCTACATGTCAGCATCTAATTAATATTGAACCTAATTCAAAGCCAGTAGTTGAACATCAACGCCGTTTAATTCCTAAGATGAAGGAAGTGGTAAGAAATGAGGTATTAAAACTCCTTGATGCTGGTATTATTTTTCCTATTGCTGATAGTAGATGGGTGAGCCCTGTGCATTGTATCCCTAAGAAGGGAGGAATGACTGTTGTGCATAATGAAAATAATGAGCTTATTCCTCAAAGAGTAATAGTCGGTTATAGAATGTGTATTGATTTTAGGAAAGTTAATAAGGTCACTAAGACAGATCATTATCATTTACATTTTATTGATCAAATGCTAGAGAGGTTGTCTAAGAAAACTCATTTTTGATTTCTTGATGGTTATTCTGGGTTTTCTCAAATTGCTATTAGGAAGCCAGATCAAGAGAAAATAACATCTACTTGCCCTTATGGTACTGATGCTTATAGACGTATGCCTTTTGGTTTGTGTAATGCTCCTGCTACGTTTCAAAGATGCATGTATGCTATTTTTCATGGTTATTGTGAATAAATTGTGGAAGTATTTATGGACGATTCCTCCATCTATGGAACTTCTTTTGATAATTGCTTGCACAACCTCATAAAGTTTTGCAGAGATGTGAGGAAACTAATCTTGTTCTTAACTGTGAGAAATGCCACTTTATGGTGAATGAAGGAATTGTTCTTGGACATAAAATCCTTGAAAGATGTATTGAAGTTGATAGAGCTAAAGTGGAAGCCATCAAGAAAATGCCCTGTCCCAGGGATCTGAAAGGTATTCGTAGTGTGCTTCGTCATGCTGGCTTTTATATGAGGTTTATTAAAGATTTCTCTAAAATATCAAAGCCTCTTACTAATCTTCTTCAAAAAGATATACCTTTTGTTTTTGATGATGATTGTAAGGAAGCTTTTGAAACTGTAAAGAAGGCTTTAACCACTACTCCTATTCTTCAACCACCTGATTGGAATTTACCTTTTGAAATCATGTGTGATGCTAGTGATTTTGCTGTAGGTGATGTTCTTGGACAGCGAGTAGATAAGAAATTGAATGTTATTCATTATGCCAGTAAGACTCTTGATGTTGCTCAAAAGAATTATGCTACTACCGAAAAAGAGTTCTTAATTGTAGTTTTTGCATGTGATAAGTTTAGACCTTATATTGTTGACTCAAAGTTTACTATTCATATTGATCATGCTGCTATTAGATACCTTATGGATAAGAAAGATGCTAAGCCTAGGCTTATTAGATGGGTACTGCTTTTACAAGAGTTCGATTTGCATATTGTAGATATGAAGGGTGCTGAAAATCCTATTACTGATAACTTGTCTAGACTGGGAAACATTTCCTTTGACCCCATTCCTGTTAATGATAGTTTTCCAAATGAACAGTTCCAATAAAGGTAAAATCCCAAGATAGTCCATGGTATGCTGATTATGCTAACTTTATAGTTTCAAAGTATTTGCCTCCAACATTTACAGCTCAACAAACAAGAAAATTCTTCAATGATTTGAGGCATTATTTTCGGGATGACCCACAGTTATATAAGGAAGGAGTAGATGGTATTATGAGAATATTTGTTCCAGATCATGAATAACGTGAAATATTAAAAAAGTGCCATGGTAGTGCTTATGGAGGACATCACGCTGGAGACCGCACATAAGGTTCTACAATCAGGTTTCTATTGGCCTACTCTCTTTAAAGATGCACGTAAAATTATTTTATCTTGTGATGAATGTCAAAGAGTTGGTAATATTTCTAGACGCAATGAAATGCCTATGATTTATTCTCTTGTTATTGAACCTTTCGATTGTTGGGGATTTGACTTTATGGGTCCTTTTCCTCCTTACAATGGTTACACTCATATTCTTGTTGATGTTGATTATGATACTAAGTGGATAGAAGCTATACCTACAAAAAGTGTTGATGGTGAGACCTCTTTAAAAATGCTTAAGGGTGTTATTTTCCCTAGGTTTGGTGTGCGTAGATATCTTATGACCGATGGAGGTTCTCATTTTATTCATGGTGGTTTTAGAAAAACTCTTGCTAAATATGATGTTAATCATAGAATTGCCTCAACTTATCATCCTCAAACCAGTGGGCAAGTAGAATTATAAAATAGAGAAACTAAATCTATCTTGCAAAAGACTGTTAATAAATCTAGAAAGAATTGATCTGATAAGTTGAATGATGCTTTATGGGCTTATAGAACTGCTTATAAAAATCCTATGGGTATGTCTCCTTATAAAACGGTTTATGGAAAAGCTTGTCACTCGCCTTTAGAATTAGAACACAAAGCTTATTGGGCAGTGAAAGAACTTAATAAAAAATTTAAACTTGCTGGTAAGAAAAGAATGCTTGATTTGAATCATCTAGATTAATGGAGATGTGAAGCTTATGAAAATGCTAGGCTCTTTAAAGATAAAGTTAAACAATGGCATGATAGGAGAATTCTTAAAAGAGAGTATCATGTCGGTGAGAAACTTCTATTGTATAGGTCTCGTCTCAGATTTTTTGCAGGAAAATTACTCTCGAGATGGGAAGGCCCATATGTTATTGAAGAAGTGTATCGTTCGGGTGCAATCAAAATTGCTTCCCTTAAAGATAACACTACACAAGTGGTAAATGGGGAAAGACTCAAACATTATATTGCTGGGGATTCTTATGATGAAGATGTTGATGTTATTCAAGTAATGACTCTGGAGAAGTTCATTAGAGGGAAGATTCCAGAATCTGCAGAGACTGTTTTTGAATAGGTAACGGTTCTGTTAAGAAAAAGTTCACGGATTACTTCCCAAGTTATAAATTGTTGGTTTTTGGAAAATATGAAAATTATCGAGCCGAAGAAGGGTAGGAGATGGTGCCCAAGGGCACCACACCACCTGGAAGCGCGGGCCCACCCCTGGCCGCGCTACCCTATAGTGTGGGCGCCCCAAAGCCCCTCTCCGACTCGTTTTTGACCTGGACTTTCCTTTCGTTATGTATGTTTCTGATATTTAAACCCCTGGACCCCCCAAGGTCCGTATATCGTTTTCTCGTCGTGTTTCTGTTTCGACCTGTTTCTGCTAGGATCTGTTTTCAGTTTTAGAAGCACCATGGTCTCCGCCAACAACAACAAGGGGAAGGGACCGAAGGAAGATGATCTCCAAGACCGGAAGCTGGAGAAGGAGATCGAGAGTGGAGATGAAGGAGATGTAGAAGAAAAACCAAGAGTGCATCCACGCGCCACCATCGTAAGCATTGGAGTGGTTGCAAAACCTTCCAAGCAAACATCAAGGATGAGCACTAGAGGGAAGGCCCCATGTCACTTCTTAGCTTCAAGGACACCACTTTCAGGCATAAAGAAACATTTCCGTACTTCAATTCATGAGTATCAATCTAGGAGGGTACCCGAGGCAAAGTTGCCTTCTTTCCAGGATATGGATTGTTCTAACCGTGCACATGAAGAAAGCTCTCGACCTAAGGAAGTGTGTGTGTGGGGGGGGGGGATCTTGATGGCTGGAATTCACCGTCTGACAAGCACGCAAACCGTATTGAGCACAATACATAGATGATGTGTATGCTTCTGTTCGCAATAGAAGATCTGAAGAAATCAATTGATAAGCTCATTGAGAAGGATTCACCACCACCATCGAAGAATTGATTCATCATTGGTATTGGCATCCGCTTGGCTTGTTCCAAGCTTTGGGGAGTGTCGCGGTATCAGACCTTTATCTTTCACCTTTTTACCTTTTAGTAGAGTCATATCATGAGTAGAGAAAATATCATATAGGGTGGTTTGCAGTATGGAGGTATCACTCTTTAGTTGGTTATTGTTGTATCCCTTGGTTTGAGTTGCCGTAATGAGATATTAATGCTAAGTTTTATCATCTACTTAATACACTTTATTTTAGTTTGCAATTTTTGTTATATGGTTGATCTTGTTATTAGTATTGGTATCAATGTTGGAGCATCAAGTTAATCTAGTTGGTTTTGGAAAACTTAGCATTGGTCAGTATCTTCAATACGTTGAGACTTAAGTAGAAAAGAGGGAGTTGCATGTAGATATATTATTCCATGATGTTTCTTTCTTGTTAGCTCATAAGCTTAGTATTCTCAAGTAAGATTGTTTGTACCTTCAAGGAATATTGCATGATTGGTTTTATCATATGTATATATTTTTTGCTTTCCCTTAACTCTTATGCTTACTACCCAACCTTTCTAGCCAAAAACCTGTACTGAGAGGGAATGCTTCTCGTGCATCCAAAACTTGAGCCCCAAAACTGTAACGCCCCGACCTCGGAACTATGCAAAGTGCTGGATGTCACCGGTTACGATACCCAACTGAAGGTTACCAGGGTTACCATCCCCCAGGCTGAATCACATCAGCAGGCGCAGCTCGGTCATGGATCATCGGCCCACAACCCCTCAGTCATGACATAACGTCGGGCCCAACCAAGTTGCATAATAAAGAGATCAAGACTCAGAACAAACTGGCACATCACAGTCTCTACGACACAAAGCATATATATTTCAACTCTTAACAGAGAAAATATAGCAGAATACAATCAGAGGTCACGGACCCAACATTACAACAAGCGGAAGCAGGTATAGTTGTTCTACACATCAAGAACCAAAATATGGCCTCAGAGGCCTGCAGATAAAAAAGTCAGCGCCGGCTTGCTCCTAACCACCCCAGGCTGCCACCTGGAAAACCCAGACTACTCGTCGACGTCCACGAAGAAACCACCTTTGACTTTGGAGAAGTCCTCTGCTAGAAATACAATAAAAATTCAACAAAGCAACGGTGAGTACAGGAGGCACTCGCAAGGTTACTAGAGCTATAGCTCGAATGAGGCTTTAGCAAGGCTTTATGGTAGCTGTTTTGCGGAAAGCTAGTTTTCTTTTAAAAGACCAACTTGGCAACGTCTATAAGAAGGTTTTGAAATGAGATAGAAATTGTAACTCTCTTCACTTCTGATCATTGTATCCACCAATCCAGCATCACACCTGTCTACTCAAATTTTATTGTTCAGGTTCTCTATGATCTTATCGTCCATTCCCAAGCGTCCATAACCGTGGACACGGCTTTTCGAAAAGATTAACCCTGCAGGGGTGTACTATTTTAACCACCAGTACCGTCCGGCTCCTTGCCTGATCATGCATGATCACATCCTCTTCCTGGGAGGCCGGCAGAGTGGGCGCGGTTACAACCTTTGGCTTGCATGAATCTATCCCGGGATCATTGGTGAAGCGTAATCCAGGTTCAGTGCCTCCGACACCCTGGACCGAGGCCACCATCCTAAACACCACCGTCCTTGTTCGCAGCTCGTCCATCGTCTTCACGCACACGCAAATGGAAAGCTCAAACTAAAGGACCCCGGGCTACACCCTCACAAGTTAGTTGGTCGATAGGGAGTCCATATGTCCCACCGATGGAAGCACGCTCAGTCTTGGTTCAAGAGGTAAAGAACTCGCTCCTAGGGGCGTGAGTGGGGCAAAACACCATCATTCACCGATGGCAACTCATCCACGCCAGTTAGCATTTTAATTGAAGACAACCGGTCTCCAACACATCCGGACATGATATAATATCTTCCAACCACGATCCATTCATCGGACCCAAAGTACTCAACTAAGCATGGCTAAGCAATTAAATAGCATATATCAGTATCTCGGGCCACACACAAGCTATGGATAATAGGAAGGGAAACAGGTATTGGTGTCCGGAACAAAATGCAACTACTAGGAGAGTATAGCCAAAAAATTTGAATCGAATGCAATATTATGGTGGAGAAAATACTTGAGGGAAAACATAGGTCAAGAGTGATGCTCAAAGAAGTGGATTTACGCTTGCCTTGTTGAAATGACAGAGGTAGGAATCGTCGAAGAATTTTGGTTGCACTTCAACTCCTCGATCTACCGAAGCACAAACAACCTCGGAAAGGAAACACAATAAACAACAATTACAACAGGTGCAATGCACACTCATGATGACATGACATTTTAATGCAAGTAAGAGATCATGGACATGATCTTCATGTTAAATGTTTGCTCCCAAATGATTATGCATTATCTGGCAACACTCATATTTACCTTAGTGTCATACTAATTGTTACTACAAGACCAGTACCTAATTAATTTGTCAACATGCATGAAAATGATGTTCTCTGATGTTACCTTAAGTGCTTTTCAATTTGATATAGTTTCCATAATTTTTGGGGTGAAGAAAACAATAAATATGAATTAATTCTTATTGCTTTCATTTCTGCCATTTTTGGTAAAAAATTTAAACAGAGGTACCTTAGGGGACAAATTTTATTGAAAAGGTTGAAAACATGTAGCAAATGTTTCACTGAACATTTTGAGCTATTAAACATAACTTTTGGATCATTATTGAATTTATTATGCATTTTTCCATAAGCATTTTTATTCTGCCCCTTTTAGTAAACAGAAGGAAACATGTGCAAAATTAGTTCAATTCTGTTCAAATAACATACCACTGTGTAGAGTTTGTTAAGAAAAAAATTTAGAGCGCAAATTTGCTCAGTTTGGGATAACAGAGCTCAAGTTATGAATTTCCAAAGTTTCCAAATTTTATTGCATTTTCTGTAATTAATTAATTAGTGCAAAAGTTATAACAGAAACATATTTCACATTTGATACTAACAGAAAGTGCTCCTCACTGTGAGTTTGTAGAAATTTGAATCACCAAAATTGGAGCATTTTTGAATTAGTTATTGATTTTACAAGTAATGGTTTGAATCTGCAAAACTGAATTCATTTCCTTTTTAACAGAGAAAACGTCCGGGACTTTTCCTACCGATCCAAGGTCATACCCGCGTGTCCTTGCCCACTAACAGGTGGGGTGCGGCTTCACGCGGCGAGGTGGACGCCACCGCGGCTTCCAGGGCCAGTGACAGGTGGGACCATTGTGCGGGAATTAAATCACAAAAAAGGTTGGGCGGCATATTGCCTTCGCGGGGGTTCGAACTTGTGTCTGCAGAGGGAGATCCAGAGTTCACAACCACTGGGCTATGCGTGTGTTTTGTTATTACTGCTAGATCTTTTCGGTTTTATCTAGTACTTTCGCGCGTTAACTGAAGCACCAACGGAGCACGTAACTGAAGAACGACGAGCTCGGCAGGGCCGGCGACGGTCAGAACTGGACCTAAGGCGGCGACTACGGCGCGTAAACAAGCAGGGAAAACGCGGGAATCGAAAGAGGAGCTCACCCTCGACGTGTGTACGTGCTCGGAGCGGTCGGAGGTGGACGGAGACGAAGGCGGCAAGCTCGACCGTGTGGCGGCCGGAGGCGATGAAGACGAGCACGGCGGGGACGATTCACAGCGCCTCCGTCCGATTCATTGTACGGGGAGGAAGAGGACGACGAGGCGAATCTATTGCCCCACTCGGATTCGTCGGGGACGTGCTATAACGACGGCGATGCGGCGGCACGCTCGAGCAAGGGCCTCGGCCATGGCGGCGGCTAGGGTTAGGGTTTCGGGTGAGAGGCAAGGGAAGAGGAGAGAGGGCGCCCGGATGGTCTTATCCTCCTCACAGCTTTGTGGATGCTCGACGTGTGGAGGGGCTGCATCGTGTGGCTCAGCTCCTCCCTGCCATGGTCGTACAGGAGGTTGAAGAAGAACAACAATTTTCCAGAAAACCCCCTGGCAATTCTTCTCTATTTTCCCGTTTTCTTGATATCTGCGAGATTCCAGAATTTAATTGAGGCACTTAAACAATTAAAAACTTTCTGAAAATTTGCAGTAAATTCGTATTTAACCCAAAGCAGCCGTGGTAAAATTTTGAGACCGTTTGGAGCAACTTTCCAGAACAACCTTGTTTTAATTTCCTTTCTGCCATTTATTAAAAACATTTAGTTAAGGCATTTCATTAATTCAAAAACTCATGATATTTGGTGGAACTTTATTACTTACCATAAGTATGCACTGGAAGGGATTTTAGATCATTTTGAGAAAGTTTGTAGAACAGACTTGATTTAATTTCAAATCTGCCAGAAAAGAAACTGATTTATTAAAATTGGTTAACCAATTTCAAAATTTACGGGCTCTTGAAATTAGTCCTTATTTGTCATAAAGAGCCTATGGTACAAATTTCAAAGCAATTGGATACAGTTTGTAGAACAAAATTGTTTTACTTTTTGTTTATTGCTGTGAAGAATATTGTTGTTTCCAGGGCCTTAATCAATTCAATTTTTGGTGCCCTCACTTGTGTGACCCTTATTTAACATAATCAAGTCTTGGTTAAATTTTGAGCTCAATTGAAGAAATTTTCCAGAAGTAACTTGTTTGATTATTTAGTTTCTCGCAATTTTTGGGATTTTCAAATAACAAGGCATTTGGTTTTCTCCAACCAAACCTTGCCAAAACATAGGTGGAGGCTTGTAATAACAAGTGAACATACCCCACCACTTCTGTTTTGAAGTTTGTTAAGTTGTGAGAATATTTGAGTTCAAGATGGAGTGAGAAATTTGAATGCCCTTTCCTTTTATTAACTTTTGGAATTTTTCCAAAGTTTTCACAACTTCCAAAAGTCAATCTTGGAACCTCCTCAACAATTTTGAAGCTCACAAAATAGTTTTGTTTTGTCCCTTGAGAAAATTCAATTTAGTAGAACATTTGCAAGGATGGAATTGGAACAATGTGTTGAATATTTTTATGAGTGGTGTTGCCACCTCTTTAATTTGTTTTCAACATTTGTTTTTCATTAAACTTAGCAATTCAGTAATGAACTTTGGTTTTGAAAACAATCGGAAAACAATTTGAATGAAGCTAGATTGCATGCCTCTCTTTTTATAAACAATTGGCATTTTTATTATAGCTGCCAAACTATCAATTTAATTCTTGAAACTTCCTTGACAAGTATGGAAGATCAAGAAATGGTTTTCTTTGTGAGTGGATTTGTTTTCTCTTAAGGCTTTGCAGCTTGCTTGATTATTTTTTAGCAATTTAATATGGATGCCATGATGCATGAAGAAAGGGAAAAGTGAAAATTTTACCCAAATTTTGCAGTAGCTTTCTGTAGCAGCCTAGGGCTGTTACAAAAACCTTACCATTTGTGTCCACCATACCTACCTATATGTGGTATTTAACCGCCACTCCAAGTAAATTTCTTGTGTGCTACCTTTAAAACCTTCAAAATTACACCTGTTTTGTGCCCCTTTTTTAGCTCATGAGGACGCAAATAGAGAGTCTTTATCTCACTTGTTGATTGGATTTCACACCCTGGACTAGTGGCTTCATCCGCTTATCCAAATGCTAGAAGAGCTGGCAGCGGGGTTCCCAGCCCCAAATAATAATACAAATTCTCTTCACTATTTTTGCCCTTGATTTATCAGTCAAAGCATAATTGTGTAAACAAAAGAGAAATAGGGATGACCTTCTATACCAGTTGCGTCCTTCAATGGGAGCCGCTCTTGTGAAGTCTAGTTGGCTTGTGACGTACTGTATTTTCTGTTTTCCATTCGTTGACATAAGCATACACCTCTCTAAAAATTAGACACTCCTCCATGGTATGTGATTGTTGGCAGGCACCCGAGGATTCGGTTATCCATGGTTTGTGTAAGAAAGGTTGGGACGAGTGTCGACCATTTTATACCTCTATTTAACAAAATAAAAGCTCTAGCACATGAGTGATTCATGCTTCCCTCTGCGAAGGGCCTATCTTTTACCTTTATGTTGAGTTAGTAAACTTACTCCTTTCTGTCTTAAGCAAGCATTTGAGTTGTTGTGATCCATCCATCTATATGTTGATTTAATCAATCATGTTCTTTATTCTTCCTTGTTTAGTACAAATGATTTTATCTATTTGAATGCCCCTTTGAAAGTTACCAATGTCCGCAAATAGACTATTATAATTGAGCATGATAAACTCTGCAATATAAGCTCTAGTATAAAGACTCTAATCGAAAGATAAGTACACTGTTAATTGTTCTATGACCAAGAACGAAGTTTGCCTTCACCAATTATGATTTCCTTTTGCACCTTTATTGTGATTTCCTCTACTTGTTTCAAGTTTGATTATATGAGAGGAAGTTGATGTCTAAAATGACATGTTCTTTGTTAGATGTGATGCCTCTTGTCCGTATTTTATTTATCGACACCTCACTCCATAAACTTGTGGTCATATTTACTGAGTTCAGTTTCGCTTGGGGACAAGCGAGGTCTAAGCTTTGGGAGGAGTTGATACGTCCATTTTGCATCACTATTTTATATTGTTATTTTCTGTTATTCATCGATTTATTTCATGTTATGATGCATCATTTATGTTATTTTATCTTATTTTGCATGTTTTATAAATTTTGGCGAATAAACACTAGGACCAGAAATCTGATGGAAAAAGCACAATCGAGATACCCTATTTCAGAAGATCAGAAGAAGAGGGGGAGGGGTACCGGAGGAGTCTTAGAAGTCCCGAGGAGGAAGAAAGCCAGAAGGGCACCCGGAGGGGGGCCACCTGAGGCCCTTACCACCAAGCGGCGGCCCCCCTTCTGGCCGCGCCTAGGGGTGGTCTGCCCCTTTGGCCCACTCCTAGGTGCCCCTTTCATGTACTTGACCCCGAGGGAACCCTAAGCCCTAGATAACCGTCGAAGAATTATTCTGCCGCCGCCTCGGGACGGAAAACTCTCCGGCAGGGAGAAATATGTCGGGGAAATTCCTCCCCGGAGAGGGGGAATCATCGCCATCGTCACCGTCATCGCTCCGGGCACCATCAAGATCGTCATCGTCATCATCATCATCACCAACACCATCACACTCATCATCCACCTTCATCCCGCTGTAACTATTAGGGGTCTTTATCGTTGCTCTTCACTATATCGCTCTCCCGGTGTGGATTGCTTGTTAGTAGTTGATGGTTGTGAGATTTATCGGTGTTTACACTTTATGACCAAATTGTTATTATCCATTATATCACCTCTGATTATGATCCATATGTTGTCTTGTGAGTAGTTCGTTTAGTTCTTGAGGACATGGGAGAAGTCATGATGTTAGTAGTGAAGTTATGTTGAAGTAATATCTCGTGGTTCGGTATTTAAGTTGTGGTGCTATTGTTCTAGTGGTGTCATGTGAACATCGACTACATGATACTTCACCTTTATGAGCCTAGGAGGATGCATTGTGTATTTGGATACTAATTGTGGGGTTGCCGGAGTGACAGAAACCTAAACCCCCGCTAGGAAACCAATGCACGAGGGAGCGTAGAATCCCGGAGTTTTAAGGTTGTGGTTAGATTTATCTTAATTACTTTCTTGTATTTGCGGATGTTTACGAGGGGTATAATCACAAGTATGTATTAGTCCTAGTTGTGCGGTGCATTAGCATAGGTTTACCCACACAACACTTCACGAACCAATAAATATTAGTCAACCGTATGAAGCGAACGCACTTAACGAAATTCCCATGTGTCCTCGAGAACGTTTGGTAATCATAAGTGGAATAACCGGATTCTCGTTTTCTCTCAAAAGGATTGAGCCACTCGCTGCAATTATATTTACTGTCTTTTATTTACTCGCATTTTATTTATCTGCTATATCAAAAACCTCCAAAAAGCTGTTTGCTAGTGTTTACAGTGAATCCTCTATCCAACCTGCTTGTCAACACCTTCTGATTCTCGTTGGGTTCAACACTCTCATTTATTGAAAGTACTACGATATACCCCCTATACTTGTGGGTCATCAAGGGGAGATAACAACCATCTAGCTACTGCTATGGACCCATAGTCCCGAGATGAACTAATCACGCATATGTCCGGAGGCGATCATGGCGATGTAGAGACCTCGGGTGACGATCCCCCTCTCAGGCAGGGTGCCGGAGCAGGACTCTAGAAGCCCTACGTTGTACTTTCGAGGTGACGGCACATCTATGTATGTTTCGTGGAAAATAAATATGTCTCCGATGATTTTAGGGTTAGGGGAAATTTATAATCAAAGGGAGGCGATGTCGGGAGCTCCTAGGGGCCCACTAGGCGCGGCCTACGGGGCGCCTGGTGGCCCCCTAGATCCCTTCTGGGTCCCCTTTGGACTTTGTCTTTGTTCCGGGTAAAAATGCCTTTTCGTGAATTTTCAACCCTTTTCGAGAATATTTCCTTCAAAACTTTTCTGAAATAGAAAACAGAAAAAACAGCAACTGGCATGTGGCATCTTGTTAATAAGTTAGTCGATGAAAGCATCCGGAAAACGAAGGGAAACATGTGAAAACATGAAAATAACATAGGGTATTGGAAAGAAAACAAGCATGGCGCATAAAACATTATAGATACGTTTGCAACATATCAGCGCTGCACTAGCGCCTCTATGGAATATAAACATACAACACGAAACGACACCGGCGAGCTGCTAGGCTACTCTCTGTAGCGCCTCGAGACAATGGTGATTTGTTGCAAAGAAGTAGCACCACAAATGTGATGTTACTTCCACTCACTAGCCCGCATCACGCTTTGGGGCGGCGGCACCTCCTTTATATAGGGAGTGGGTGAGGGGACAACTCCTTGTCCTATCCCGTTTGCTGGATCAGGCATCCAGCCAGTCGGATTTCATCTGACTAGCTCCATCCTCTTAAGTGTCTGACCCCATCAGGTTTCTGGCAAGCCGAACACGGTTTGCGTACAAGTCAATGACGGTTAATAGGTAGTGGCCTCAAGCAAGACTTGTCAACCCCCAGATGCCAGTAAGAACAACCTCTCCCCAATGTGACTATTTGTGTCTGTCTTTATGCTGGTCTACGCTGCAGAATTCAATTTTTTCCCTATGTAGTTCGCCAAGATCACGGGAATTTCATACGGAAGGCACGAAAAAATCGTTCTTGCAGGAATTTCATACGGTGACTCGAGTAATTCAACTTGATTACTCGATAGACTATATGAGTCTTATCTTTTATTTGGGGGCTACTCCTATTGAAGCGATGTCGTGCACTAAAAGACCTACACAGACTTGTTGTCAAAATGATATATTTTTTGAGTCTACGCCCGAGTAATTAGTCGACCGTAGACTCAAGGGACACTCCTACTAGGAGCACTAATCGTGCACGCATGAAAAAAAAAGGTAAACTTCAAAGGTAAAAAGATCATACATAAATGAAAAAGGCATGGTAGGGCAGTTCAAATGTCATGAAGAGAGAAAGCTCAATAATATGAAGGCTACGACCGGAGACTCGAGATTACATTGGGTGAAAAGTAGAAAAAGCAGTAAAAAGGAGGTTCAAGCCTCATCATCACTCTCATCCTTGACCCTCACCTCATCCTTAGAGTCCTTCTCACTGCTGGAGCTGTAGCTACAATCCGAAGTACTCTCGGAGCTGAAGTCCGCCGGATAGCTTTCCTCCCTGGAGGTATCATCTTCAGAATCTCCGTCCAGCCAGCCGCAGCACCAAAGCAGGTTGTCTTCATAGACCTTGAAGGCATGAACGTCGATGTCAATAAACTTGCATAAAAGGTAGTAGCCCGCGCGCAGGAAGTTTTCGCGGGATTTTTTTCCAACCCAGTGTAACGATCAGCACACTACGGCACGGAGAGTAGAGGGAAACAATTTCAACTGCCACCGGCGAGTCCTCCATCCTTACCTCTTAGAACGTAGGTCGGGGTAAGGAATCAGCTGGGCGAAACGACGAGGGAGGCAGAGCTCGTCAATCTGACCTGAAACAAGAGGGACTAGTACCTACGGCTGGGGACGAATGAGAGGTGTTGCCTTCGCGGTCTTCTTGGCAGAGCGCTTGCTTCTCCAGCGGCGGGAAGATGAAGCCTGAGAAATATGACCTGCAGAGTTGAGGGAAAGCTTGCCGCCTAGTCCGTCGGGATGGAGCGCGATACGCCCGGCGGTCACGGGGTCTTTCCCATGATGACCGGGAGGATGACCACGTGGATGCGGGTTAGCAGCTCCAACAGAAGCAGGGATCTTCCATGGGCGGACGTGGGGCCGCGGACTAGAGGCCTCGGGAGAAGAAGGATTCCGGCGAGGACACCCGCGCGGTTTGAGATTGCCCTTCGGTGGCCTGACCATGGCTAAGGCTAAAACTTGGGAGGAAAGGAGAGAACGAGATCAAGGAGGAAGAAGAAGGCGGTGGCGGGGAATAGGATAGAGTCTTCACCTTGTGGTCAGCTTTTATATAGGGTTTGGTGAATCAGAGTCGTCAATGCATATAGGAAATCTAGTGCGTACAGGAGGCCATAGGGAGATGAGCACATGGGAAGATTATTTCGACACCATGCGTGGAAATCATGGAACTGTTACACCTGATTCCTTGATACTAACACGGAATCAAACAGCAAATCCGGTCATACAACTACCTACCGCCTTGGTTGCCCTTTGATAGGTGGGGGAGTCTCGGGATGACATGTCCCATCTTCTGACACAAATGTTGCGGTGAAGCAGGTTCTGAGCGTCATGAGTGACCACTCTAAAGGTAAAAACCTTTACCTTTACGGGTGTGCAGTATTTTTTACCGATTACTTCTTCTAGGAAAAAGACTAAGCCATCTTGCAAGAAAAAATGCGCGAGTAGAGGTTTTCCCCCGCGCTTTGTTCCCGAGGCGAGAGTCCTGAAAATAATCAAGTTATTCCGAGATCGCATCTGTTGCGTCATAAAACCGGATGTCACGTGTACCACGTGAAGGTAATACCCGCGAAACTGATTTGTCGGCCAAGGGGTTGCACGACTGCTGTACCACCTAGTCATTTCCATCCCTACAGCATGAAGAAAATCCTGACGGACGTGTTGGGTAAAACATACTGAAACTGGAGTTCGACTTGATAAGACCTCAGCGGCTCAAGTTGGACTATGCTAGGTATTTCTGAACTAGGGCCCGCGAACCCGAGTTTGAGATGGCTAGACATGTGTTCCCCCGAGTGGGATTAATTGGCCCTAAACTGTCGTGTGAGCCAGGCATGCTAAGACCCTTCCCTTGATTCCGATAGTGTGTTTACTAATTCGTCGAATTGTTCATGAGAGTAAAAAATCTTCAGAAATATTCGTACAAACATCTACATGTACTTCAGTCGAGTATTGTCTCATAAGGTTGATTTTGAGTCCTTGGTAGAATCTTCGATTCTACCAAGCACTCGGGGGCTACTGTCGTAGGGATATTCTAAGATCCAATTTTGCTACAATAGGGTGTTGTGGTGTTGTGTTCATGGCATAGCATGCATGTAAAATTTAAATCAAGTTTGAATTTGAATTTAATAAGAGTTGACCAAAAACCACTTAAAGTGGTCACACAAATTTTGAATTAAAAACATTTTCAAATTTGGCAAACCAAGATACGGTTTTGTTGGAAATTTCATGAGGTTTCCAAAAACTATTTTTGCCAATTTTTCTGTTTGCAAAAAGGCCCCCAAAACCTCTGGTTTTGTTCTGTTTTATTATAGAAAAGGACCTCGGTGTAATTTTTAAAACTTCTAGGGGGGTTTCGTAAAATGTTCTATTCCTTTCTTCTTCCTCTTGACAGAAGGATGGAGAGCGCCGTCGGCGCCGTCGCCACGTCCTGCTTCACCCTCCCGGCGTGGATAAGACGCAAGGAGCCGTCTGCATCTCGCCTCCCCCTGCTCCTGCTCGCCCCGCGCCCTCTCTCCATCTCTCTTCGCCGCGGAAACGAACCAAACCCTAGCCCTCTGTTGACCGCGACCGTCGTCGAAATTCCGGCGTTTGCCGTCGATGCAGGCCACCTCGAGCTCCACCGTGGCGGCCCACCTCGTCATCGTGTCCTCCTGCCCCTCCACGTCCACTTGCACTAGCCGAGACGCCCACGAGGAGACGAATCGGGCCTCCTCCCTCAACTCCGGCCGGCGGATGCCCTCAACAATTCCGGTGCCACCGTTGCTTCCCCAGCCTCCCCGAGGATTCCCTCCGGTTCCCGGTGAGTCGAGGAGCACTCCGGTGCCCTCATCTCGTTTTTTTATGGCCGTTTGCGCCATCGCCGCCGAGTCCCGCCGCTGCTGCCGCGGTTCCTCGTCGTTGAGCTTGCTCCGGCGACCGTAACACAGCGGCGCCGCCCCTATTAGGTTCACCACCTCCTCCTCTACGCCGTGGTGATCCCCATTCGGCGAATCACGCGCGGAATCGGGAGATCGAGCCGTGGCAGAGCCGGCCTGGCCAGTCGATGACGTCACCCTGACGTCATCTCGACGTCATCGGCCATTTTCTGTTTTTCTTTTTAAACGAAAGTCAACTGACACGTGGGCTCCACCTAAAATAGAAATTACAGAAAATGAAAAAAATTTGTTTAATTAATAACATTATTTCCGTAACTCGGAAAATTATGGAAAAATATTCAAAATGTTCAGAAAATTATTTTTCTACCCAAATATGTAATTTTCATACATGTTTGACAACCTTTTTTCCCTTTATTTAATGTTGTTTAAATCATTTAAAAATAGAAAAATAAGTTTTTATTAGGGAAAATTAGAAAATTAAAAGTTATATACCAATATGCTCAAAATGACAAATACAATCTAGCTATGATGTTTTCAAACCCATTTGAGCAGCTAAAATGGTACTCACTTCCAAAATTGTCCGAATTGCCCCTCCGGGGTCTATTTCGGGCTAATTTCAGTAAAACTTCATAATTGTCATACGAACCCTAGCAACCATATGTTCATGTTTAGGGCTTTATTTCATTGTATTAACCTGCTCATGCATACATATTGCGCATTGCATCGATGCCATGGTTGATTGTTCTTATTTGTTTCGGTGTTGTTTCCCCCTCGGTAGAACGTGAATCCGCAGAGAAGGCAAACAACTCCATGACGAATACTTGATCTTAACCGACAAGTCAAGAACTTATTCATGAAGACTTTCTCTGGTTTTCTTGAAGCAAGGCAAGCATAACCTCTTATCTGCTCATATATGGTTTTCAAAGTGATTTGAATCTTGTACTTTGCATTTGGTTCCAAACTATTTGATGTCAGTAGATAGAGTTCTCCTATATACTGCATAACCTATATATCTTGATCCACTGCTCCTAGCAGCTATAGGTTTGTTTGTGCGCGCTCCGCTAAACCCTGTGAGTCTTGCTTAGTCGTGACTAGATGTGATCTGATCCATCCGGTTGATGAATCTGGTCAACGCGTGAATCTATTATGTCATGTTGTTATGATTTGAATTATCTTTGATAACCTGAATAATCACCGGCATGGATGTGAGGCCACAATGGGTTGTGGCGTTTTGTCCTGTTCATGCCCCTAGGAGCAAGTTCTCGCCTTCGAGCCAAGACTGAGCGTACAGCCACACGTGGGCCGATGAACCCCACCCGGCTAACGAACTTGTTTAACCTTATCCATGAGCCACGTAGTTTGAGCTTTCCATCTGCGTGTGTGTCGGATTTTTTTTTGGAGAAAATTAGGTCGTGACCGGGACAAGTGATGGACGTACACGGATCTTGATCCCGACTCACAGAACCGGTGCCTTCATGAGGTGGCCGACTCCCTGTTGACGGGGTGGCCCTGTTTGGGTTGACTCATGGATATAGTTCGACAAGGTAAAGGCCGGGAATCGACCACCCTCTGTCGGCACTTCCCGGACTAGTGCTAACCCTGGTGGCACTAAGAGTCGGTTGGTACGTGTGGGTAAAGTTGTACACCCCTGCAGGGTTAAATCTTTTCAAAAAGTCGTGTCTGCGGTTAAAGACGACTTGGTGACGGATTCTGTGATCATAGATAACTTGAACGGAATGTCTAGAACTTGTTGATAACGAATGAAGGATGCCTCCTCGGAGATGCCGAGAGGGGTTACCTTATAGCATGAGATAGTGGAACAACTAGAGGTGGTGATCTTTGAAGCACGAGGTGCTGATATGTTTCGGTGGATTAAAAGATGATGATATCAGTAGTTGAGTAGCTTTCTCATCTGTTTTCAAAATACTCCATGAGACGTGCTATTCTTCCTCGATTTGGAAAGATTTCTTTACGCAAAACACCCTTCATAAAACCTTTCTGAAACCAACAGATATATAATAGGTTAACTAAGTCTTGTTGCGTACCTCCCATACTCAGGTTTGCTTAATTTTGGTTTAGGAGAAGATCTCACATCGGTGGTGTTTCAACGTGGACATCGACGAGTAATTTGGGGTTCCCAGGTAGCAGCCTGGAATCTATGGGCTGGGACGTCGCTTATGTTGCAGCCTTTTAGGCCTTTTTAGTTCTTGTTGATTAGCAACATAATTTGCCTTCCGTTGTCAGATGTAATGTTGGGTCATGTGACCTCTGTTTGTAAAGCTATACTCTAGTAACACCTGTTTAATACAACTTCCTTGTTTAGAGTACTACTTTGATCGGTTGTTGGTTTCGAGCTCATTGTTATACATTTTTGGCTATGCCTACATAGTTGTCGCAGTCGAGGGGTTATGAAGCCAATGATCCATGTCCGAGCCCGCCTGCCGATGTGATTCGACCTGGGGAGAGGTAACCCCAGTAACCCTCGATTGTTGTTGCACTTTCTGGACACATAGCAGCTCTATATAGCTTTGCTCCCGTTTCCTTCAGTTTCTTTCGATTCGTGGACGCTTTGATATGCATAGTTGGTTATGACTAGTGTAACATCCCAAGTCTGAAAAATAGCCTTTAGAATGTTTGCTCTCTGTTATTTTATGTTTTGCATCATGGCATCATGTTGGTTGCATTTGTTTTGTTTGTTTTCCATTTGTTTTCCAACTGTTTTCAGTTGTTTTCCTTTGTTTTCTATTTGAATTCCAAACCAAAATTCAAACCTTTTGTTTCATCCTTGTGATGTTACAATTTCCAAAATGTTATTTCAAATGAAAACAACCAAATTGTTCCATTTTATTCCATGTTGATCAACTAATAAAATGGTGCCGTTATTTTCACTAATTAATTCCAAATTGGTTTCAAATTCAAAGCAAAACATCTACAGCACCTTCTTTGGAATTATGAAAATCTCCAAACCAATCAACTCACCTTAATCACATTAATAATAGGGCCCACCCTATTAAGTTGTTGTTTTCTATATTAATTAACAAAATATTCCAAATTCAAACCATGTGTTCCAAACAGAACCCAATGTGAAAGTATAAAAATAATAACCCAAAGCATTTATGATCTTTTGTTTCCAATTAAATCACTTGGTTCATTCTATTAAAGTGTTGACTTAATAATCATTTTAATTATTCAAAATAATCTAATTTGGTTTATATTCCAAACAAAGCACCAAATCAGAACCATTTTGAATTTATGTTGATGCCAAAACAAATCATTTCAATTTGTCTAAATACCTTAGGGGTTACCCTATTTAATTGGTTGATTTTATTAATGTTTATTAATATTAACAATTTCACTCAAATTTGGTTCTAATTTCAAAAATCAACCAAATGTTAAAATTTTGAAAAATGAAAATTACCAAATGGTTGCATTTGGCCTAAGTAACTTATCCTAAATTTTTCAAATTTTTCTCTAATCTAAACCCTAATGTTTTCTTCCTAAAGCATATGCTACAAAAAAAAGTACAAAAAATAAAAATAAAATAGCAAAGGAGAGCAAAGCAAGCAGCAGCAGCTAAGCCCCAAGCCCAGCCCACTTCCAACCAGCCCAGTACCCCTTCTCTCACGTCGCTGTCTTCTTCCCCACGGTGACGTCGACTGTACGAACGCGTTCGGAGCCACTCGATCTTCCTCACTCCCTCGATGCGTCGCCGTACAAGCCCGGAGACCACTATATCTACCTCCCTCTGCCCTAGCCGCTACGTAACCCTAGCCCTAACCCTCCATCGCCGCCATCTTCCATCGCCACCAAGCCTCTCCCTCTGCTCTGAATCTCAACACTGAACCTCACCACCGAGCCCTTCGTGGCCGAATTTTTGCCTCCATGGCGCCACCGAGGTGGCCCTCTCCGAGGAGCCCGGAGGGCGGGAATGGATACGGGCGTGCTCCAGCTACCTCTCCGTCCCCTCGCCGGTTGCTGGGAGCAACCGGAGTGCCCACGCCATCGCCGTTTTGTCCACACCGACGGCCACCTCTCCGAGCGCCTTCCTCGACCTGAACCGTGGTGAGCAGTCGCCACTGCTCCTTCCCTCTCCCTCCGATCCTTCCTGGCCTAGGCCCCGCCTTCCTCTTGCTCTGTGATGCGTGGCCGCGCCCAATCGCCGCCGTCCGCCGCTCGCTGGTCGCCGCGGTTGTCCGATCGAACATGGCGTTGTTCGTCAGGTTCAGAGATAGCTGATCTGTTCGAAGTTCAGTTATCTCGCCTGATAACGTTACCTCGTCTGCGTACCTTATGCTATCACGAACTACAGAGCAGCCCACTGGTTAACTGTCCGCGCGCGCTCCGCGAGGGCGGGGGATCGAGTCCCCGCTCGGGGAAATTCCCCACCTTTTTATTTCCCTACCACGCTGCGCTGCGGGCCCCGCCAGTCATAGACCCCCCGTGCCACCTCACCTCCTATCCACGCCACGCTGGCTAGGCCCCGCCGTGCAGTGACTGGGGGTGAGGCCCAGTGCGGTAACAAATGAATAAATCGAATCTATTAATTTTCCAATTCCTTTTAAAATGGCAGAATAAACCACAAACTTGGAAATTCAATAACTTTTAATCTGTTAATCCAACAAATAAAAGTTATATATGTTTTCTGTTCAAAATTTTATAATCTTTCCAAATATTCAACTTGTGTTCTGTTTTGAATTTTCAAAATACTTTTAAATTTCAAATTTGAATAATCCAAATGCAAATTGAAATAATTCATAACTAATTCATACTGTTTTCAAATAATTCAAATAAAATATGTTTTTCACACCTTTTTGAATACTCTATTCAAATATAAAATTTGTTTCCTGGTTTGAACAATTTAAATTGCCTAAACCATTTAATTCTTGTTTAATTCAATTAAAAATTGTTTAATATTGTTTAATTCATAATTAAGTAATCCTAAGTCCAATTTCAAATTGTGAAACATGTAATCCAACTAAAATTTGATAACCTTTCCAAATATAAAATTTGTAAACTATTTTGCATACTTCAACTTGATGAAAACAACATTTATTTGTGTGCCATGTTTAAGTAACCAATTTTCCAAACTAATAAATGATTTCTTAATTGGTTAACTATCATTCTATTTGCATCTAAATTGTTGTTATCTTGTTATCATCATCATGCATGCATCATGCTAACAACTCTCAACTAATAACTAATGTTGATTCATTGTTTCTAATTACTTTCAATGGATCCTTCCATGTGCAACCTTTGCACATGGATCCATTTAAATTGTTCTACCTTGTCAACTAGTTTAATTGATGCAACTATTAAACTTGTCATGCATCATATTTGATTGTGCACTATGCCATGTATTGATTGTCTACTCTTTCTGCAATGTTTGTTTGCTTCTTCTCGGATACACGACGACGTTGAGACCGACGATACTTACGACACCCCTTCTGAGGAGTTAGCTCAGTACCAGGCTACTGGGTTTGCAGGCAAGTTATCACTCACATGAACCACCGTGTTCCTTTCAACATTGGTTACCGATACTTTCCGTTGTTCTTTTCTGCTAGCCTTACTAGTAGTTGTTTCTGTTACGAACCTATCACATGAATCCCTTAAACCTGATATTGCCTCATATCCCTTCCTACAACCCATTGTTTGAGCCAGTGTCATACTAGCATGATTAGGTTGCTTTGCTCGAGTCTGTTACCCGTTACTTTCTGTTACTACTTCATTTACGTTGTGGGGGCTCGATGTTTAATCAATCAATCAATCATGCTACTGTTATTGTTTAATAATAAATTTGATGATAAGGCACCGGCAGGAGGCCCTTTGTGGTTTTGAGGCCTGCTAGTGTCGACCCTAATAGGAAAAGGGTCTTGTCTACTGATCCATGATGAGCGCACTACCCGCATTTGGGGAGTATGGGCTCCCCCTCAGCTTGACCCGATTCGCATCTCGTCCAAATCGCCTCATTTAGTTCGGGATTTCCATTTGCTGCATGCATGATCTTGCGAGCCCTTGGCGCCCGGGTGGAACTTTCGTAGTCGGCATATAGGGGGACACGGTCTTAGAGTGCTATGAGGGTCCTTTTTCTTCTGGGCCCGAGTAGCCGTGCGCCCAAGGTGCTTTGGGCTTGATGCGAAGAAGGGTTGGATTGTGTTGAGTGCCCCGCTTGGTGGAGTGGCCGCTCCATCTGGCGGGATATTCATGAATGTACGGCTAAATTGGTGCAACCCTGCAGGGATAATCTTCTCGAGAAGCCGTGTTTTCCGCGGTTATGGATTACTTGGTGAAAGTACTGGCTAACAAGTACTCAGGACAACTTAAACATAATGATCAAACATGTTACACCCAATGATTAATAACTTGACTAGTAATAGGTTGATGACACCATAACTTGATTCACCTTTAATACAACTGTGTGAGTTATCCTCGGATTGCTTCTTTGGATAAGGGGCGAGATCCAGGATGGGTTTGTTTGAAGTTATCTTTCAGTTGGTTACTATTACTCGATCTTATCCCCTTTCTGATAGTTGGAAGTAATAGAATCTCTGTAGTTGGTTAGTGCAGCCAGTTGCAGCATCTTTTATATTCCCCTTCCTTCCGTTGAACCCAAGGCATCTGTGCTTGGTGTTGACGGGTTACACTTTGGTGAACTGTGAGTCTTGCTTGCCAGTACGTTTATGTACTGACCCCTTTGGGGCTGTGGTTTCCGCAGACCTACGTTTCCGAAGATCTTCATGGTGGCAACTACATGGAGTATGACGAGACTGCTGACGAGTAGATAGCGGACCCGGGCAGGATCCGAGACTTCGTGGATGGGCTCCGTCTGTTTGTTTCCGGCCTCTTAGGCCTATTTGGTTCTTGTCTGTACTCAGACATGTTGAATGCTTCCGCTGTATGGTAATGATGTATTGTTGGGGCATGTGCCCTCTGAATGATTGTATTTGCTATCTCTGCTCTAATGAGAGCTAATTGCAACTTATTTCAATCTTTTGTGTCGTAGAGATCTGTTGTGATATCAGTTGTTCAACGCCGTTGACGTACCATGTGTGTATGGTTTGAAGTACGTCGACGAAAGTGCCTTTGATCTCTAGTGGATAGTTTACATCGACGATGGAATAGCAGGGCTTGTGTTGTCGCGCATAAGCGCAGGCCTACCAGGAAGCTGGGACGTGGGAGCAGTTATGCCCCATAATCCAAGCATCTGCTATCCAGTTCGTACGGTGAGTATCCCCTAGAAATCAGGGTGCGACAAATGGTATCAGAGCCTGTCTGCCTGTAGGATCCCCTTTTACTGGTCGCAGTTGAGTCTAGAAACTATTTTGTAGCTATATAGGAAAAACAAAACGTGAGAGTAGGAATTCTGTTCTTTTTCTTCTTTCCCCACCCACCCTCCCTTTTCTGGTAAGGAAGTGCAACGTTGATTTTTTCCCTTCTCATCTAAACTTCAAGTTAGGATTTCACGTATTCTGGTTTCTCTAGGATGGTTATATCTACTAGTCCATAGGAATGGAGGTGGTGGTGACATGATTTATCATGTTGCCTACTCATGTTTGAGAACGGAGGCTTGTAAGCCCCGGAAACAGATCCTCTATTCCTTAAGCAGTAGATATTGATCCTTTAGAAGCCCGGATGGGTTTTCCGTAGTACCTCAGGAGTTTTGATCTCGTTTTCCCGGTGTTGCTTCGTTATCCTGTTCGTCTAAACATCCTTTTCGTCCGTTCAAATCTTGTTGTTGTTTTCCAATTCAATTTTTCTACTGGCGTCTAATCAAAACTTCCTCGTAAACTCTTATCCAGCTAAAGTGTTGTTTCAGACCGGAGCATCACATTCCTTTGTATCAACAATCTTTTCAACAACATACAACATAGTTCTGGTTCCACTAAACAATCAAAACTCTGTTCACTCCCCGGGATCTCAAATGTTGACTTCCAAATTCAGACACAGAAAATCAAGTTCTAATGGGAGGCCACATATTCCTCGTTACTCTCATGTTGCTGATTCTGACATTGATCTCATTCTTGGTGTTGGATTGATGTCAATAACGCTGTTCAACCCTTATTACAGATAGTCTATCCTCCAAATTAATCAAGTTCTATCCAGCTATACACCATCCATACAAAACCTATACCTCTCCCTTTTACTTGAAATATTCCGGTGGTTTCCAAATTCCCTGACGTCTATCCAATGTGCACGATGTGTTCCACGTGACATAGCTCAAGAAGATCTTCCCAAGAAGTTTCCGGACCTTTTCTTTTCTCAGTAGGAATCTCGGGGCGCGATTCCTTCAAGGGGGGGCGTTTTGTAACATCCCAAGTCTGAAAAATAGCCTTTAGAATGTTTGCTCTCTGTTATTTTATGTTTTGCATCATGGCATCATGTTGGTTGCATTTGTTTTGTTTGTTTTCCATTTGTTTTCCAACTGTTTTCAGTTGTTTTCCTTTGTTTTCTATTTGAATTCCAAACCAAAATTCAAACCTTTTGTTTCATCCTTGTGATGTTACAATTTCCAAAATGTTATTTCAAATGAAAACAACCAAATTGTTCCATTTTATTCCATGTTGATCAACTAATAAAATGGTGCCGTTATTTTCACTAATTAATTCCAAATTGGTTTCAAATTCAAAGCAAAACATCTACAGCACCTTCTTTGGAATTATGAAAATCTCCAAACCAATCAACTCACCTTAATCACATTAATAATAGGGCCCACCCTATTAAGTTGTTGTTTTCTATATTAATTAACAAAATATTCCAAATTCAAACCATGTGTTCCAAACAGAACCCAATGTGAAAGTATAAAAATAATAACCCAAAGCATTTATGATCTTTTGTTTCCAATTAAATCACTTGGTTCATTCTATTAAAGTGTTGACTTAATAATCATTTTAATTATTCAAAATAATCTAATTTGGTTTATATTCCAAACAAAGCACCAAATCAGAACCATTTTTAATTTATGTTGATGCCAAAACAAATCATTTCAATTTGTCTAAATACCTTAGGGGTTACCCTATTTAATTGGTTGATTTTATTAATGTTTATTAATATTAACAATTTCACTCAAATTTGGTTCTAATTTCAAAAATCAACCAAATGTTAAAATTTTGAAAAATGAAAATTACCAAATGGTTGCATTTGGCCTAAGTAACTTATCCTAAATTTTTCAAATTTTTCTCTAATCTAAACCCTAATGTTTTCTTCCTAAAGCATATGCTACAAAAAAAGTACAAAAAATAAAAATAAAATAGCAAAGGAGAGCAAAGCAAGCAGCAGCAGCTAAGCCCCAAGCCCAGCCCACTTCCAACCAGCCCAGTACCCCTTCTCTCACGTCGCTGTCTTCTTCCCCACGGTGACGTCGACTGTACGAACGCGTTCGGAGCCACTCGATCTTCCTCACTCCCTCGATGCGTCGCCGTACAAGCCCGGAGACCACTATATCTACCTCCCTCTGCCCTAGCCGCTACGTAACCCTAGCCCTAACCCTCCATCGCCGCCATCTTCCATCGCCACCAAGCCTCTCCCTCTGCTCTGAATCTCAACACTGAACCTCACCACCGAGCCCTTCGTGGCCGAATTTTTGCCTCCATGGCGCCACCGAGGTGGCCCTCTCCGAGGAGCCCGGAGGGCGGGAATGGATACGGGCGTGCTCCAGCTACCTCTCCGTCCCCTCGCCGGTTGCTGGGAGCAACCGGAGTGCCCACGCCATCGCCGTTTTGTCCACACCGACGGCCACCTCTCCGAGCGCCTTCCTCGACCTGAACCGTGGTGAGCAGTCGCCACTGCTCCTTCCCTCTCCCTCCGATCCTTCCTGGCCTAGGCCCCGCCTTCCTCTTGCTCTGTGATGCGTGGCCGCGCCCAATCGCCGCCGTCCGCCGCTCGCTGGTCGCCGCGGTTGTCCGATCGAACATGGCGTTGTTCGTCAGGTTCAGAGATAGCTGATCTGTTCGAAGTTCAGTTATCTCGCCTGATAACGTTACCTCGTCTGCGTACCTTATGCTATCACGAACTACAGAGCAGCCCACTGGTTAACTGTCCGCGCGCGCTCCGCGAGGGCGGGGGATCGAGTCCCCGCTCGGGGAAATTCCCCACCTTTTTATTTCCCTACCACGCTGCGCTGCGGGCCCCGCCAGTCATAGACCCCCCGTGCCACCTCACCTCCTATCCACGCCACGCTGGCTAGGCCCCGCCGTGCAGTGACTGGGGGTGAGGCCCAGTGCGGTAACAAATGAATAAATCGAATCTATTAATTTTCCAATTCCTTTTAAAATGGCAGAATAAACCACAAACTTGGAAATTCAATAACTTTTAATCTGTTAATCCAACAAATAAAAGTTATATATGTTTTCTGTTCAAAATTTTATAATCTTTCCAAATATTCAACTTGTGTTCTGTTTTGAATTTTCAAAATACTTTTAAATTTCAAATTTGAATAATCCAAATGCAAATTGAAATAATTCATAACTAATTCATACTGTTTTCAAATAATTCAAATAAAATATGTTTTTCACACCTTTTTGAATACTCTATTCAAATATAAAATTTGTTTCCTGGTTTGAACAATTTAAATTGCCTAAACCATTTAATTCTTGTTTAATTCAATTAAAAATTGTTTAATATTGTTTAATTCATAATTAAATAATCCTAAGTCCAATTTCAAATTGTGAAACATGTAATCCAACTAAAATTTGATAACCTTTCCAAATATAAAATTTGTAAACTATTTTGCATACTTCAACTTGATGAAAACAACATTTATTTGTGTGCCATGTTTAAGTAACCAATTTTCCAAACTAATAAATGATTTCTTAATTGGTTAACTATCATTCTATTTGCATCTAAATTGTTGTTATCTTGTTATCATCATCATGCATGCATCATGCTAACAACTCTCAACTAATAACTAATGTTGATTCATTGTTTCTAATTACTTTCAATGGATCCTTCCATGTGCAACCTTTGCACATGGATCCATTTAAATTGTTCTACCTTGTCAACTAGTTTAATTGATGCAACTATTAAACTTGTCATGCATCATATTTGATTGTGCACTATGCCATGTATTGATTGTCTACTCTTTCTGCAATGTTTGTTTGCTTCTTCTCGGATACACGACGACGTTGAGACCGACGATACTTACGACACCCCTTCTGAGGAGTTAGCTCAGTACCAGGCTACTGGGTTTGCAGGAAAGTTATCACTCACATGAACCACCGTGTTCCTTTCAACATTGGTTACCGATACTTTCCGTTGTTCTTTTCTGCTAGCCTTACTAGTAGTTGTTTCTGTTACGAACCTATCACATGAATCCCTTAAACCTGATATTGCCTCATATCCCTTCCTACAACCCATTGTTTGAGCCAGTGTCATACTAGCATGATTAGGTTGCTTTGCTCGAGTCTGTTACCCGTTACTTTCTGTTACTACTTCATTTACGTTGTGGGGGCTCGATGTTTAATCAATCAATCAATCATGCTACTGTTATTGTTTAATAATAAATTTGATGATAAGGCACCGGCAGGAGGCCCTTTGTGGTTTTGAGGCCTGCTAGTGTCGACCCTAATAGGAAAAGGGTCTTGTCTACTGATCCATGATGAGCGCACTACCCGCATTTGGGGAGTATGGGCTCCCCCTCAGCTTGACCCGATTCGCATCTCGTCCAAATCGCCTCATTTAGTTCGGGATTTCCATTTGCTGCATGCATGATCTTGCGAGCCCTTGGCGCCCGGGTGGAACTTTCGTAGTCGGCATATAGGGGGACACGGTCTTAGAGTGCTATGAGGGTCCTTTTTCTTCTGGGCCCGAGTAGCCGTGCGCCCAAGGTGCTTTGGGCTTGATGCGAAGAAGGGTTGGATTGTGTTGAGTGCCCCGCTTGGTGGAGTGGCCGCTCCATCTGGCGGGATATTCATGAATGTACGGCTAAATTGGTGCAACCCTGCAGGGATAATCTTCTCGAGAAGCCGTGTTTTCCGCGGTTATGGATTACTTGGTGAAAGTACTGGCTAACAAGTACTCAGGACAACTTAAACATAATGATCAAACATGTTACACCCAATGATTAATAACTTGACTAGTAATAGGTTGATGACACCATAACTTGATTCACCTTTAATACAACTGTGTGAGTTATCCTCGGATTGCTTCTTTGGATAAGGGGCGAGATCCAGGATGGGTTTGTTTGAAGTTATCTTTCAGTTGGTTACTATTACTCGATCTTATCCCCTTTCTGATAGTTGGAAGTAATAGAATCTCTGTAGTTGGTTAGTGCAGCCAGTTGCAGCATCTTTTATATTCCCCTTCCTTCCGTTGAACCCAAGGCATCTGTGCTTGGTGTTGACGGGTTACACTTTGGTGAACTGTGAGTCTTGCTTGCCAGTACGTTTATGTACTGACCCCTTTGGGGCTGTGGTTTCCGCAGACCTACGTTTCCGAAGATCTTCATGGTGGCAACTACATGGAGTATGACGAGACTGCTGACGAGTAGATAGCGGACCCGGGCAGGATCCGAGACTTCGTGGATGGGCTCCGTCTGTTTGTTTCCGGCCTCTTAGGCCTATTTGGTTCTTGTCTGTACTCAGACATGTTGAATGCTTCCGCTGTATGGTAATGATGTATTGTTGGGGCATGTGCCCTCTGAATGATTGTATTTGCTATCTCTGCTCTAATGAGAGCTAATTGCAACTTATTTCAATCTTTTGTGTCGTAGAGATCTGTTGTGATATCAGTTGTTCAACGCCGTTGACGTACCATGTGTGTATGGTTTGAAGTACGTCGACGAAAGTGCCTTTGATCTCTAGTGGATAGTTTACATCGACGATGGAATAGCAGGGCTTGTGTTGTCGCGCATAAGCGCAGGCCTACCAGGAAGCTGGGACGTGGGAGCAGTTATGCCCCATAATCCAAGCATCTGCTATCCAGTTCGTACGGTGAGTATCCCCTAGAAATCAGGGTGCGACAACTAGCGTGGACACAAGGAGTAGTAGTACCGTGGTGATTCGGCCTGCGTGCCGATGAATCCGGTCTGCCTGCCGTTGTTTGTTGCAGCCGGGGCTGGTAACCCTGAAGCCCTTGTGGGTCCATGTCTAGGAGCACATAACAGTATGTATATCTCGGGGTCCGGGGTCGTGACAAGTCTTGGTATCAGAGCAGGACTGTCTGTAGGAAAACCTTACTGCTTGGTCGATGTTGATTCTAGTGTTTGTGAAAACTATTTGAAAACTCCAAATGGATTGTGAAAAACCTTCTTAGGATTCTTTTTACTCCATATCTGGTATCGCTCTAATTCTGGGTCACCTTACCTGTTTTGATTTAAAAAGGTTTTGCTATCTCCTCTAGTCATTCAAAACCTAGGTGCCTTCTTCGGCAATGACGTCTTTTACCCAACTTGACCTAGTGTTAAGTTTCTAGAGTCGTGTGTGTTCCGAAGTCCATTTTCCTCTTGATTCATACTGGGAGATATCCTTTCCATCATAATCTCTCAGAGTTGTGTGGGTTCCACATACTCCTGTTCTAAAGTCTCAAAATCCTGAACCTCGAGATTTCCTTTTCATCTTGAATGTATCCGTTACCCTCTGCTCAAATTCTTCCGGAGTGATGTTTGTCTTTTGAAACATACCTCGTGATTGCTATTCATAGTGTCCTTTAAGGCACTCAGATAGTAGTTACTCCTTTTTCTAGCCTTCTAACCCTCAAACTTGAACCGAAGGTCCCAGAATGTGCTGGATGGAAGTGTGTTGAATCATGTGGTTTCTTAACCATGTGAGGTGCATGCTACCAGTACAGGATGCTGACCTTTAACCCAAGATCCGTTAGGTTGATCCTGAGAAACATGGTCTACCTCAGGATGGCTAGGTAATTTCAACTCCAATAGCCATAGGTTTGCTCTTGGAATCAGAATGAATCCCAACAGGAGTGATCATCATGGCATCCACATCTTCGTTCTTGTTTTAGTTATATCAATCTTTAGCATGGGTTCTACAAATGAGTATTACCCTGTGCAATCAACATGATCTTAGGAATTCTCCTGAGCATGTTCGTACTTTCCACTAGCTCTCAAACCTTCATCCGTCATTTTGGAAACCAAGTTACACATGTGTGTTGGATTCTTCCAATGCATTTACTCTTGTTTTCCGTCAAAACGTTCCACTTTGGAATATAAGGAGAAACAAACTCCAGTACCTCGTTCATCTTAAGGACCAGGTCAAAGTTTTGTAATCCACAGGTTAAAGAAGTTTCATTAGCTTCTATTTTGTTCAACCTCAGGGTATCACACTCTTTTATATCAAAAGGTCGTGCTGAGTTTCATGGCCTTGTTGATGAAGTGATGCTCTTACACATCTTTAACCACCTTCACTCCAAGCTTGAATGCTCAAGAATGTTGGGTGTGCATTGAGGTGTGTATCAGATGTTCCTAGCAATTTCCATTGCTTCAAAAAATTTAAGAAACATATGTATCCTTCTTAGCACTACTGGTCACCTAGACTCTTTTTGAAGTTGACTGTGTTACCAAATCCGTTCATTCCGGTGCACATTCTTGGTTAGAGAGTTAGGTTCATGCCGAAGCTCTCAAGATCATATCAGTTTCTTTGAAAAGCAAGATTTCCTTCCAAACTCCGGGACATAACGGTAGGTTGTGATATTCTGGTTGTCTTTCTAGAAGTATCACCAGGTTTTACCTGACCGTGATTTCTACACAAGAGGTAATTTGAACTACTCCTTTCTCCAAGGAACTTTGCTGGATATCCTGGACTAGTTGGATGAGCTTAAACAACAACTTGGAGAGTTGAAAGACCAGAGCTCCGCCTAACTGGATCCTTTGTTAAGGGATGTCTAGTTTCCTTTGTGTTGAAGAAGGATAGTATCTCCCTCGTGGATATGCTACCTAACAAACACTTGATTTAATTTGGGCTATCGTCAAACCAAGATCAGATTCAAGGGCTATCTTGATGGTGTTTTCACTCATGGTGTTTTTCCTAGGTACACCTTCATGTCCTTTAGTCTGACAAATATTTTGCCTTGATCATAGATCATATGAACCCCTCTCCTTGGAGTGTTTGATAAGGGTGTTGTTGAACCCAACGATGACATCCTTGTTTTCTCCATGCTTAATGAGGTTCATGTTGAACAACTGGCATTTATGTTGGAAACTTTTGAGAACCATCTTTGTGTCATCACGAAGTTGTGTTCTGGACGATCGAAGTGGCTTACTCCCGGTTCATGTGCTTATGGTCAAAGTTGTCGCCGCGGATCCGAGTACAGTTTCCTTGTTCCCTCTGGAATAACCCCAAGTCAGTCATGCTTGTGTGGACTGTTCTTGAGTTGCAAGGTTGTTACCTCCATTTCTTGAACCAGTTTTGTATCCACACCCAACCACTGACTGATTGTTCGTGAAAGATAAGAAGTCCAAGAACTTCGTTATCTTTGTAATCATCTTCCCAACAAGGACTCTGATGTGCTCCTTCATAAGTAATTCATGTAGGTGCAACCGTCTTCCGCAAGTGTCTAATACACGAGTTACGCAATCTTGCTCATCTTTTCTGAGCTAGACATTGTAGTCCATATCTTGAGAATCTAGTAAGTGTATCTCAATGGTAACCGGTGCAAATTCTTCGGTCATATATATCTAGTCTGGGTTATCTATCCACTAACCAGAGCTGAATCTCAAGCAGCAACGATGGTTGGTGTTTCCTCAAGAGCATTGAATGAGGTCTTTTCAAAATCCGGCATGGTTGATGTTGTGGTTGACACCACTAGCCGGAAGGCCTAACGACATACCTCTTTGAATCAGCAAAAACAACCACTCCCCATGGGGATTCTTGTCTGTTTTATTATAGTAGTTTCCCTCACCGTTCCTCCAAGTCGAAGTCTGGTTTTCACTTGACGACATATAGAAGGCTTGTCGTAAGCTTGATATCAGTATCTAGAACATCAAGGACAACTTGTAAGTGGATCTTTTCAACATCTCTCGGTTGAACCTCCAAAACCTCTCTTCTAGTGGAAACAAGTTTATCATAAACATCTCGTGGTGTTTCGTAACGCCATTGATCGTTCCCTTTCTCAAGTTGTTGGTACTTCAAGTTCTGTTCATCTCACACATTGTGTGAATTTGCCAGTTACTTCAGGCCATGGGATCTTAACCACGTGGTAAACGTATTGCTACGTCCAATCCACGATAGGAAATAGATTCCCTATTCCTTCTGGTGTTTCAACCCTCGTTGGTTATTCATCCTTGTGGTGTGACCAAGGATTCTTTCTTTGTTACGGTGCTCCAACTTCTTTTGGTTACTCATATTCTGTTTTGAAGTAACATCCTGATCCTTGACAAGGATTTCAAGAAACTGTTATGGAATGGTTGAAAGTTCCGTTATCTTCCGTGGCCATTCTGAAGAGTGAACATGATCTTGTATCAAATTTTTCTTCGACACACGATTACAGTGTTTTCTCGTGTTCTCCCTCGTCTACGGATATTACATTGTGATATTCAAGATCATCCTTCCCATCTTGGTATTCTACTTCGAAGAAACTTCGATGTCATAAGTTGTCCAACCTTTCTCTTCTAGAAGGATTTAAAGTCTTGTGCAAAGCTCATATTCTAAATCCTTTCAAGAACAATCGTCCAAAACCTTGAAACCGTCTCTTATTCCCTTCGTTATCTTGATGTGTTTCATGCCTGTTAACTCAAAAGTTCTTTATGAACATTCCTGTCCTGAGTTACCCATGAGATACTCGATCTTCGTGAAGATCAATTCCTAAGAGTTTTCCCTCCTACCTAAGGTGTAGCCGCTGGATATCTTCGCAAGTGCTACGGATCAACCTCTACAAGAAGAGAACAGTAAGGTTCGAGAAGATCATCCAAAACCGGTGTTCCTTCTTTCTTCTCCTTCGGGAATCTCGGGACGAGATTCTTGTAAGGGGGGTAGATTTGTAACATCCCAATTTTGCTACACAATAGGGTGTTGTGGTGTTGTCTTCATGGCATAGAATGCATGTAAAATTTAAATCAAGTTTGAATTTGAATTTAATAAGAGTTGACCAAAAACCACTTAAAGTGGTCACACAAATTTTGAATTAAAAACATTTTCAAATTTGGCAAACCAAGATACAGTTTTGTTGGAAATTTTATGAGGTTTCCAAAAACTATTTTTGCCAATTTTTCTATTTGCAAAAAGGCCCCCAAAACCTTTGTTTCTGTTCTGTTTTATAATAGAAAATGACCTCGGTGTAATTTTTAAAACTTCGAGGGGGTTTTTGTAAAATGTTTTATTCCTTTCTTCTTCCTCGTGACAGAAGGATGGAGAGCGACGTCGGCACCCTCGCCACGTCCCGCTTCACCCTCCCGGCGTGGATAAGACGCGAGGAGCCGTCTGCATCTCGCCTCCCCCTGCTCATGCTCGCCCCGCGCCCTCTCTTCGTCTCTCTTCGCCGCGGAAATGAACCAAACCCTAGACCTCTATTGACCGCGGCCGCCGTGTCGAAATTCCGGCGTTTTCCGTCGATGTAGGCCACCTCGAGCTCCATCGTGGCTGCCCACCTCATCATCGTCTCCTCCTGCCCCTCCACATCCAGTTGCGCTAGCCGAGACGCCGGGAGGAGCCAAATCGGGCCTCCTCCCTCAACTCCGGTCGGCGGATGCCCTCAACGATTCCGGCGCCACCGTTGCTTCCCCAGCCTCCTCGAGGACTCCCTCCGGTTCCTGGTGAGTCGAGGAGCACTCCGGTGCCCTCATCTCGTTTTTTTATGGCCGTTTGCGCCATTGCCGCCGAGTCCCGACGCCGCCGCCGCGGTTCCTCGTCGTTGAGCTTGCTCCGGCGACCCTAACACAGCGGGACCGCCCCTATTAGGTTCACCACCTCCTCCTCTACGCCGTGGTGATCCCCGTTCGGTGAATCACGCGCGAAATCGGGAGATCGAGCCGTGGCAGAGCCGGCCTGGCCAATCGATGAAGCCACCCTGACGTCATCTCGACGTCATCGGCCATTTTCTGTTTTTCTTTTTAAACGAAAGTCAATTAACACGTGGGACCCACCTAAAATAGAAATTACAGAAAATGAATAAAATTTGTTTAATTAATAACTTTATTTCCGTAACTCAGAAAATTATGGAAAAATATTCAAAATGTTCAGAAAATTATTCTCTACCCAAATATGTAAGTTTCATACATGTTTGACAACCTTTTTTTTGGCCTTTATTTAATGTTGTTTAAATCATTTAAAAATAGAAAAATAATTTTTTTATTCGGGAAAATTAGAAAATTAAAAGTTATATATCAATATGCTCAAAATGACAAATGCAATCTAGCTATGATGTTTTCAAACCCATTTGAGCAGCTAAAATGGTAATGACTTCCAGAATTGTCCGAATTGCCCCTCCGGGGTCTATTTCGGGCTAATTTCAGTAAAACTTCATAATTGTCATACGAACCCTGGCAACCCTATCTTCATGTTTAGGGCTTTATTTCATTGAATTAACCTGCTCATGCATACATATTGCGCATTGCATCGATGCCATGGTTGATTGTTCTTCTTTGTTTCGGTGTTGTTTCCCCCTGGTTAGAACGTGACTCCGAAGA
Source organism: Alopecurus myosuroides (assembly GCA_028641055.1). Classification (NCBI taxonomy): domain Eukaryota; kingdom Viridiplantae; phylum Streptophyta; class Magnoliopsida; order Poales; family Poaceae; genus Alopecurus; species Alopecurus myosuroides. Next base: position 139,911,671 of record CM054061.1, on the reverse strand, counting down.
GAAGGCCAACAACTCCATGACGAATACTTGATCTTAACCCACAAGTCAAGCACTTATTCCTGAAGACTTTCTCTGGTTTTCTTGAAGCAAGGCAAGTATAACCTCTTATCTGCTCATATATGGTTTTCAAAGTGATTTGAATCTTGTACTTTGCATTCGGTTCCAAACTATTTGATGTCAGTAGATAGAGTTCTCCTATATACTGCATAACCTATATATATCTTGATCCACTGCTCCTAGCAGCTATAGGTTTGTTTGTGCGCGCTCCGCTATACCCTGTGAGTCTTGCTTAGCCGTGCCTAGTTGTGATCTGATCCATCCGGTTGATGAATCTGGTCAACGCGTGAATCTATTATGTCATGTTGTTATGATTTGAATTATCTTTGATAACCTGAATAATCACCGGCATGGATGTGAGGCCACAATGGGTTGTGGCGTTTTGTCCTGTTCATGCCCTATGAGCGAGTTATCGCCTTAGAGCCAAGACTGAGCGTACAGCCACACGTGGGCCGATGAACCCCGCCCGGCTAACTAACTTGTTTAACCTTATCCATGAGCCACGTAGTTTGAGCTTTCCATCTGCGTGTGTGTCGGAAAATGTTTTGGAGAAAATTAGGTCGTGACTGGGACAAGTGATGGACGTACACGGATCTTGATCCCGACTCACAGACATGTGCCGTCAGGAGGTGGCCAACTCCCTGTTGACGGGGTGGCCCTGTTTGGGTTGACTCATGGATATAGTTCGACAAGGTAAAGGCCGGTAATCGACCACTCTCTGCCGGCACTTCCCGGACTATTGCTAACCCTGGTGGCACTAAGAGTCGGTTGGTACGTGTGGGTAAATTTGTACACCCCTTCAAGGTTAAATCTTTTCGAAAAGCCGTGTCTGCGGTTAATGACGACTTGGTGACTGGTTCTATGATCATAGATAACATTAACGGAATGTCTAAAACTTGTTGATAACGAATGAAGGATGCCTCCTCGGAGATGCCGAGAGGGGTTACCTTGTAGCATGAGATAGTGGAACAACTGGAGGTGGTGATCTTTGAAGCACGAGGTGTTGATATGTTTCGGTGGATTAAAAGATGATGATATCACTAATTGAGTATCTTTCTTGTCTATTTTCAAAATACTCCATGAGACGTGATATTCTTCCTCGATTTGGAAAACAAAGATTGCTTTACGCAAAACAGCCTTCATAAAACCTTTCTGAAACCAACAGATATATAATAGGTTAACTAAGTCTTGTTGAGTACCTCCCGTACTCAGGTTTGCTTAATTTTGGTTCAGGAGAAGATCTCACATAGGTGGTGTTTCAACATGGACATCTACGAGTAGTTTAAGGTTCCCAGGTAGCAGCCTGGAATCTATGGGCTGGGACGTCATCTTATGTTGCGGCCTCTTAGGCCTTTTTGGTTCTTGTTGATTAGCAACATAATTTGCCTTCCGTTGTATGATGTAATGTTGGGTCATGTGACCTCTGTTTGTAAAGCTATACTCTAGTAACACCTGTTTAATACAGCTTCCTTGTTTAGAGTACTGCTTTGATCGGTTGTTGGTTTAGAGCACATTGTTATACAGTTTTGGCTATGCCTGCATAGTTGTCGCAGTCGAGGGGTTGTGGAGCCGATGATCCATGTCCGAGCCCGCCTGCCGATGTGATTCGGCCTGGGGCGAGGTAACCCCAGTAACCCTCGATTATTGTTGCACTTTCTGGACACATAGCAGCTCTGTATAGCTTTGCTCCCGTTTCCTTCCGTTTCTTTCGATTCGTGGACGCTTTGATATGCATAGTTGGTTATGACTAGTGTGGACACAAGGAGTAGTAGTACCGTGGTGATCCGGCATGCGTGCCGATGAATCCGGTCTGCCTGCCGTTGTTTGTTGCGGCCGGGGCTGGTAACCCTGAAGCCCTTGTGGGTCCATGTCTAGGAGCACATAACCGTATGTATATCTCTGGGTCCGGGGTGGACAGATATTCTAAGGACCCCCACGATGAAGGTACCGGGTGCGTCCCAATCGCAAGATCCTTCAAGAAAGACCATTGGAGCATCAAGACTTAAGTCTGGTAGCGGGTGTCTACATGAACCAACCTAGAGGACTTACCTTGCGGTTCAAGTGGAGAACTAGGAAACTGATTGTAAGTAGACTCCGAGTTGTACAAGAACTCATAGGACCCGGCCTCCTATATAAAGGCCGGCAAGGGGTCATAGCAGGGATCATCGAATCGCAGAAGAGAGAAGAGAAAATACACGCTGGAAATCCATTGGAATCGAGATCCCACTCGCCGGAATAAAGCAGACAGGCAAGAAGTAGGGTTTTTACCCTCCTGCGGGGCCCTGAAAGTTGGCCCCGCCGGATAAATCATGATCACTGTATGCTTATGCTGATAAAAGGATGAACTTCTGACGAGTAACAACACTTCTAAAGCTTGCTTGAAGTTTGGCAAGACTGGTGAGGAACTCGCAGGCTATGTGGATTCAAATTTTGTTGCCGACTTGGGTAAGAGGAGACCCCTCACAGGTTATGTGTTTACTGTTAGTGGATGTGCTGTTAGCTGGAAGGCTACCTTGCAGGGTGTTGTTGCACAATCTACTACTGAGGCTGAGTACATGGCTATTGCTGAAGTATGCAAAGAATCGGTTTGGTTGATAGGTCTGTTTGCTGAGCTTTATGGAGATGATACTTGCATTAACCTGTTTTGTGACAGTCAGAGTGCTATTCAACTTACTAAGGATCAGATGTTCCATGAGAGAACAAAGCACATTGATGTCAAATACAATTATGTGCGTGATGTTGTTGCACAAGTTAAGATGAAGGTATGCAAGAGTAGTACTCATGATAATCCTGCTGATAAAGCCGGTTCCTGTTACTAAGTTTGAGCTTTGCTCAAGCTTAGTTGGTATCACTGTTTAGCCCAAGAAGCTATTTGGCGACGAAGGTGTTTTCTTTGTGTGTGTTCAGGGTGAAGGTTCGTTTATGCTACATGGAGGAATTTGTCTCAAGGTATAGTGTTATTTTTGGGTGATCCAAATTCACTTGTACTGATAAAAGGTCAAACTTCTGACGAGTAGAGCGGAGCGTTACGGAGTTTTTACCGAGTTGGAGTTGGAGTTGGATTCACCCTTTGCTTTATATACCTCGTGTAACCCGCATTTGGGATAAGCCACATATTGTAAATCCCGGCACGTTTGTAACCTCACCCGAAATAGTGAAGTATTGCTGGCTAGCGCCCGTGGTTTTTTCTCTTCCTTGTTGGGAGGGTTTTCCACGTTAAAATCTCGTGTCCCCGTTGGTTCGATCTTACTTTACTTTATCGTTGTTTTGCTATTGCGGGTAACCAAGACTGCCGCTGCAGCAGCATGTGCCATTCAGGGCTACACCGCGACCGGCGCAACCACCTTCGCCACCATGAGCATGAAGGGAGGGTTCAGCACGCCTCCATTGCCTCGTCTGCCATAGTTTGCATCTCCATAGCGGCCACGAAGACCACGATGGTCAGCATGTCCTCTTCTGAAACCATAAGCAGCACCAGATCCACGACCTCCGGCAGCTGGGTCATGACCAACATCGCCAAATCACCACAACCGCGTCCATCATAATGCTGGCGGCCCCGACCTCCACCTAGCATGGAATCCGCCCTGTCGACCTCTAGACGCATGAAAGCCAGACCCGGCGTGGAACCCGCCGCGAAAGCCTCCATCGACATCCTCGAATGGCGCCTCATCGGAAGTGCCACTCGGGCCACCCACTTCGAGGTTGTTGAAGCGCTGTCCATTGAAACCAGCACGACCACCGCCCCGCTGGCCAAAGTCTCCCCCTCCACATGTTGTACTACTCCGAGTGATGTAATATTCGTGAATGGTATTTTACGAGTATTCAACAAATGGGACACAATACTGTGCAGTGGTGTGCAGGTCACCACGTCGGGTCAGTTATTATTTCGACGGATTCCTGAGATGCTGCACATATTTAATCCTGTAACTAAGAAACGCCTGATGCCCCCATGTGTTATGATCCCAAATAATGTGATCAGAAGTTGACTGCTTCATGTTAAAGTATTCTGCAGGATCGTGGTTCCAAATCTCTTATAGCATGTTTGTTTAGCATGGCCATGTCCATTTTTATACTGGCACCCTGCATTGCTCGTCTGACTTCTGTTTGTAGTTTACTCTGGCCGACATATGCCACTTACCCCAATGCTGGTTTCTAAAATGTAACCTTGCCTTGATGAATATGCTTTCTCGCTAAGCAAGTCTCAATGATTGTCTGTCCTGGTAGAAGGCAAATTCTGCTGTCAACCCCTCCCATTTCGTCGGCATGTCATGATAGGCTTAATCTGAATTCAGCAGTCAGTTACTTAAGAGAGAAGGCACTTGACTTGCTAATTAAGAGTAGATCACCAGAAGCTCCACTGGAGCCGAGTGGAAAACAAAGTGTTTTATCACCAATGAAGGGAGTACAATCATGTGCCATAGACTTTTAAGTACACCAAGAACAGAAACCCCAAAATTTGGATCTCCTTGCAACTGATGAACTGCAAATTTGAGTATTTCTACATTTCCAACTTCGCTTTCTCATAACCTTCCACGGCAATTTCACATTGACTCCCACGTGAATCCGTGGTATGGAGTGGATTTCGGGGCAAGATCTGTTCTTTTTAGCATTTGGCAGTAAAGGCAAGGGGGGCATGAAAAATGATGGCAGGCAGTTAACATGGATCCGTGGAGGAGCAACTTTGTCATAGGGCATTATACCGCAGTTCAAGGGACATGCCAATAAAGGTATGTACGATGAAATGATTTGCTGCACAAGCATACAGTGATCATGATTAGAACGCAGAGAGACATGCTTACCAGGAGGCATGTGAGCGATCTTCATGGTATTGCAGCTTGTAACTTTTCTGGAACGAGCAGTTCAGGGCATTTGGTAAACGCCGCCAGTGACCATTTAAACAACATCACAGCTCCGCGTATCCAAGCATTTCAACTTGCAGCAAGCAACGAAACATCTAAATTTGCGTTTAACATATTTTTACCAGACCGGCATCACTGTGAGGTATCAACCGACGCAGATAATTCTTATTGAGAACCATGGCTGTCCACAAGAACATCAACCCTTGACACGTTACAACTATTTCTCGTACAGACAAAACCTTATTATTGTCTAGAACTAATCAAGACTATTTCTCCAAACCAACGATCAAACCGCGTTAACTAATTTGAACCAACAATGTTAACAGCAAGCACCAACTCCACGAGTGGACAGTTATCTTCCACAGCGAACATTCGTCCAAGGATATATCTCTGCAGTATAGCACATACCACGACACGGCAAAGCCTGAAGACAGCCGGCGTCGGTCTGTCATATGCATCAGGAGTCGTTTCCAGCAGTAGACCAGGTTTGCAATCTGTTCAAATCATGGTCACCTCAGGAAAATCGATGTTCAGAAGTACGATCACTGGCCCGTTTTCACACGTTTCATCCCGGTGGAGTTGAAGGGTGATACATTGGGACTGAGGTGGGGGCTTGGGCTTTCCTCCCTTAGAGTACCATTCAGAATTGCCAATTCTCTCAGCTGCTGCTTCTTGAAAAAGTCCATGGATTCGTCCTGATTATAACAATGTTAGCAGAGAGGTACTGCCGACTTCAAAGATAAAATGAAGATCAAATAAAAGTGGAGCTGGGGCAGGACATACTACTGGTTTGAGAAGATCCTCCAGTATGGCCACAGCTTGGTTTAATCGGGCATCAACAATACCCGCCGGGAACTCAGCTTCGACGAGTAAATGGAGTGGTTCATTCAAGTGCTCATAGCCAGGCTTATCTCTAAGCTTGTTTTCCTATTCAGTAAAAAAAAAAAGATCAGTTTTTCAGGACCTTTTCAATGATCTTTAGTAGTCAGGATATGACAGAAATTGGTAAACACAAGAGGTAATTCTGTTCAACATTGCTTACAAAACAATAGTTTAGTAACTAAGTTGTACTAAATCAGCGGCAACTAATATGGAACCGAGGATATTAATGTGCATAACAAGCATCGTAATGGAACATGAGTGGTTCTAAAATGCCTCTAGAAAAAAAAAAGGTTTAGTACAACTTATACTAATAAGTTTTACTAAATCAGCGACAACTAATATGGAACCAAGGAAATAATTAACAGCCATAAATATTATATCAATATTAATGTGCATAACAAGCATCGTAATGGACCATGAGTGGTTCTAAAATGCCTCTAGAAAAAAAAGGTTCCTAAAGCGTTCCAGGCGTGTTGGTAAGTAATAGGAAAACTATAAAAATGGTGGTTCCGACATGTGTTAATTACCTTAACAGTATCTTTCACAGAACCACGTCCACGAATATAGACTCTACACTGAGTTGTAGCTTCAACTCTTTTCAGGGAGTTTCCTCGTGGCCCCAACAAACGACCAACAAAGTTGAACTAATTATAGCAGAAAATTGTGGATTATTTAGATTCAGCATAGCACATTAAAGCAAGTTAAAATAGTGTATCCCACCAACTTGTGGCAAAAAATGTCATACATACATTTGGATACTTGTCTGCAGGAATATCTATCCTGACAAGTTTCTTCACAGCAGGGCTGCCTACAACTCCAGGAGCACCATTCCAGCCCATGGACGGTGATTGGTGCATCCCCATATGCTGAAGAAAGGCATTTTAACATAAGCAAAGAAAAGAAATAATATAAAAAGTGATTCTATTAGGCACTGAGAGATGGCTAGTATTGCACATTAACTATGTGATAAGAACACATTATACAAGAATGCTAGTGATAGTATTAAGAAAACAATATGAAGAGTCCATATATCCATGTCATTTCCTAAACAAAACACAAGTTGTTTCCATACTGAGCATTGTTGAACTACTGTTTTCATGGGCAGAAGAAATTGCTGAAAGGTCATAAACAGTGGTTACAAGAATGACTGAATGAGATTTACCCTGCATCAAACTGCTATCAGTTAAATATTACCTTTATGGGTAGAACCAATGGTTTCTAATCATTTAAATCGCATGAGAACTATTTCAGATCCAAGACTTGGATGAAAATCACCAGTGAACTAGCGAAAGACCTTGCCAGTTTAGTGAAAGAAAAAAAGTTGAAACATGCCATTCTTGAATTACTTAGAGCTATTAATATATGCAATAACGAATGCAACTTGAATAGTGTTTTTGAAACCATTCCTATCAGTATCACTCTGTATATCTAGCCTTTTTATTCCTTGTTCATGAACTGGACTGCTGTCAAGACTTGGTCCTGGATTAGTTGACCCGTTTGGGCTAGTTTCTGAAAAGCTACATGGATAGCACATACTAGTTAGCAACACTGGTAAAAATTATGCAAATTTGAAGCGGCCGTATCAGAAGAAAAAACTAGAGAAAGAAATCAGCAAGATACCATTTCCCTAGCAGCTATACAAAACCTTAGGCAGTTAGAGTTTGTAAAACCAATAAACAGAAGAATATATGAATATGTATAACCTCTGCTTCCATTCCTGCCCATCCCTCCAGATCCATTGGTTGGCCATTCATAGGGTGGCCAGCTAATCTTAATGGGCTACCGTAGTCAATTCTCTCAGGTTCAACAAAATTTGGGTTAGGTGGCAAAGAAGATGCCCGCAAAATTTCTGCATTGAAGAAAAACAATAGTATGGGACCTGTTAGTTCTTTTGGTGCTACTTTAAATCAGGGAGAAAAAGTTTACGCTAGAAATTTATGTTTGAAACCTAGAATCACCTAGATGTTAGTGTAGAAATCGCCACTCAAATTATGTAACAGTTACATTATGATATGGAACTGAAAAATAAGCATGTTAACTGAAAGATATGACTGAAGAACATCACGGTATTTGACTGTCCGTTCGTATTATGGTTTCTTAACGGGTTAGTTTATGCACATCTTTTAATCCCTGGCAAGCAACTGATGTGTTTTCCCACAATGCCATAGGGATTTGGAGGTAACCGGTACGGTGGAAATCCTGAATGTACCGGACGAATGAGTCGACATATCTGTGAAGCGAACTAATTCAGTAACCTTACTAAGATTCGTGACAAACAACTTGACAACACAATCTAACAAAAATCCCCATGAGTATCTTTTCATATCGAAAAGGACAGACATGATTGTCCCATGAAGAACAGCAATTTCTTCTGACAAGTAGCGAGGATAGCTAGAAATAGCAATTTGGTAAATTTAACATTCTAGTAGCTACTTCGATCTAAAACTATTGATTAGAGTACATAAATAAGTAGTATCGGTGTAATACGCAAGAAACAAAACAAAAAAATAGCAAAGGAAACAAACCTTGGTTTAAAAGCCTGTTACAAAATGGAAGAACTTGCAAGAACGGAACTAATTTCTGTCTTTCAGCAAGTAACTCCGCAATATATCTACAAAGTAAGAAATCTCATCAGTAAGATCAACTGTAAATATAACAAGCACAGAATGACTTAAGAACCAGAAATAATAATGACTCCAGAAAGTATCACAAAGCAAAGACTACAAAATTCCCTCGAAATAATGATGACATGTACAGCAATGTGAATAAACACCAAGAACTTGTGACCGAATCAAAAGTCGTAATAGTGGGCGCTCTGCCAATGACCACAGAGTCCACTCAAGGTTATCATGGTCATTTTATTCCTAATAGCAAGCACAAATCTACCATTAGCCCGTAATCCTCAACTTGGTAGATCACCACAGCTTCGGGACATGATTCGATCGACGGTAAAATAACACCAAGATGGTCCAGATTAACGACAAATCTTGCACGACCGGAATCAAATCTCACACTCTCGTGACGACTAGAAGCTAAAAGGATCGACACGAAGATAAAAAATGTAAAGTTCAGAGCAGTTCACAGCAGGTGGGGGGAGGGCAGAGCATGCACAGACCTCTCCCGCTCGGAGGCAGACGGCCTCATGGGATTGTGGTGGCGAGGGGAAGAATGGACACCAGACGGAGATGGTGAGTACTGGAAGAAAGGGGGCGGCGGGATCCTCTCATCCATGGCTCCCAGCAGAAACAAGAATTCAGTACAGGATTGCAATCTTTGTGGGCATGGAAGAAGAGCCCAGTAAGTCAAGAGAGTAAGAAAACAGAGAAGAGAAACAGCTGGGGAGCTATCAAAGCAAATGAATGTGGTGGAGGCCTATATGGAATCCAGTGAAATCTAGAAAAGACAGAAAGGTGCCAAGAACCAAGAAATGAGTAATAGGGATGGGTGGGATTATGTATGCTATAAATTAAATAAAAAGGGAAGGTAATAGCTGGGTTTGTGTCAATCAATAATCAGAGCCCAGGCTGTGCAGGGCTGGCAGCAGCTCTTTGTGGCAGCCTGTCTCTCTGTCTGCCTGCCCGCTGCTGTTGTTCTTGCTTGCTCTGCCACCGCTCTCTACTACAACGACACACACCCTGTGGAGAAGGGGGTGGGTGGGAGGCGAGAGAGAAAGAGGAAGAGACAAGCCCAAACAAGAACCTTGGATGCTCTCTCGCCACACTACTCTATGCAGCTAAAGTAAAATGACGGAGACAGTCCGATTTAGGCCCATTTTCCTTTTAAAAATAAAGATTCTCCAGAAACGGTTTAAAATTTTCTATTAACAGAAACAACAGTGAAAAAGTCCCTAAAAATTCGGAAAGTCTCTTTTGCTCCTGTGCACCAGGGCTCACTTCGTTTTAAAATATTAAAAAAATATATACTCATAAGCTTTAAAAAAATTGAAATTAATTTTTGATATAGTTCATGATGTAGTCTACAAACATGTAAAATCAAAACCGGCAATTAGTTTATTACGGAGTACACAAAAATGACAAAATCTTATAAATTTTGGACATTTGAAGCATAGTTATTTTCCGTGTACCTAAAAATATAAAGTATTTTAAATTAGAATTTTCCATGTTTGTAAAACACATCGTTAAGAACACACGAGATTTTTTTTTCACATTTTTTTAAAACTTTTAAATATGATTTTGACTATTTTTAAATACAGGGAGCACTAGTGCCCATGTGCAATCTGCACTCCTGAAATTTCTCAAACCAACCTTTCAAGTTCTAAAACTTACTCATATGGCTTCTATGCGTTCTGAAACATGGGACCAATACGTACTCTATGGACATGTACGCATCCGACAAGTGGCTCTCACTTGTAGCAGCCCAGCAATGGGAAGTGCAGAAGTCAACTGCAATTTTGTGTTAAACCCACTTATTTCTTTCTACAGTTTTGATTAAACTCTCTATCACTCATCACCGTCCCACGGCTCGAGTTGGTCAACACCATAGACGACCAACAACGCACATGGATTTGATAGACGCCGGTAGCACGGAGATCCACACACCATCCATAGGAGGATATCATGGAGAAGGCACTATGTGGTGTCGATCGTCATGGACACATCATGGGTGCAATTCACTTCCTTCATGGCGATTGGTGAACCGATGAGACCAACATTAACCATAATGTGTGGTACAATAGTTGATTTTAGGTGCTTTGATGATGTTTGGGTCGATTCTTAGCCTCGATCGGACTACATGTTCGTGTAGGTGTGGCTGACTAAGTCAAAAGTTAAGACCTGATTTTGATTTTTAATTGGTGCTCTCGCTAAATGGGGGTTTCTTTTTGTCATTGTCGTAAATGATCGCAATGACTATTTTAGTGCGGATATCGTGGATGGTGTTTTTTTCGTTGTCAACTGTGCATATGTTGACCGAAAGCATGTATGGTTTGATTTCTATAAGATGGAGTCTTGTGTAAGTAAGAATTTGGAAGATCAAGGTGTCTCTTACACAGAAAATAAATAAAGATGAAGGGATTCACTTCATATGGCAGGACAAGGATGTTGAAAGCATGGTTGAAATGATTCAATAAGAAGAGAGGTTTCTATGCATTTACCTAGATCGTGATCACAACATGGATACTGTCAATTGGGGGACTAAGCATGTCATCAATGTTGCAAGCCCGTAGGGCAGGGCCGGAAAAATTCTGAGATCCTCTTCCTAATTCTAAATGGGTACTATCATGATAGTGAAGGGTTTCGATGCAGAATAACAAAAAAAATCCTAGCAAAGATAACAGATATAGCCAAGATCTATTACTATGCAGTATGAAGTAATAGAGGAGATCGGTGTTCATACCCTTGAAGACGCTCCCGCACAAGCATTGCTGAGGAAGACGAGCGTAGCCGACCTTAAGGTTGTGTAGTCATATTAGCGACAAAAGGCAGAACCTTATAGCTCTACACACATACTGTGTAGATGACGACTTCTGGGATCCGGTCCAGCAAAGCAGCAGAAGTTGGAGACTTGGACCGAATATCCCACAACACGGTTGTGTGCGTACAGTGAAAAAACATCGACTCGTGCGCAACTCCAATTGGGAACCACGTTTGAGAGAGAGAGAGAGAGAGAACGAGTGCCTTTTGGGAGAGGAGTGCCTCTTCTTATACAGAAGAAGGAGGAGGAGGAGGAGGGAGGCCACCCTTCTTGGCTTAGCCATGTGAGACTAATCCCACATGGTTGGCTGGCCAAGGGAGGACAGCCCCTAATGGGCCCATGCGGCTAAACCATTAGGAGGCTCCTCACTCCTTTTTTCCTAATGGGACTCTTTTCCTTATGAGACCCATTTAAGGTAAAATGCCTTTAAATATTAAATAAAAAATATATTTAATCATTAATTACCTTAGTTAATATTAAATATATATTATTTAATTTATCTAGCTCCAAAACAAGTTAGGGGCTCCTGGTACAAATAATCTAGTATGCATTTAATCTAATCACCATTAGCCTCCTGGTGATTCGACTATGCACTGCTCGTGGGAAAGGTTTATTCAATGGATCTACTACATTGAGATCTGTATACTTTGCAAAAAAAAATATGTTACCTACTTTGACATCATTCCATATCTTATGATAACAATTGAAATATATGTTTTGGTGATGGAGTGAGACTCGAATCCTTCGCGTAGCATGGGTTTTAAAAGTCTAAGAGGTCTATCAAAGAAAACCATGCATGCTCGGAAAAAACCCGCTTAGTCCATTCACACTTGCCATTTCTGAAACAACCATATACTCCTATACTTATGCGGATTGTGCGACAGTACATACATATGCCACTTCGCAAGCTAATCATGTCTTTTCTCAAACAATAGACTTTCCTATGTGAGATTTCTAGTCGTATGTTTATGGTTTGTGGTAAGAGTGAAAACTTGCTTTAGAGTTACCATGTTTTCTGGTCTGTGGTAGATTGTGCGACAGCTGAATTTTGCATACGTGTCTAGCATCCTTAGACCAGCTACACCGTTGCAAAAAAGCGATTCATATGTTCCTTTGAATCGATTCACTACACTGCAGAGCATCGGTTCCGTGTGTTAGAGCAGAGAAGTGGCTCATCTTATGGATGTGGTTCAATGCCAGGCAACAATAGTTTTCTATTAAGAATGCAAGAGTTCTACCGTGGGAACACAAAGAAGATGACAAAAGGTTGGGCCCCATTTCACTATCCACACCGGTTCAACACATAGTGAGGTTTTGGTGTCGACTCAAGCGAAGGTACCTTTTCCGGTTGAATCGATACCACAGTGTGCTTAGTCTTAGGATCAACAAAACCTACTCATTGTACAACTACTACTCTTTCCTTAATGTTGCCATCAGAGAACATGGTTTCGTTAGCCATCTATCAATTTCTCAATTCAAATTGTAGTAACTGCTAAGACGATACTAAATAGACGTAAGCTTCGCCACCTGAGACTGAATCTCCTTATAGTCAACTCTTTGAATATTTCAAAAACGTTTCGTGACAAATCGAACTTTATAGGCGGTTTCTATTCGTCAGTGTCTATTTTTTCTCAACGGCCCTGAAGACCATCGAGAAGATCTACCCAAGTCACCACCTTGTAATCATACATGGATTTTATCTCAGATTATATATATGGCTTATAGCCATTTCTCGTACGTAGGTCCACTATCGCTTCCTTGTAGTCCGTAGGTTTGTCATGTTTCATTAACATGTTGTTCATAACAAGATTGTCATAGCACTTACTGTAGAACACATTCTCGCATGCCTATGATATTAGTATGAGCTTTGATTAGAGCTTTGTGATCATTATCACTAGCTTCTTCTAGAGCACGGTTCCGGAACAACTTCTGTTACACCACTCGATGTCCGGAGGGAAAGTTCATTAACTTCATCTTGCTCTACTTTCTCCCCCCACTTATACCCTTGGCAAGATACAACTTCTTCGGTAAGGTATGTTCCGACAACGAATTTCTTTCATCGTGAAGTATGTATCCAATTAATTTATCACATACTTCTACAAAGATGAATGCATCCGCTTTAGGTTCAAAATCATCGAAAACCTAAATTACATAAATGACAATCTAGGCTAAAAGTCATACCATAACTCATATGGTATTGTCTCCATGGATTTAGATGGTTTCCCTATAATTTAAAGTGAATGTTTTGATTCTAACATATAACTCAAATGATAACAATAATTCCATAAGAGATATTATTGACAATAGATTATTCAACAGAGTATGGTTATGACATACAAACACACCATATCACTGTGGTGTTCCATGCAGCATACTTTGTGAAACTCTTTTCACAAGTCTTCCAATGATATGCCAAAAGCTCATAACTCAAATCCTTCTCGCCTCGATTAGAATCGCAGGAAATTGATTTTCTCGTTAAATCTATTTTCTACTTCACTCTGAACTTGTTTGAACTCATAAAATTCTTCATACCAGTGTTTCATTAAGTGGATACACACATATCTACTCAAATCATCGGTGAAGTTTATGAAACAATGATTTTCACTACTTATTTGAAGTACTCATTGAACCGCACACATCTTCTGTGTCCTTAAATAAAAAACATAGTCTTTAGTTATCTTGTCCATGAAGGACGATTTTCATGTGTCAAAATATGAAAATCTAAGGACTCAAAGTTCTGTCACATTTGAGCTCCTTCATGCATATAACATTGACATGACTTCAAACGGTAGCGCCACACGAATACGGTGTCATTATTAACATGTCCATTGGCATTAATGTAATGAATGTAGGAGCTACTACCATCAGATTAAAATGAGAACAATCTATTCATAACCAGTGTATTACCATTAAATGATAATACTCATAAATATAGGTCAACATTTGTCATTAACATATATGAATAATTGTCTCGCCAGAGGCAAGACACACTTATAATGATCACACCAACAAGTGATTACAAAAGAATATATTCAAATGATAGATGTATAGGGAGAGTGTCGATGGCCATCACAACATATTGTTGTCATTACCGAAACACATTGTATCCTCGTCCTTCCAAATAACTCAAGCAGAAAATCTTGTTTTCGTAAAACATGACCAGTATAAAAATCTTAGTCTCTGCAGCGAGCACTTGCTTAGGAAAAACATTCATCATGCATGTATCATATATACCATCATCATCAATGACTTCCCGGTGATCTGTTTCATCTTCTTGATTTTTCAATACAACCAAGAATTCATGAATGTGAATGATTCCCCTTGCATGGCATAGTCTATGAAAAACTATTTGCAGCTGAGCTGAGCAGCAAGTGCAACACCTCATCATAAGAAAAATGTATGTCATCCAGTAATCGAGCTGAGCGAGGTGTTCCAGTGTCATCAAGCATGACTGGCACGTGCTCTTTTAACGCTTGTGTTCTCTTCTATTTTGGTCGAGAAGGAAAACTGGCCAAAAACTGAAAAACTTCATCAACCTGACTTGCGGTGCATACAACTCATCGAGTTCAGCGAGCATACAGTATGTTCGCGATCTGTGAGCATGCACCTAGAGTTCATACTCGTGGCAGAGATCACACCACACTGGACTATGATGGAATTATCTGCACGAACTTTATAATTCAAATCATCCCTTTGTTAGTGAATCCTGGGTTTATCTCCCAACGGATTTTTATATCATATAGAGCTAAAAGTGTGAACATGGAGTATTCTCAAGTTACAGTACAAAACTATGAAGTTGGACCCATCTTTTAAGTTTCTCAATCATAGGAATGCGCGTAAGTTTTAAGAGGGCTATCGAACATGTTATTACCTACAAAGGTTTTTGAAAAGTCATTTAGACTATGTTCATAATATGAGTTCACGTTTATCTAAATAAATCTATAAGCACTGCCACTTAAACGAACATCCCTCACTTTAGTTTAGCCATTACACGATCCTAATCCACTATACAATACCCGATCGTCATGGCCGATAGCATAGCTTCAAAGGTATACATCATCATGTCAAGCACATCGTCCATGTGCTCATGCTTAACCATTCGGTCACTTGTGTTCCGAGACCATGTCTGTACATGCTAGGCTCGCTAGATTCCCCTTTAGCATATTGCAGCGCATACATAGCTTACACCCACTGATATCGCAAAAGTATAGGAGATCGTACGTAGCCTTTTCGATAAGTAAGGGCGTCGAACCCAACGAGGAGCTGAAGGTAGGATAAATGTTCTCTCAAGTTCTATCAACCACTGATATAACTATATGCACACTAAACGTTTACTTTATCTAGGAAATAATACTAGAGCAATAATACAGGTATCAGAGATAGCTTTGCAAGATGATAAATACAAGAAAGTAAATGTTAGTGCTGCAGAAATAAAGTACACTAAATGACTATAAACTAACAGTACCATAAGTGCGGAAAAGTAGTGGTAATTGTGGTGGATTTGTCCATGATCAAATAGTCAAATACAAGGTTGGTATTCCTCTTTTATGTGGGAGAGACAAAGCTAACAAGCTCTCACTATCCAATTATTGCAAGTACTTATGATTGAAACTCTAGCAAACATCCGTAACTACTAGAAGATACATTAAGGTAAAAATACTTAACCATATCATTAAGATCAAAATGTTCTCTTTATCCCATATGCTTCAATCACTAGATTGGGACTTATGTTTCTGTCACTCAAGCAGCTCTCCCTCTAGATTTCTCCACATACTACAAACCCTATGATGTGATCCATGCGTTCATAAACATATGATGGGCACCATAAGATTGTAAAAAATTCAGTATAAAGCTCAAACCATCCATAGAGATTCAACAATCAATCATATGACAAAAGGGATCTACACAAACATGACATAGATGCAATAGATCATCTGTAAATAATTTATAACGTCAAACACCATATTTACATAGGATGGTACAGAGGTGTGTGGGAGGATGAACCACTGTATACAAGGAGGAATTGGCGATGGAGATGGCAGTGAAGACGGTGGAGAGGACAACGGCGGGCGCAGGGTGGCGCCGGCGGTGGCGCAGTGACTCCTTCCCTGCGCTGCCGGCATTATAGGGGAGCGCTACCCCATGGAGATGGGATCCATGGAGAGGCAAAAATGTGGCTTGGTGGCTGGAATTTCGTGGTCTAGGGTGTCTCCCACGACCTAGGTTTCCTCCCTTTTTATAGTCTCACGGATTTTCGTCATCCTATCTAGGGATGCGGTAAATCGGGCTTTTCTCGGCCGTCCGGACTCGGATTTGGCAAACTTTATGTCTACGACGTTCGCCGCGAAATTCCCCACAACTTTCACGGCCGCACTTTTTTTATTTAACGCGTATTCAACCTGTAACGTGGCAATCTTTAAAAAGACTTTTCTGACAGATTTCAGGAAAGTCCCAATTCGACTCCAATAAGCTTTCCTCTTGTATTTTTGATAATTCGTACACTTCAAAGTGTAAAACAAGAACATTGGGCACTTTTGCAACTATTAGTATGTTAGTCCAAATAAATCAAAACTTAATATAAAAACAATTATAAAAAACATAAAAGTAACATGAAACCATCAAAAATTATAGATACGTTTTAGACGTATCACCCACCATATGCGAACGCCGAAATGGATATCACCTGATTGTCACGGCCTTCCCCATAACGGAGACCTTTCTTGGTAATGCATTATAAAGGGAGAAAAATAATGATGTAATTGATTCTAGGGTTCATCTTATATAACTACCGATGTATATCTAATACAAACAATATATAAGATGCACACATAACATCAAAGGTGTAATGCAATGTGATATGGTCCTCATGTCTCTATGTCGACAGTTTGAACAATTCATAAAATTACCGTGACCCAATCACATGCACATGTAAAATAAAGTTAGACGCCTCTACTTGATCTTTTTCATGTTTTATGTGGCTTAGGGGTTTTCGCAGAAGAATTGCTTCTACTTACGAACATGCAACCACAACACCGATCAAACAATCGTCTGTATTACACCCCTTTTGGTGCCCTACTTTGCAAATGTCATACCAACGATTGAAGGAGAGACAGACATCCACCAGCCGCTTACATGGTACAAGCCATATGTCAGTTGCGGAACCAGTATCGCATAAGCGTACGCGTAAATTCGGTCTGGGACGCTACATCCAACAAAACCGCGGTATGAACAAGTACACGTAAGAGGGTAACGATTTGTAGTTTCGATGCCCTCAATCAACATGAGTTCTAACCGTACTTTATATCTACGAATAAATCGACTCTAATACCACTGAAGGGTTTTGGTGTAGAATAAAAAAAAATCCTAGCAACGATAAACGATATAGCCAAGATCTATTACTATGCATATATGAAGTAACGGAGGAGCTTGGTGTTCCTACACTTGAAGATCGATAGCGAGGATTACGCTCCCACACAAGCGTTGCTAAGGAAGACGAACCTAGCCGACCTCTAGGTAGTGTAGTCGTACCGGCGACTAATGCCACAAAAGGTAGCACCTCGTAGCTCTACACACATACATTGTAGACCATGACTTCCGGGCTCCGGTGCAGCAAAGCAGCGGAAGTTGGAGACATGGACCAATGATCCCACGACACGGTGTTGTGTATATGGTGAAAAAACCTCGACTCATGCGCATCTCCAAATGAGAACCACGTTTGAGAGGAGATAGAGAGAGAAAAACTAATGTCTTTTGGAGAGGGGTGCCTCTCCTTATATAGGAGGAGAAGGGAGGCCACCATCCTTGGCTTATCCATGTGGGACTAATCCCACATGGTTGGAAGTACAAGGGAGAGCAGCCCCCTAATGGGCCCATGCGGCTAGCCTATTAGGGAGGCAACCTCGTCCCTCCTTTTCCCTTAATAGGCATATTTTCTCTCTATGGTCCATTTAAGATAAAATACATTTAAAATAAATAAAATATATTTAATCATTAATTACCTTAATTAATATTAAATACATGTTATTTTATTTGTCTAGCTCCGAAACACCTTTCATAGCCCTCCAATCTCCATCGGATATTTCTCCCGTAATCCGAAACACCTTCGGAACCCCTCCGATCACCATAGGATAATTCCCAAAACAATTCCAGATCTCTTCTCTATTTTTCTCTTTGGTGCCAAATCAAACCTAGACGTCCTCTACCCTTGAGTGTGCCACCCTATTGTTCGGGATCACTCCAGACATGATCGAGATTCCTCTCTGATCAATGAACAAAAGCGGGATCTAGAAACTCATGATGGCCCATGTGCAATTCACGATTATCTTTGTCGCTTGAACATTAAACGTCGATTCCCATGCCTTTTTTCCTAGTGATACCAAGTTTGCCCGAGACTCGATCTCTGGTATCTCCATACCTAGTTCAATCTCGTTACCGACAAACACATTTACTCGTTCGCGTGACATTTCATCCTCATGACCTAGTCACATGCTTGCAAGGTTTACTTGATGCAATCTCACCGAGTGAGCCTAGAGTATCTATTTGTCAGTCGGATTGACAAATCCCGCTCTTGATGCATACGCCTCTACATATCCCTCCGGAAACCTGATAGACACCTTTATGATCACCCTGTTATGGTGTGATGGTTGATGCAGTCAAGGCAACCTCGGAGAGAGTGATTAAATATGATCTCACGGTCGAAGGTTTGGGTACTACGTTTTCATGTTATCACAATGTTGAACTATGTGACTAGATCTCATTGTGATACATATGTATTGGGTGCATGTCCATCACGTCGTTCATCGAATGATATGACTCTATTGTCAATTGACATAAATATCCATGATTAGGAAACCTTCGAGCGGAATCAACGCTTGAGCCTACCTTTGCACACCTCCGTTACTCTTTAGGAGGCATCCGCCCCAGATAAACTACCCACGTCATAGTCCACCCCCCCCCCGAATGATTGGTGCGGTGGCTAGGCATCCTTAGACGAAAGAGTGGTCTTTCAGGATTGGTCGTTGTGTGCCACCACCTCCCACCTATCGTACACATTCGATGAAGGTTGCCACTGCGAAGCTATAGTCAAGGTGCAGTGGGTCTTACCGTCTAGCCGTTGGTACTCCGCATCTTCATGGAGAATTGAATTTCACCGGGTTCATGTCGGAGACAGCGTAGACAAAAGGTAGGACCAGATCATGCGAAGATCTCTTCGCCCTATTTATTAGGATCATTTGTTGCCCAATAGACTAGTTAAATAGAGGCTACTAGGGACCTAGTTGTTTATATACCACACGTGTATTAATGTTTCCTCTTAATACAGTTATAGCATGGTATAAAACTTATTATGAACATATATGAGTTATGATAATAAAACATCTTTATTATTTGCCTCTAGGGCATAACTCTTTCAGATAGAACAATAGAACTAATAAATTGCAGTATTGTATAAGTTGTAGTATCTTACATAGCAATTGTTATATTCAGCATGTGATAATATCTTATCGGAGAACACTTCTGATCTTTTTATAATAAATTTGTCCATTTTTTAGATCATTCTCTATAACTTTTCTCAAACGCCTTTTGGGTACTAGATTCATGTTTTCCCTAATGACTTGGATTTTGATTATTAAACACTACATGCAACAAATAAATAAAATAAAAGGAAGCAAATGAGTATTGACAAACTAAACTGGAATGGGGTCATGGATGATCTTTCTATCATGTGATGTACGATTCTCGCGTGCGCTTGATCGTTATCCTAGAAATTTTCGTGCGCGTCGTGACTCCTGATGGGTTGCACTATAGTGCTGAGCTATGAGTTGCCTCTACCTGCTTGTTTTCTTTAAAATTCTAATGTTATGGATTTGGCAACACGCTTATGTAAGCCTAACCGGAAATCCTGACCCCCCCTAATTTCATCGGTCTCGTGCGGCCTACACATTTGGCACTATTGTTGGTCCGAGCTTGCAAGATCGGAGAACAAGACTACTAGACTAGATTACCAGTGAGGAACAAGAAGCGGCAAGTTGAAGATAATGTATCCAGTGATGAGGAGGTGATAGTGAAAAATCAAACAAGGTAAACTATGTTGTAGAGATAGTAGATTGTGAAAAATAATGCTGTAGATAAAGACGATGAATTTGGTAAGGAAGATGTTCAATAATTTGATGAGGTGAAGATAAAGTGGAAGGGAAGGGAAATGAATTGGTAAGTGATTTGAAAGATGATATCGGTCCAAGATCTAGAAAAGTTCCTAGTGCAAGATCAGGAATGTCAAGAAGCATCTGCTTGTTGCTACAGGATTGTATCTCTGCCTGATGCAACATAAGATCTCTTCCCTCTGTGAGATTACGGAACTTGGTTGGGACGTGTGCATCCTCTTTGAAGTGTTTTTAAAATTTGTTTCACATGCGCCTGACACGAAGCTATGCTTTGAGTCAATGGCATACTCTATCGACCTACAATAGTTCTAAATTTCCCTATAATGATAAGATCATTAAATTTATCATGCACAATGTAAATGGACATATCTTGACTAATGGACTTGCTTTTTTTTTTACTTATCTGACATGATTATCCAAGGATTAGTGCTATGAATTCTGAAATCTTGATTTAGTGGAGGTGCATATAAAAGACACCGGATGGATCATATGTGCAATTATTAGGACCACTACCAACAATTTCCATTAAAACTTGATAGATAAAATTATTAGGATCAATGGCAATTTATGTTAGCATCCCACCTCTAAATTTAATCTTCTGACGGCAGCAAAAACAAATAGAACTAGCATACTAACTTATAAGAAGTCTCTCTGCAGGCATATCCAAGAAAGAATAACAATAATCTGAAAAAGAAGAAGAACACTATTAGGCCTCCTTTTGGAATATGTGTTGAGAAGATGTATTATAGGGATTAGACCCGTTGATCCCTTGTCCATAATCCTATAGTAGGTTCTATTCTCTAATTGTACATTCATATATCCATTCCATAGCTAGCTCCTAGATCCTCGCTTGCTTTGTTGTTTTTTGAGTCATGTTCCGCTCTTTTTGAACTATTTTTTGCACGGCTCCTGGAACTCATCTTCTCATCAACTACTTTTCAGCAAAAAAAAAGTTATGCATGCTTTGAATTTCCATTTTTTGCGGTGTGTTATCCATTAAAATCTTGGACATGATTTACTTGGTTCAACTATTATTAGAGGATCACATGTAAATGGGAAATCATCACCACATATTTCCTCTATTCTTGCCATGACCTTCTTCTTGAAGTAAATGTTTGACTCTATGCATGCAAGAGGACCCGTTGTTGATTTCCTAAGCACATCAACAACAAAATGATCAACATAAAATTTAGGTTTATTCATACCATATTTACTTGATGTCTTGAAGTTATAATTTGTATTCCATATCCTAGACCATGTAAAACTAGTTGACCACATCAAGCGATGAGGCTGACCTACTGCGATATTTGCTCTACCGGTCGATCGAGTGGTGCCCAACTCTTCCTCAAGATTAATTATATTTTTAACCTTTCGGTTCATTTATTTCTTGTTTCTTCTAATGTATGAAAATCCTCTAAACTTAATAAAACCGGGTAAATCTATTGTTTCCCTTATGTGGAAAAAACTTCTAAGTGCATACAAGTCATTTTGCGGCATGTACAAGGATAGTCACTTTGACAATCTTTCCCTTCCCATGCAGGCCGTCGATGAGGGTGAGCGAGGTGCGCGACCGCACAGGGCCCCCAAAAAATTCGGGCCCCCAAATCACTAGACACAACATAGGTGCGGCCGATCCAGATCTTTGGTGGAGAAGAAGGGTACTCCGCCCCACCTTCACCTTTCCTCCAGGATTCAGCATACTAGCAGAGAAGTACCATGGCCGGTCATTTTTCTGGAAGGGAACCGCCATTGATGGTCGATGGAAGCTCTCTGTCCAGCAGCATATGTGAGAAGATAACCTTTTGACCAGGTCGTCAGTTCACATATGGGCTTAAGGGAGAAGGCCCATAAATGTTGGCTGCTCTTTTTTCTTGAGATGAACGTTGTATGCCTGTTGAGGATTTTTTTTTTTGAGACAAAGTATTCCTGTTGAGGTAGCACAATCTTTCCACTTGTTCTGGCCAGAAATAATTTCCACTCGTTGTTGTTGGTTGGCATAGCCCGCGGCACGCATTGCAACTGTAACTTATGGCTTGGATTACTAATCAATTATATTTTGTAAGATGCCTTCTAAAACAATTTTCATAAGTTCCCAATTTTTTTTTCTGTAGTTGTAATTCATGGATCTTATAACCCGAATATTTTGTGGATATATGTTATACAAAGTAGATTGGTATTTATGATTTAATGTTCTAGCCATAGTAGTTATATGAAATAATACGGTATCATTTCATAGTTCGCACCGGGGCCCCTAAATTCTGGAGGCGGCCCTCCATGTCATCTAAAAGTTGGTTGTCACTACACTAGGTAAATTTGTGGTGACATTAATATTAGGTATATCTGATAATGTTCCTTCAAACAAACATGTAGAGAGACCAAACATTTTTTTTTGAGAAACTAGGAGATAATCCAAAAATTCAATATAAACAAGATCCGGAGGCAACTTTTTTCTATGTTGAAAACAATCATTCTTACTTAAGACATATAAATTTAAATTTCGACGATATTTGAGTCGATGGGCTACTCTTTAGTTAGATCCAGACCGCTGCTTGCGCATTGTGTTGGCATATTATATTGATGGTCAAGATTTAATGGTATGGTAATTTAATTTGGGAGTTACACAACCAATCCACCGACAAGAGGAAAAATAGACGATCCACCGTTTGATTTCAATATTACTAATAATGCATAAATAAATCCATAGTGACATCATCTTCTTTGCTTTGTACTACCTCCAACTCAACATTGTTTTGGTAGACTATTTTAGCCTACCCAAAAGTCTTATATTTTGGGATAGAGGAAGTCATTTTTTTTCTAACGACGTACTTCGTTTTGGTTATGTTATTTTATAATATATTGACCAATGTTGCTCCAGTGATATACATTTCATGTAGCACATATTTAGTGACATTAGATTCAGATTATAAAATATTCACTTACTATTATTATGGTATATTAGATAAACAATGTATTACCGAATCTCGTAGGAAAATAAGAACGTTTGCATGTTAGGCTTTACTTAATGAATTGACTCTTAGCACACTATCCTATGTACTAGACGAAACAAGTGAGTTTGCATTTAATGATTTTAGGCTCATGTTTGCATGAGATTGTGGCATAATGCCTTTTGCATAAGATATGTAACTTTGCTTCTTTTTCTCATCAACTACTATGACGCATCAACATTTTGTCTATGAAACATACTACGATAAGGGAGATCAGTTTTGGCTCCCGAGCTCACATGCTCCCACTTCACTACGAAATTCAACAAGAAAAACACTTCAAAAAAATTCTGAAAAATATTAGAGACAAACATATACAAGTTTTTTAAATAGGTGTCAAATTTCGTAAAGAAATGGAACTTGTGATGCTCTGTATAAAATATACAAAATCATTGCTCAAAAATACATTTTTAAATCTCATGTCGGCCAAGTGATTTTGTTATTTTTTTCGCACAGAGCACCATAAATTTCATTTCTTGATGAAATTTTCCACGTATGTAAAACACTTATATATGTTTGTCTCTGAATTTTAGGAGTTTTGATGTGTTTTTTTTTTGTACTCAAGCAGGAGCATGTGAGTTCGGGAGCTATATTGAATTTCCGATTGGGAACGTGCCTATAAAATTTGGTCAAAATCTTGTCCTAACCAACTGAAATAGATATGCTAACGGAATGATATACACAGAAATAATCGCATGTATTAACTCAATGCGTAACTAATTTTATCATGATATTGTAACATCCCAAGTATGAAATATCCCTTAGAATGTTTGATTTATTGTTTTAATTCAATTATTGCATCATGTCATCATGTTTAATTATTTGTTTGCATTTGTTACTATTTGTTTTATTTCTGTTTGCATTGTTTTCATAATGAGTTTCAAACACTAATCAACATTTGTTTCATACTTGTCTGTTACAATCTTTTCAAATAAAGAATTGCAAATCAAAAACCTCAATTGCTTCCAAATAATTCATTAATGATCACCTATTAAATTGTTGCTTTAAATCAATCAATTAATTTAACCAATTAGTTCTAAATCATTTTCAAATTCAAACCAAGGCCTCAAATCAGTACCCTTTTGAAATCCATGGAATTCACCAAACAAATGTAATCCTTAATCACATTAATTCTTAGGGGTAACCCTATTAAAAATGTTGTTTTCAATAAGGTTTATTTAATATTTAAATTCTTTCAAATATGGTTTCAAATACAAACAGTATTTTAAATGTCAACTTTTTGCAAACCAATCTTGGAAATTGTTTGCTAATGTTCTAATTAACTTAACCTAATTTTTCTGGAATTTTTCCTAAACAAAAACCTATCCTTTTCTTCCAATTCTGTTTTCTGCAAAAAAAAAAGTAAAACAGAAAAAGAAAAAAAAAGAGAAAACTACAGCGCGCGCGCAGCACATAAGCTAAACCTAGCCCACCTAAGCCAACTAACGTGCGCAGCCCAGCCCATCTTCCCTGGCGTACCGCTTCAATATTCGTGCACGCTTCTGTTCGAAGTACGGCCGCGCATCCGTTGCGACAGTACGGCGATTCCGACGGCTCCCCTCGACGTCTGCGCCCTATTTAGCCCCTACCAAACCCTAGGAACGCAACCCTAACCCTACCTACCCCCTAGCCCCTCTTCTCCACCGCCGTCTGCCCTCTCCCGGCCACCTTTCCCTCTCGGTATCCACCTCACCGGAGAGGATCACCTCTGACGCCATGGAAATCACCAGCGCCCCCGTCTACCTCCACCCAATTTGACTACGGGAACCACGCCGCCTCGCCTTCCTCTACGGTTTCGACACCGGAGTGCGATCGGAGGAGCACGGGAGCCACGCCGCCGTCTCCTTCACCGCCGCGGCAGTCACCGCCGTCTTCGAGAACGTCGTCACCAGGCCTCTGCTTCCCACGACAACCGCGGTGAGCTCCACCGTTCTCATCCCCTCTCTGTCGCGCGTCCAGGTCTGCACGCATCGCTACCACCGCATCACCAGCACGAGCGCA
Source organism: Alopecurus myosuroides (assembly GCA_028641055.1). Taxonomy (NCBI): domain Eukaryota; kingdom Viridiplantae; phylum Streptophyta; class Magnoliopsida; order Poales; family Poaceae; genus Alopecurus; species Alopecurus myosuroides. Next base: position 139,886,276 of record CM054061.1, on the reverse strand, counting down.
TGTTTCCGTTGATCGCCGCCGGCCGTTCCGTCAGGTTGCAGTCGCGGTTGCATTTGTTCGTCAGAGTTTCAGTTCACGCCTTGTAACGTTATCCTCTCTGCGCCCTGCTACCTGACAAGCGAACGCGCACAGCGCAGTTGGTTCAGAGCTAGCGCTTGCAAGCGCGCGGTCGAGGGATCGAATCCCCGCGTCCGCATAAAATTCCCAACCTTTTTCTTCCACGCGCTGACAGCCATGGCCCAGCCGTCAGCCACTCGTGTCCCACGCGGGCACAGTGAGCCCACGGGGCCCCCCTGGCAGCGTCTGGGTGCGTTTCCAGTGGGTGTAAAACGTTTTTAAAACTTTCTGTTTTCAAAACTAGGTCCAATTAAATCACAGATTGGCCCCTGGTTTTAAAACCTTAATAACTTTTATTTTATAACTCTAAAAAATAAAAATAAAATATCCACACTGGTCTAAATTCAATTGTCTACCTTTTGGTAACCTTTGTTTCCTGTTTTGAATTTTCAAAATGCATTTAAAATTCAAATTTGAGTAATTCAAATATAATTTGCAATAATTCATAAATAATTCATACTAATTCCAAACAAGGCAAATAAAATATGTTTTTCATACCATTTTGAAAATCCTATTCAAATATAAAATTTGTTTCATTGTTTGAATAATTTAAATTGCCTAAATAATTTAATACTTGTTTAATTCATTAAATTTGATAAAATCATAACTTGCTCAAAATAAAATATTTTTGAACATGCAAAATATGTTTTCAAACCATCAAAGTGTGAACTTTTCAAATGTGAATTTGAATTTATGATTTGAACAAATAAAATTCAAATAATATTCAAACTTGTTTTAAATTCAATTAAAACTTGTTTAATATTGTTTAATTCATAATAAATTCATCCTAATTCAAATTTCAATATTTGAAACATGTAATCCAACTAAAATTTGATGTTCTTTTCAAATATAAATTTTGTTAATTGTTTTGCACACTTTAAATTGATGAAAACAATAATTGTTTGTGTGACATGTTTAAGTAACCAAACTTTCCAAACTTAATAAATGATTTCCAAAACTTGTTAAATCCTTTTATCACTTGCATCTATTATTGTTATTTGTTGTTATTTTGTGGTTACCATCATGCATGCATCATGATAACAACTTTCACATAATAATTAATTGTAAATCATTTGTTCCACTTAATCTATGGACCTTTTCCATATGCAACTCATTTTAGCATAGGGGTCCATTTAAATTGTGTTATCATGTTAGCTAGTTTATTTTGATGCAACCATTAACCTGTCATGCATCATCTTGATTGTGCACAATGTCATGATAATGATTGTTTACATTCCTGTTCTGTTTGTTTGCTTCTTCTCGAACAGACGACGACGTTGAGACAGACGATCTTTACAGCACCCCTTCTGAGGATCTAGCTCAGTACCAGGCTGCTGAGTTCGCAGGCAAGTTATCACTCACATGAACCATTGTGTTCCTTTCAACCCTGGTTACCGATACTTTCCGTTGTCTATTCTTGCTAGCCTTAGTGGTAGTTGTTTCTGTTACGAACCTATCACATGAATCCTTTAACCCTGATATTGCCTCACCACCACTCCTACAACCCTATTGACTGAGCCAGTGTCTTACTAGCATGTTTAGGTTGTTTTGCTCGAGTCTGTTACCCGTTACTTCAGTTACTATATTTTACTATGTTCTGGGGGCTCGATGTTTAATCAACCAATCAATCATGCTAATGTTATTACTTAATAATAATTTGATGATAAGGCACCGGCAGGAGGCCCTGTGTGGTTTTGAGGCCTGCTAGTGTCGACCCTAATAGGAAAAGGGTCTTGTCTACTGATCCATGATGAGCGCACTACCCGCATGTGGGAAGCGAGTATGGGCGCCCCCCTCAATTTGATTCGATTCGCATCTCGTCCAAATCATCTCATTTAGTTCGTGCTTTCTATTTGCCGCATGCATGTTTTTGCGAGCCCAGCGCAGGGTGGAACTTTCGTAGTCGGCATATAGGGGGACACGGTCTTAGAGTGCTATGAGGGTCCCTTTTCTTCGGGGCTTGATTAGCCGTGCGCCCAAGGTGCTTTGGGCTTGATGCGAAGAAGAGTTGAGTTGTGTTGAGTGCCCCGCTTGGTGGGAGGCATCCCATCTGGCGGGTTATTCATACGTGTACGGCCAAATTGGTGCAACCCTGCAGGGATAATCTTCTCGAGAAGCCGTGTTTTCCGCGGTTATGGTTAACTTGGTGAAAGTACTGGCTAACAAGTACTCAGGACAACTTAAACCTAATGATTCATATTCTCACACCCCATGATTAACAACTTGACTAGTAATAGGATTATTGACACAATAACTTGATTCATCGGTAATCCAAATGTGTGAGTTATCCTCGGATTGCTTCTTTGGATAAGGGGCGAGATCCAGGATGGGTTTGTTTGATGTTATCTTTCAGTTGGTTACAATACTCGATCTTATCCCCTTTCTGATAGTTGGAAGTGGTAGAATCTCTGTAGTTGGTTAGCGCAGCCAGTTGCAGCATCTTTTATATATCCCCTTCTTTCCGTTGAACCCAAGTCATCTGTGCTTGTGTTGACGGGCTATACTTTGGTGAACTGTGAGTCTTGCTTGCCAGTACGTCTATGTACTGACCCCTTTGGGGCTGTGGTTTCCGCAGACTACGATTACGAGGATCCAGGTGACGGCTACTACATGGAGTTTGACGAGGCTGCTGACGAGTAGTTAGCGGACCCGGGCAGGATCCGAGACATCGTGGATGGGCTCCGTCTTTATTTCAGTTTCCGGCTTCTTAAGCCTATTTGGATTTGTCTGTACTCAGACCCCTTTGAATGCTTCCGCTGAGATGTAATGATGCTATGTTGGGACATGTGTCCTCTGGATGATTGTATTTGCTATCTCTGCCCTAGTGAGGGCCATTTGCAACTTATTTCTATCTTTTGTGTCGTAGAGGCATGTTGTGTTATCCTTTTGTTCAAAGCCGTTGGCGTACCATGTGTGTATGGTATGAAGTACGTCAATGGTAGTGTCCTGATTTCTACAGGATAGTTTACATCGACGGTGAACAGTAGCGATGGGTTGTCACACCTAAGTGTTGGCCTACTCGTAAGAGGACGCGGGTGCCGGAAAGCCCCGTAATCCCATCAGAATACTGTTCAGTTCGTACGGTGAGTATCCTATAGAAGTCCGGGTGCGACAAATGGTATCAGAGCCTGTCTGCCTGTAGGATCCCTTTTTACTGGTCGCAGTTGAGTCTAGAAACTATTTTGTAGCTATATAGGAAAAAATGAAACGTGAGAGTAGGAATTCTGCCATTTTTCTTCTTTCCCCACCCACCCACCCTTTTCTGGTAAGGAAGTGCAACGTTGTTTTCTGTTCTCACCTAAACTTTCAAGTTAGGATTTCACGTGTTTTGGGTTCTCCGTAGTACCTCAGGAGTTTTTGGTCTCGTGTTTCCCGATGTTGCTTCAATATCCTGTTCTTTTCAACATCCTTATCGTCCGTTGAACCTTGTTGTTACTTTCCACATCAGTTCTCTACAGGGGTCTAATCAAAACTTCCCCGATCATCTGCAGATGGATCTCAGGTTTTTCCCGCAGGTGGTTCGGATGACTCGTTGTGAGAGCACCGCCGGTTATCCGGAGATGCTGAGAGACATGGTTACCTATCTGGGGTTCCATTGGGCACCAGAGTACCAGGTCTACGAGCAGCAGCGAGAGTTTGACCAGACCTACTACCAGGCTATCGTCTACATTCTGTCGGATGATGGCAGGAGCGTTGTCCACCGCTATGAGGCAGTAGGTTCCACAGTGGATATGGCCGTGCAGCAGGCAGCTTACGTGAGTCTCACCGTCCTCCGTGCTGACTACTGGGGGTTTGACGATTCCATCTATCGTCACATCCCCCGTGGTTACATCACGTCAGCGGGAGTTCACTTCACTCTCCACGGCAACCTGGATACCTACGAGTCTGATAGCTCCAGGCTGCACACCACTGCTCAGTTCGTGAGGCACAGTGACGCAGTTGCTTCCACACTTTCTCAGGAGTTAGCCTTAGTCAGGGAGCAGCTCTATCTTGCTTTGACTCGTCTGGCTACGTACACCACAGACTTTGTTGGAGACGAGCGCTTTGCGCGTTTCACTCAGCCAGCTGGGTTTCCGCTGCCAGATGCTGGAGGTTACGAGCCGATCAGAGGTCCACTTCTCGACCTTGGTCCGGGTTACACTGGGATTCCACGTTTTGGAGCACAGGGAGACGACGCTTTCTACTTCACCACACCGAGAGTGGCTCTCAGAGCAGTCCCGCTCTACGTGGATCGTCGTCATACCTACTTCCGTGGGATTCCTCCGCACCGTATCTCTCGTCGTACTACTCACCGCCGTCCTGCGTGATGAGCATGGGAGTACCGATGTATCCATTCCTAGCTATGTTTAGTTATCCTTTGTCTTTCGAACCATGTATTGGTCTGTTGGATATTCTGATGTATTTGAACATGTGATGATGTACCTGTTGGTTATCTATTCATGCGTCGGAATAATCTATCTTTCGGTTACCAAGTCTATCCTTTTTCTGTTGTTGTGCTAAAATGCATGTCTATTCAGGATGCCGCCAACAAGGAGCAACCCGCCTGAACCACCTCCGCTCACGGAGCTGTTGACTCAGATGACTCAGGTCGTGGCTCAGATGGCCCAGATCCAGGCTAACCAGCACAACAACCAGAATGCTCCGCGAGTCAGCATCAAGGAGTTTCTGAGCATGGGGCCGAGAGCTTTCGTGGCAACACGTGAGCCTCTGGATGCTGATGACTGGATCAGGGAGATGAACAGGGCTCTGGAGATTGCTCATGTTGCTGAGGAAGATAAGGTCAAGTATGCCACCTACTTACTGAAGGGTCAGGCAGCTACTTGGTGGGAGAACTACCAGACCATGAGAGCTGGCTATCCTATCACCTGGGGATGTTTCAAGGATGCCTTCCTGAAACACCACATCCCAGATGGTCTCATGGAAAGGATGCGTGAGGAATTCTGCTCTCTCAAACAGGGCAAGCTGGACGTCCTCGGCTACCAGAACGAGTTCAATCGTCTCGCTCGATACGCTGGTGACGAGGTATCCACTGAAGCCAAGAAGATGGCAAGGTTCCGCCGAGGTTTTAACCCGGATTGAAGTACGCTCTCACCAACGTCAAGTGCAAGGACTTCGTGGAGCTCGTGAACACCGCGCTCAATGAGGAGAATGGGCGCAAGGCGTTCGAGGAGTCCTGTAAGCACTCGCGTGAGGGTGGTTCCTCCTCCAACATGACCACCCCTCCGCAGAAGCGCCGCATCTGGGTGCCAAATGGTGCTGTCACTCGGGCTCCAAATGCCCAAGCTTCTCCAGGCTTTGGTCCCCGCCCACCCAACCCATCTCAGATGCAGGGTCAGAGGATTCCAATGGGGCAGCCAAGGCCAGCTCCTCCTCGTGTCGTCACTTGCTTCAAGTGCAAGGAGACTGGGCACTACGCTGATAAGTGCACTCAGAGGCAGCTACCTCCACCACCTCCTCGCCCCAACACCAACCAGGCAATGGTTCGTGCTCCTCCGGCTAAAGCCTTCAACTCCAACAACAGGCCTGTCGGGAGGAACGCGAGGGTGAACCATATCAAGGCCGACAAAGCTGAGGAAGCTGCTGACGTCGTTCTCGGTATATTACCCGTAAACTCTATTCCAGCTAAAGTGTTGTTTGATACTGGAGCATCGCATTCGTTTGTGTCAAAGATCTTTGCTACAACGTACAATTTAGCTCTGGTTCCACTAAGCAATCAAATCTATGTGCACTCTCCGGGAACTAAAATGATTACATCCAAGATAAGCATGGACAATCAAATCCTAATTGGAGGTCGCATATTCCTTGCTTCACTCATGTTGCTGGGAAATTCTGACATTGATGTCATTCTGGGTATGGATTGGTTGAAGACCCACAAAGCAAAAATTGACTGTGCTCAAAAGTCAATAACTCTCTCCCACACTTCAGGCCAGATAGTCTATTCTCCATATGGATCAAGTTCTGTTCAGCTGTTCAACCTCGATGCTAAACCCCTTCCTGCAATTGAAAATGTTCCGGTGGTTTGTGAATTCCCTGACGTCTTTCCAGAAGAGTTGCCAGGGATGCCTCCGGACAGAGCAGTTGAGTTCGTGATCGAGCTTGAGCCAGGTACTGCTCCAATCTCTAAGCATCCATACAAGATAGCTCCTCCTGAACTGAAATTGTTGAAGGAGCAAATCGATATGTACATGGAGAAAGGTTACATTCAGCCTAGTTCCTCCGCTTGGGGTTGCCCAACTCTGTTTGTTGCCAAGAAGGATCAAACAAAAAGACTCGTGGTTGACTATCGTCCTCTCAACGAGAAAACCATCAAGAACAAGTATCCAATTCCTCGTATCGATGATCTTTTTGATCAACTTGCTGGAGCCTCAATATTCTCAAAGTTGGACTTGAGGATGGGTTACCATCAGATAAAGATCAGAAAGGAAGATATTCCTAAGACAGCTTTCACCACTCGTTACGGTCTATATGAATACACCGTCATGTCCTTTGGTCTCACCAATGCACTGGCAACGTTCTCAAGACTCATGAATTCTGTCTTCCATGAATACCTCGACAAGTTCGTTGTGGTATATCTCGATGACATTCTGGTCTACTCAAAATCCGAGGAAGAGCATGGAGAACACCTTCGTCTCACTCTCATGAAACTTCGCGAGCATCGTCTATATGCCAAGTTCTCCAAATGTGAGTTCTGGATTCCAGAAGTTGCATATCTTGGTCATATCATCTCTGCCAAAGGCATAGCCATTGATCCTGAAAAGGTTAAGGCAATTGTTGACTGGAAACCCCCTAAGACGGTGAAGCAAGTCAGAAGTTTTCTTGGCTTGGCTAGCTATTGCCGTCGTTTCGTCCAAAACTTTTCCAAGATTGCCAAACCTCTCACTGATCTCACAAAGAAGGACAAGAAGTTCGTTTGGACTCCACAATGTGATGAAAGTTTCAATCTCCTGAAGACTAAACTCACTTCCACCCCAGTGTTGGTTGGCCCAGATACTACCAAACCTTTCCAGATATTCTGCGATGCATCTCTCCAAGGCCTAGGTGCAGTTCTTATGCAAGAACGTCAAGTTGTGGCTTATGCTTCACGTCAGTTGAACCCACATGAGCAAAACTATCCCACTCATGATCTTGAACTTGCAGAAGTTGTGTTTGCCCTCAAGAAATGGAGACAATACTTGTTGGGTAACAGAACTGAAATCTTTTCCGATCATAAGAGTCTGAAATACATCTTCACTCAGCCAGATCTGAACCTCAGGCAAAGGAGATGGATTGAGAAGATTAAAGACTTTGATCTCACCATTTCTTACACTCCAGGCAAGGCTAATGTTATGGCCGATGCTCTCAGTCGCAAGTCATATTGCAATAATCTCATGATCATGGAAAGCCAACCTCCACTTCATGAAGAATTCCAGAAACTGAACCTTGGTCTTGTCCCTGAAGGATACCTTGCTAGCTTGACAGCCAGTCCAACTCTCGAGGACAAGATTCGTTCTGAACAACTTCGTGATACTGAAATCAAGAAGATTGTAGAGCACATCAAGGAAGGAAATGATAAATTCAAGTCCTTCTCAATTGATGACAAGGGAACTGTGTTCTTCGAAGGACGCATTGCAGTTCCTCAGATTCAAAGTCTCAAGGATATCATTCTCAAGGAGGCTCATGAAACTCCTCTATCCATTCACCCTGGGAGTACAAAGATGTACCAGGATCTCAAGACTCTGTATTGGTGGCCTGGCATGAAACGTGAGATTGCTCAATACGTTTCTGAATGCGATGTTTGTCAACGTGTTAAGGCAGTCCATCAGAGAACAGCCGGTCTTCTCCAACCTCTGAAAATTCCTGAGTGGAAGTGGGACATGATTGAAATGGACTTCGTTACTGGGTTCCCAAAGTCCAAAAAGGGCAACGATGCAATCTTCGTTGTTATTGATCGTCTCACTAAGGTAGCTCACTTCTTTGCTGTCAAGGAAACTATCTCAGCTAGCCAGTTAGCAGAGCTCTACACAGCAAAGTTTGTTCCTCTTCATGGTGTTCCATTGGAAATAAGCTCAGACCGTGGAAGTATCTTCACTTCTCATTTCTGGAAAAGCTTTCAAGAAGCATTGGGCACCAAACTTCTGTTCAGCACAGCTTATCACCCTCAGTCTCAGGGGCAAGTCGAAAGAGTCAATCAGATTCTCGAGGATATGCTCAGAGCATGTGGTCTCTCCTTTGGCATGAAATGGGAGGATTGCCTTCCATATGCTGAATTCTCCTACAACAACAGCTACCAGGCAAGCCTAGGCATGGCACCATTTGAGGCACTGTATGGTCGCAGATGCAGGAGTCCAATCAACTGGTATGGAGCTGGTGAACGTTCACTCTTAGGCCCTGACATTGTTAAGGAAGCCGAGGAGAAAGTTCGTATCATTCGTAACAATCTTAGGATTGCTCAGTCTCGTCAGAAGAGCTATTATGATAGCAAGCACAGGGATATGATCTATGCACCTGGTGACAAGGCATATCTCCGTGTAACTCCCCTCAGAGGCACTCATCGTTTTGGTGTGAAAGGAAAGCTTGCACCAAGATACATTGGTCCTTTCAACATTCTCTCAAGGCGGGCAGAAAATGCCTATCGTCTTGAACTTCCAGAAAAATTATCCAAAGTGCACGATGTGTTCCACGTGTCACAACTCAAGAAGTGTTTCAAAGATCCAGATCGTGCAGTTGATCATGATTCCATTGAACTGCAAGATGATCTATCTTATGAGGAGCACCCTATTCGTATTCTCGATGAGACCGAGCGTAAGACTCGCAACAAGAGCACCAAGTTCTTGAAAGTGCAGTGGTCGCATCATTCCGATAAAGAGGCAACGTGGGAGACCGAAGAGGATCTTCGCAAGAAGTATCCGGACCTTTTCACTCCTCAGTAAGGAATCTCGGGGCGCGATTCCTTCAAGGGGGGGCGTTTTGTAACATCCCAAGTATGAAATATCCCTTAGAATGTTTGATTTATTGTTTTAATTCAAGTATTGCATCATGTCATCATGTTTAATTATTTGTTTGCATTTCTTACTATTTGTTTTATTTCTGTTTGCATTGTTTTCATAATGAGTTTCAAACACTAATCAACATTTGTTTCATACTTGTCTGTTACAATCTTTTCAAATAAAGAATTGCAAATCAAAAACCTCAATTGCTTCCAAATAATTCATTAATGATCACCTATTAAATTGTTGCTTTAAATCAATCAATTAATTCAACCAATTAGTTCTAAATCATTTTCAAATTCAAACCAAGGCCTCAAATCAGTACCCTTTTGAAATCCATGGAATTCACCAAACAAATGTAATCCTTAATCACATTAATTCTTAGGGGTAACCCTATTAAAAATGTTGTTTTCAATAAGGTTTATTTAATATTTAAATTCTTTCAAATATGGTTTCAAATACAAACAGTATTTTAAATGTCAACTTTTTGCAAACCAATCTTGGAAATTGTTTGCTAATGTTCTAATTAACTTAACCTAATTTTTCTGGAATTTTTCCTAAACAAAAACCTATCCTTTTCTTCCAATTCTGTTTTCTGCAAAAAAAAAATAAAACAGAAAAAGAAAAAAAAAAAGAAAACTACAGCGCGCGCGCAGCACATAAGCTAAACCCAGCCCACCTAAGCCAACTAACGCGCGCAGCCCAGCCCATCTTCCCTGGCGTACCGCTTCAATATTCGTGCACGCTTCTGTTCGAAGTACGGCCGCGCATCCGTTGCGCCACCGCGACAGTACGGCGATTCCGACGGCTCCCCTCGACGTCCGCGCCCTATTTAGCCCCTACCAAACCCTAGGAACGCAACCCTAACCCTACCTACCCCCTAGCCCCTCTTCTCCGTCGCCGTCTGCCCTCTCCCGGCCACCTTTCCCTCTCGGTATCCACCTCACCGGAGAGGATCACCTCTGACGCCATGGAAATCACCAGCGCCCCCGTCTACCTCCACCCAATTTGACTACGGGAACCACGCCACCTCGCCTTCCTCTACTGTTTCGACACCGGAGTGCGATCGGAGGAGCACGGGAGCCACGCCGCCGTCTCCTTCACCGCCGCGGCAGTCACCGCCGTCTTCGAGAACGTCGTCACCAGGCCTCTGCTTCCCACGACAACCGCGGTGAGCTCCACCGTTCTCATCCCCTCTCTGTCGCGCGTCCAGGTCTGCACGCATCGCTACCACCGCATCACCAGCACGAGCGCATGTTTCCGTTGATCGCCGCCGGCCGTTCCGTCAGGTTGCAGTCGCGGTTGCATTTGTTCGTCAGAGTTTCAGTTCACGCCTTGTAACGTTATCCTCTCTGCGCCCTGCTACCTGACAAGCGAACGCGCACAACGCAGTTGGTTCAGAGCTAGCGCTTGCAAGCGCGCGGTCGAGGGATCGAATCCCCGCGGCCGCATAAAATTCCCAACCTTTTTCTTCCACGCGCTGACAGCCATGGCCCAGCCGTCAGCCACTCGTGTGCCACGCGGGCACAGTGAGCCCACGGGGCCCCCCTGGCAGCGTCTGGGTGCGTTTCCAGTGGGTGTAAAACGTTTTTAAAACTTTCTGTTTTCAAAACTAGGTCCAATTAAATCACAGATTGGCCCCTGGTTTTAAAACCTTAACAACTTTTATTTTATAACTCTAAAAAATAAAAATAAAATATCCACACTGGTCTAAATTCAATTGTCTACCTTTTGGTAACCTTTGTTTCCTGTTTTGAATTTTCAAAATGCATTTAAAATTCAAATTTGAGTAATTCAAATATAATTTGCAATAATTCATAAATAATTCATACTAATTCCAAACAAGGCAAATAAAATATGTTTTTCATACCATTTTGAAAATACTATTCAAATATAAAATTTGTTTCATTGTTTGAATAATTTAAATTGCCTAAATAATTTAATACTTGTTTAATTCATTAAATTTGATAAAATCATAACTTGCTCAAAATAAAATATTTTTGAACATGCAAAATATGTTTTCAAACCATCAAAGTGTGAACTTTTCAAATGTGAATTTGAATTTATGATTTGAACAAATAAAATTCAAATAATATTCAAACTTGTTTTAAATTCTATTAAAACTTGTTTAATATTGTTTAATTCATAATAAATTCATCCTAATTCAAATTTCAATATTTGAAACATGTAATCCAACTAAAATTTGATGTTCTTTTCAAATATAAATTTTGTTAATTGTTTTGCACACTTTAAATTGATGAAAACAATAATTGTTTGTGTGACATGTTTAAGTAACCAAACTTTCCAAACTTAATAAATGATTTCCAAAACTTGTTAAATCCTTTTATCACTTGCATCTATTATTGTTATTTGTTGTTATTTTGTGGTTACCATCATGCATGCATCATGATAACAACTTTCACATAATAATTAATTGTAAATCATTTGTTCCACTTAATCTATGGACCTTTTCCATATGCAACTCATTTTAGCATAGGGGTCCATTTAAATTGTGTTATCATGTTAGCTAGTTTATTTTGATGCAACCATTAACCTGTCATGCATCATCTTGATTGTGCACAATGCCATGATAATGATTGTTTACATTCCTGTTCTGTTTGTTTGCTTCTTCTCGAATAGACGACGACGTTGAGACAGACGATCTTTACAGCACCCCTTCTGAGGATCTAGCTCAGTACCAGGCTGCTGAGTTCGCAGGCAAGTTATCACTCACATGAACCATTGTGTTCCTTTCAACCCTGGTTACCGATACTTTCCGTTGTCTATTCTTGCTAGCCTTAGTGGTAGTTGTTTCTGTTACGAACCTATCACATGAATCCTTTAACCCTGATATTGCCTCACCACCACTCCTACAACCCTATTGACTGAGCCAGTGTCTTACTAGCATGTTTAGGTTGTTTTGCTCGAGTCTGTTACCCGTTACTTCAGTTACTATATTTTATTATGTTCTGGGGGCTCGATGTTTAATCAATCAATCAATCATGCTAATGTTATTACTTAATAATAATTTGATGATAAGGCACCGGCAGGAGGCCCTATGTGGTTTTGAGGCCTGCTAGTGTCGACCCTAATAGGAAAAGGGTCTTGTCTACTGATCCATGATGAGCGCACTACCCGCATGTGGGAAGCGAGTATGGGCGCCCCCCTCAATTTGATTCGATTCGCATCTCGTCCAAATCATCTCATTTAGTTCGTGCTTTCTATTTGCCGCATGCATGTTTTTGCGAGCCCAGCGTAGGGTGGAACTTTCGTAGTCGGCATATAGGGGGACACGGTCTTAGAGTGCTATGAGGGTCCCTTTTCTTCGGGGCTTGATTAGCCGTGCGCCCAAGGTGCTTTGGGCTTGATGCGAAGAAGAGTTGAGTTGTGTTGAGTGCCCCGCTTGGTGGGAGGCATCCCATCTGGCGGGTTATTCATACGCGTACGGCCAAATTGGTGCAACCCTGCAGGGATAATCTTCTCGAGAAGCCGTGTTTTCCGCGGTTATGGTTAACTTGGTGAAAGTACTGGCTAACAAGTACTCAGGACAACTTAAACCTAATGATTCATATTCTCACACCCCATGATTAACAACTTGACTAGTAATAGGATTATTGACACAATAACTTGATTCATCGGTAATCCAAATGTGTGAGTTATCCTCGGATTGCTTCTTTGGATAAGGGGCGAGATCCAGGATGGGTTTGTTTGATGTTATCTTTCAGTTGGTTACAATACTCGATCTTATCCCCTTTCTGATAGTTGGAAGTGGTAGAATCTCTGTAGTTGGTTAGCGCAGCCAGTTGCAGCATCTTTTATATATCCCCTTCTTTCCGTTGAACCCAAGTCATCTGTGCTTGTGTTGACGGGCTATACTTTGGTGAACTGTGAGTCTTGCTTGCCAGTACGTCTATGTACTGACCCCTTTGGGGCTGTGGTTTCCGCAGACTACGATTACGAGGATCCAGGTGACGGCTACTACGTGGAGTTTGACGAGGCTGCTGACGAGTAGTTAGCGGACCCGGGCAGGATCCGAGACATCGTGGATGGGCTCCGTCTTTATTTCAGTTTCCGGCTTCTTAAGCCTATTTGGATTTGTCTGTACTCAGACTCCTTTGAATGCTTCCGCTGAGATGTAATGATGCTATGTTGGGACATGTGTCCTCTGGATGATTGTATTTGCTATCTCTGCCCTAGTGAGGGCCATTCGCAACTTATTTCTATCTTTTGTGTCGTAGAGGCATGTTGTGTTATCCTTTTGTTCAAAGCCGTTGACGTACCATGTGTGTATGGTATGAAGTACGTCAATGGTAGTGTCCTGATTTCTACAGGATAGTTTACATCGACGGTGAACAGTAGCGATGGGTTGTCACACCTAAGTGTTGGCCTACTCGTAAGAGGACGCGGGTGCCGGAAAGCCCCGTAATCCCATCAGAATACTGTTCAGTTCGTACGGTGAGTATCCTATAGAAGTCCGGGTGCGACAGATATTTTCTGAAAATATGTCAAGATACTTTCTAGCCTTTATAATGGTGTGGTGGTGTCGGTGGCGAGCGACCGAGAGAGCTCGGAGTTGGTACATGGGACTAACCAGCAAACTTGTCAGGGAATACTTGCCCACATTATCATTCATGATAAAACTTTGCGGGAATTTGGCCACATAGTGAAGTGAACGTTTTCTCCTTAGAAGGTATTTCCATTTTCTTCAGGTAACATGTACCAGATGTGGAATCGACCAAGCCACCGGTCAAACTTGACCCCGGGTTGCATGCGCTGTTCGACGGGCCGTGCTCGACCAGCGGGCCATGTGTGCATCACCTTCAGAGTCGCCAGAGCCAATCCCGACGGTCAATTTTTTTACGGCAGGCAGTGGAGAATCATTAGTACCGTCGACTCGCATCAAAAGAATACATTTTAGATCAAAGACTAACACAGAAATAGGAAAATGCATTACATTGCCATGTCTAGTAGAATCCTATAGGACTTAGAGCCTAAATGAATTTTTGTCAACAAACGATGGGAAGTTTTCTTCAAAACATAGTTCAACGCAATCCTATTAAAAAAATCTTAAAAAGATCATAATCCTTCCAAACTCCTAGAGATTCCTTTTCATCGAAAGAATTGAGACGTTGAACGGCGCGCACCCCTCCTTCTCTATCAAGCAGCCGCGCGATGTTGCCCTAACTCGCGCGTTTGGTAGCATGCACCCACTTTGGGGCTGGCTTGGGGAAGGTCTGGCAGGATCTTCCCTAGCTCATTCGGAACACATCCGTGAGGTGCGTGTTGTTTGGTGGCCCACATACAGGAACGTGGCTAAATTGGGCAAGTTGTTTGTTTATGTGCTTGGTTGAATTGTATCCGATGGTTGTTGTTTGGTTGTGTGCTATGTGGCTATTCCATGGGATACTATCACCACATTCAAATGGGGTGATGTTACCAGCACACAACCAACACCTCAGATCAAAGCAAACAACATCTTTACATCGAACTAATCAGCATCACAACAGCATATGAACACACATAACAGAATTAAGACATCAGAAGCTACTAATAGAGTTAGTTAAGTAGTACTTACGCCACGGAAACACACCCCTGGCACAAAAGGAGTGGGGTTTGAACAGACACCCCACTTAGCTAGCAAGTAGTTCAGATGAGGTGCAAACCATGCACCTCTTAAGTTGTTCATCCAGGGGAACACACCCCTGGCACAAAAGGAGTGGGGTTTTAACTCACACCTGACTCAACTAGCAATTAGCAATATGTACATCATAGAAAGACCTCTCAATATCTCTCATGATTGGCATAGTAGAAAATATGCTGGAAGGCGTCGATGAACCTGAAGAGCTTGACCTTGAAGCCGTGGCCATCGTACTTGAAGTGGACGACGTTGTTGCCATTCAACACACATAACAGAATTAAGACATCAGAAGCTAATAATAGAGGTAGTTAAGTAGTACTTACGCCAGGGGAACACACCCCTGGCACAAAAGGAGTGGGGTTTGAACTGACACCCCACTCAGCTAGCAAGCAGTTCATATGAGGTGCAAACCATGCACCTCTTAAGTTGTTCATCCAAGGGAACACACCCCTGGCATAAAAGGAGTGGGGTTTTAACTCACACCCCACTCAACTAGCAAGTAGCAATATGTACATCACAGAAGGACCTCTCAATAGCTCTCATTGTTGGCACAGTAAAAGATATGCTAGAGGGAGTCGATGAACCTAAAGAGTTTGACTTTGAAGCCGTGGTCGTCGTACTTGAAGTGGACGACGTCGTTGCCATTCAGGTGCATGTCCCTGACGAAGTTCTCCCGACCCTTGAACAAGACAACGCGACCGTCGAACCATCTCAGCTGCACCATGTACTCACAGCACTTGGTGGTCCGAAGAGGAATGCAGACCTTCGGGTCGGTCTCACCATTCTTCGCCCTGCTGTTCTTGAAGGGCTTCAGGTGGAACTTCTCCACCAGCAGCGGAGTGATCGCCTCAGGGATGATGACCGCCTTGAACTCCACTGCGTTCATCTGCACGAAGAAGCGGCAGGACACCCTGGCCTTATCCATCTTGCCGATGCGAGGTTTACGCCCCACCTGAGGCAAGTGGTTCACCCTCCTGTGGTCCTGATCCTTGATTGCCAGAGCCAAAGACGGCAGCAATGGCTCCGTGCCCGGGGGTGCACGACGAGGGGCAGGCAGTCTCTCAGCTCCGGGGAGGGTCAACATGCTCCCTCAAGAGCTGCTCCTAGACCTGCAATCAAAGACCAGGACGTTAGCATCATAGCGCAGTGCACTCCAATGGCACTGAGCAGTGCAACTACAAGCCACGATGGCAATGATCAGTGCCATTGCGAGCAACATTTGCACTGATTAGTGCAATTGCGAGCCACATTTGCACTGATCAGTGCCATTGGACTGCACAATTGCACTGATTTGTGCCACATGAATGCACATTTGCCTGCCATTAGAGTGCAACGTTTGCACTGATCAGTGCCATTGGACTGCACATTTTCAGTGCACAATGTCACTGATCATGTGCAATGTCAACTTCAATGTACAATGTGCAGTTGCATGTGCACAACTATGATAAAATCTAAGTTAACAAGAGTGCCAAAATCTTAACATACCATAGATGGTACGAACAATGGTGCAAGCTAGCATACACAGATCTACAACGAAACCCAGATCTACAACGAAACCCTAACGAGAGAGGGGAATAACCGTACCTTGCCCTTGGAGGACGAAGCCGCCGTCATCGTTGCAGTTGCCGGAGCCGGAGCCGATGGACTCGCTGCTAGAGGCGAAGCTGCAACGGGCACCACCGCTGCGTCCACCATGGGCCTATAGGAGGGGGCCTGGTACTGTCCGTCGGGGAATAACGGGACAGGGGGAGCCTGGCGGATGCGGAGGCACCGCCTCCAAGCACGGCGGGGTCGGTGCGAAGGCTCGGACGCTCCCAATGAGATCGGCGACCTGACGGCGGGTCATTGCCGCCACTTCCCTCTTCCGAGATTGGGCGGCGGCCATCGCACCGGCGCTCGGCCAATGCCAAATCAGTGAAGACCGATTGAGTGTCGGGAGATTTGCCGCGTCTATTAGTTCCGCGGCCCGTTTATTGGGAAAGAATCAATATACTTTTAATGTCGAATCAGGATTTACTAAGACAGAAATAAAGCATTTGGTCGAACTCTTCTTTGGTGTTAAGGTAGTAGCTATGAATAGCCATCGACTACCTGGAAAGGGTAGAAGAATAGGACCTATTCTGGGACATACAATGCATTACAAACGTATGATCATTACCCTTCAACCTACGTTTTTTCCCCTTCTCGAACTCTGAGACGGCACACGTGGTGGAGGAGGCAGCCCAGTGGCCGTACTTCACTAGTAGAAACAACACCTTTTGTCCAGGGCCCAAAAGGGCATTCATCCCGGTTTTGTTACGAACCCGGACGAATGTTATGCATTTGTCCCGGTTCAGTTGGCCAGGGTTATGTATAGGCCCCGTAGAGCATGGATCCCGGTTGGGGAGGGAGCATTCGTCCCGGTTCGTGGCTAGAACCGGGACAAATGCCCGGTCAGACGCCACATGGCCAGCGCAGGGGCATTGATCCCGGTTCTATCCACGAAACGGGACGAATGGCCCGGTCCCTATATATACCAGCCACCCAGCCACTTGTCTCATCTTTTTTTTTTCTGCTGGGAGGGTGTGAGAGGTGGTTCTAGTCTTTGTGTATCTTTGCTATGCACACAAGGTGTTCGACGAAATACCTGAGCCACACTTAAGTTCACACAAAATGATATCCTCGACTGAGGTTAGCATAGTTTTTTATAAACTTAATTATACGATGGCCACCGTCAGTCGAGGATATCATTTTGTGTATGAAAACTTAAGTGTGGCTCAGGTATTTCGATACACAAATATTATATTTGTCGATGTACGGTGGCCATTTCGCATAGTTTTTTATAAACTTAATTATACGATGCAGATGGATGCACGGCAGCGATGGATGTACGGTGACCGACGCACTTTCGAGTATAGAGCAGGCCTGAATGAATTTCTCGGTGTAGCTCAGGCGAACAAAGAGAATGACTTTATGTGTTGCCCATGTGTTGACTGTCGGAACGTCAGGGAGCACTCTTCCTCGAGAGTCCTTCACGGCCACCTGCTTTGGAGAGGTTTCATGCCCAGCTATAATTGCTGGACCAAGCATGGAGAAAGAGGGGTTGTGATGGAAGACAATGAAGAAGAAGATGATCCTATGTTCCCTGAATACAGTGATACTGCAATGGAAGACAATGCAGAAGAAGGAGCTGATCAAGAATGGGCATCAGATGAGCCCGATGATGATCGTGGCCGACTTATTGCTGATGCAAGGGAAGACTATGAAAGTGAATTGGAGAGGTTGAACTTGGACAGCATGTTACAGGATCACAAAAAGTTGTTGCACCCAAATTGCAAAGATGGCAGCACAAAGCTCGGCACCACACTGGAGTTGCGGAAATGGAAGGCACAGAACGGTGTGACTGACAAGGCATTTGAGAGTTTACTTAAAATAATAAAGTCGGAGCTTCCAAAGGATAAAGAATTGCCTGACAGTACGTACGAAGCAAAGAAAGCTCTCTGCCCTCTAGGATTAGATTTGCAGAAGATACATGCATGAATTAATGACTGCATTCTCTACCGCGGTGAGAAGTACGAGAATTTGGATGAATGTCCGGTATGCACTACACTGCGGTATAAGATCATACCATATGACCCTGGTGATGTTGACGGCGAGCCCCCCGTAAGAGGGTTCCTGCAAAGGTGATGTGGTATGCTCCTATAATACCATGGTTGAAACATCTGTTTAGAAACAAAGAGCATGCCAGGTTGTTGCGATGACACAAAGAAGACCGTAAGAAAGACGAAAAGTTGAGACACCCCGCTGATGGATCGCAGTGGAGAAATATCGAGGGAGACTTCCCGGACTTTACAGGAGAGGCAACAAACTTATGGTTTGGTCTAAGTACAGATGGCTTTAATCCTTTTGGGGGGCAGAGCTCCAGTCATAGCACCTGGCCCATGACTCTATGTATCTACAACCTTCCTCCTTGATTGTGCATGAAGCGAAAGTTCATTATGATGTCAGTGCTCATCCAAGGCCCGAGGCAACCTGGAAACGACATTTATGTGTATCTAAGGCCATTATTGGAAGAACTTTTACAATTGTGGGGCAAACTAGGTGTACGTGTGTGGGATGAGAACGAACAAAAGCCATTTGACCTACGGGCGTTGCTTTTCGTAACCATCAATGATTGGCCTGCTCTTAGTAACATTTCCGGACATACAAACAAGGGATACAATACATGCACACACTGTTTAGATAAGACTGATAGTGTATATTTGGATAAATGTTAGATTGTTGTATACCTGGGGCATCGTAGATTTCTTCCGATCAAGCATCCCGTAA
Source organism: Alopecurus myosuroides (assembly GCA_028641055.1). Taxonomy (NCBI): domain Eukaryota; kingdom Viridiplantae; phylum Streptophyta; class Magnoliopsida; order Poales; family Poaceae; genus Alopecurus; species Alopecurus myosuroides. Next base: position 139,867,247 of record CM054061.1, on the reverse strand, counting down.
GAAAGAAAGGAGGGAAGCATTTCAGAGGTGAGGTAGATACCCGGAAGAAGACTGACCTCCGTAGTGGTAATGATGTATTCGATATGTTCAAGGACCTAAAAGTAATCTTTGGGAAGAGTGATGGCAGCCAACCTGTTCCGAACGGCCCTGATAAGCGCGCACCCGTGTGGAAGAAGAAATCTATATTTTGGGAGCTACCCTATTGGAAAGTTCTAGAGGTCTGCTCTTCAATCGACGTGATGCACGTGACAAAGAATCTCTGCGTCAACCTGCTATGCTTCCTAGGCGTGTATGGGAAGTCAAAAGATACGCCAGAAGCACGGGAGGACCATCAACGTACGAAAGACCCAAGCAACAAGCACACGGATACAGAGCACCATTACTTAAGCAGCTACGCTCTTACCAAAGAAGGGAAGGAAATATTTTTTGAAGTCCTTTATAGTATCAAGGTGCCGTCTGGCTTCTCGTCGAATATAAAGGGGATAATAAATATGGCAGAGAAAAAATTCCAAAACTTGAAGTCTCATGACTGCCACGTGATTATGACGCAGTTGCTTCCGATTGCATTAAGGGGGCTTCTACCGAAAAATGTTTGAGTACCCATTGAGAATCTATGTGCATTCCTCAATGCAATATCTTAGAAGGTAATCGATCCAGAAAGTCTGGCAAGATTACAGAGGGATGTGGTCCAGTGTCTTGTTAGTTTTGAGTTGGTGTTCCCACCATCCTTCTTCAACATTATGACGCATCTCCGGGTTCATCTATGTGAAGAGATTCATATTCTCGGTCCGGTATTTCTACACAATATGTTCCCCTTTGAGAGGTTCACAGGAGTCTTGAAGAAATATGTTCATAACCGTGCTAGGCCATAATGAAGCATCTCGAAGGGCTATGGAACAGAGGAGGTCATTGGGTTCTGTATTGACTTTATTCCTGACCTTAAGACGATTTGTCGTGGGATAATCACGGCAGATGTTACCAGGGGTAACTGATCTTGGGGCAAGTCGACACAGGCGTTCGGGAGAGGGTTTAGCTCAAAGGAAGACATGATACAACTTGATATGACAGCCGGCAATCGAAGTCGCCGGATCTCTATTCTCGATACAATAACACGATTAGGGTTTACACTGGATACTCGGTACTACCCGATATTGCTAAGGCTCTCGAATCTCTGTCTCAATCTATACCCGGGGGTCGGTTTATATAGCTCCCGTACCCCCTAACTTACTTTACAAGGCACACCCGGGTCCTACCCAGACACGGCGTGCTAACCCTAACTTTCCTTTACAACACCCACAATCCGGGTCACCAGGCCCACGAGCTTGGGCCTTCACAAACATCTTTATCCCTAACCGTATCCTACTCACTGTCTCTGGGCCGGGTTATTCCTCGGATCTTGGCATACCGGGTTAGCATCCCCCCATCAGTAGTCCCCAGAATAGCTTGGGCTTCACGGATCTCCTGGAAGCGCTTGCTATTCCCTGCAAAGATACCGACCATACGGGCGTACGAAAACTGAGTTAAGATATCATGATATTCAGCTAGGCCTCACTCCATGGCGGCCATACAATAACCCGGACCTTTCCTCCATATACTTGGGTCCAAATCCCTAAATCCAAACCACAACAAGAAATAGCAAGATCTCATGCTTGATAACCAGTCCTGTCATTACGGGCGAATCCCTTCCTTCCTCTGTCACGATGCCTTGCCCAACACTTGACGCACATCTTGCGAAATCTTCGTGGATAACCACCACTCCACGATTCCCGGCTCCTAGCCGTTAAGATAAGCTCTCCCTTGCCTTATAAATAGCGCCTAGAGGGTAACCCTAAGCCCATCACCACGCCACAACTTCTCCTCTCTCTCATTGCCCCAAACACCTTCGCAGCACCATCGCGAAGAACTCGCGCCCGTTACTGACGCAAGATTAACAGCGGCCGCGCCTGCCCTTGAATCGCCTCGTGCCGCCGTCAAGCGCCACCTTGGTACCTCCATTCCTCCCATCCGAGCCGCACCGCTCGTCGCCACCACATTAAGCCCCAATCTTCTCGGTAAGCTCTTCGCAATCAATCAATTCAGCCCCACAGATTTTAATCCATCCAAGGTCAGATCTAGGTCATCCCACGAATTGCTTGTCCGATTGCACCAGATTAGATTGATTCAACGCTCGCCAACCCCTTTAATTGCCTGCCTGATAGTCGCAAATGATCTTCCACCCATCACTGATCACCAATTTTACTTAAAAGCCATCCGCGAACCTCTCCATCTAGATCCGTTCCTCCGCTGTTTTCCGCTTATTGCATTAACACCCGGAAAAACCCTCCTTTTCCAGCTATTTCATTTGCGGTATAAATATGGGCAACCATCCGTCATCCCCAAATACCTTTTCCTACGTAAGTGACCAGCAATTTCCACAAGTGTGATCAATACCCGGACGGTTCTCAACTTCGTACCCTCTTGATACCTTATACTCGGATATTTCAACTTTCCCGGGTCTTATTTCATACATCCTTCTCTTTTTGTGTTTCGCAGGCTGACCCCATGGCTCCCAAGCGGCAAGGAAAACATCCGACTCAAGCAAGGACCACCCAAGCCATATCCGCCAATTGGGGGCGCTCCACGACCACTAAGGCCAAATTGGACGAACTAACCGAGTTAGGCACTCTCCCCTCTCAGAAAGATATCCACTGGAGGGTGCCAGGTAACGAAACTCATCCCACTCCCGCAGAAGGCGAGGTAATCTGCTTTGTAGAGCACGTGACCCGAGGATTTCGCCCTCCGGGTCACCCTTTCTTTAGAGAGGTCTTAGATCACTATGGACTCCGGGTGTTCGACATAGGGCCTAACTCTATGTTGAACATCACCCACTTCATAGTTCTATCTGAATCGTATTTGTGCATGCCACCAAACCTGACTCTTTTCACTGAGTTATTCCAATGCAAACCGTGCCGCGAAAGCGGCGACGGGGCGCTTCTCACTTGCGGCGGGGTATCCATCCAACGCCGTAGGAATTCTTTAATGCCAACCCTCAACCTGCAATCATGTGCCAAACATTGGCAGTTATCCTTTTTTTACTGTCGCGATACCTCCCCCGACAGCGAGAAGAAGCTGCCGGGTTACTCAGAGACCCCCCTCAAACCCTCCGAGTCTTTCAGTGCCTTCGCACCAGACTCGGACAGGGAAGCAATCCTTCCTGCACTAGCCAAAATAGCCATTCTCTCGGCCCAAGGCCTCCTAGGGCTCAATCTGATAAAGACATGGGTCGACTTCCGAATCCAACCTAATTCCATCCGCACCAAATTGATGTGCGAGTATTCGGGTCACACTACAGATGCACTTCGCTATTCCTCCAAAAGCTTTGCGACTGGTGACACTATCAAGACCATCAAAAGCCTCTTGGCAGAGAAGCTGGATGTGATAAAGGGCATCTCCGGGTTACCTCCGTTTACTCGGGAAAATCCAGCTCCAACGGTAATACCCGGCACTCATAACTTGTCTCCACATTTCAACTCGATACTGCTTCTAAACATTTAACTTTATCTTTTTACCTTAGGCTGATGACCCCTTCTGGAGAGTGGACCCCCTCCCCCCCTCCAGAGACCCGGAAGAGGAGGACGAGACGACTGACGACAGCGAAGGTACTTACCCAGGATCTACATACTTTTGCTTGTATTACTTTCCTTTCGTGTGTCTTTTTCCCAATGAATTCACATCTGGCTCGCAGGGCTGGAGGACGAAGGTGGAAACAACGAGGATGACCCGGAGAGAACCGAGTCTGACCCAGAGGCAACAGCCGGGGCCAAGAGGAAAAGCAGGGGGACAGTATCCAAGGTTCCTTTTTCCTCACTATCTTCCGAATCTTACTCCTTTGACGCCATGCGAAGACTTAACCATCAATTATCAAATTCGCCGTGCTTGAAGGAACCTTTCCCCGCTAAGCGCAGGGTAACTCGGAGCTCCCCGGGTGAAGATCCCCTTAACCCGGGCATCTCCACCCCTTTAGTCCCTCGTGGCAGTGCTCCTCCATCTCGTTCTTCCAACTCTCCTCAGCGCCACCCTTCTCCTAACCACCCACGTGCCGGGCAATTCCGGGTTCCATTAGTGGTTCCTGCGAACACCTCATCTACTTCAAGTGGCGAGCTCCCATCGGATTACACCGTAAATGCCGGGTAAGTTTTTGCCTTACTATTTCTTTTTGCCTCTAGCGAACTTTCATTCGAGCCACCATCATCATCAATAACTGCCTTTTTTCATCTTTCTTTCAGTGCTCAGGTCACCGTCAGTGACCCGGAAAACACAGAAACGGCTAACATTCAGGTGGAGAAGCCGACTGACGATGCGGACGCCGCAACCGGAGGTGATGCAGCCGTTAACCGGGAACAAGGCCCTCTGAACAATCCACTTTCCCAAACCGTCGGATCTCCTTCCTTATCGGAGCCAGTAGACGAAGAGATAGAAATTTTAGATACGAAGATGAGCCCTCCCAACCCGGACACTCAAACTGTCCGGGTCTCCACTCCAAATGCAAGGAAAACCCCCCTGCCTGACGACCAAGCTGCCGGCTCTTCCCGGACTCATTCCGATGAGTTAACGTTTGCCCAGATGCTGGAAACCCTGCGCACCTTACGAGCTAACGAGGAAAACATCCTGGGAGCCTTAATAACCAAACATGAGGTAAGTTGAACTAATGTTGCTTGTACCTTTGTCCAGTCCCCAAGTTCCGAGTGAGTTCATTCATGACTTGCTCGGGACTTTATGATACCATTGACTGATAACCGTGCTCTTCTATCCGACTAACACTTTTTAACACCCATGCAGTCTTTCGTGACTCAATATGAAGAGAAACTTGCAAACGCCACCAAGCTCATTGAAAAAGAAATATCTTTACGCGAAGCGGCCGAGACTGAAGCCAGAAGGAATAGGCAATTAATGAAGAAGTACCGAAGAAGGGCTCACCGAGCCGAAGACGACCTGACAAGCCTTTCTGTCGAAATTTCTGATACCTATCGTTCTTTGCTTGGTATGCTTCCTTTTCCGAGTTTATCCCTTTGACCAACGGCAAAAAATGCTTAGCTGATATATTCATTTTACTCCAGGCCCGGATGAAACCATGCCGGATGAGGATGATATTGCCAAGCTGAAGACCATGAAGAATGTTATCCGGCAGCTGTGTGCCGGAACTAGATGGATTTTGGAAGAGTTACGGTGGCCAGGTAGAGGACATGTTGACCTGAAGAGGATGCTGGACGCCTTTTCCACGATTCCTGAGTGGATTTGGCACTGGAAGCGCTCGTCCTGCCGGGTTGGAATGACCCGGGGGCTATCACTCGCCAAGGCTTACCTCCCCAAGCTCGATCTGGCAAAGCTCATGGGCGGCTTCCCCGAATTCAAGCTTGATGGTTCAAAATTCTCGCGGGAGGATTTTCAGGCTGTGCAGAAGGAGGTCCGTTACCCGGCTAGCGTGATCGCTGATGAACTGGATGTCAATATTCTTGTCCCTGCTTATGATGCTGCTGGTGTGGCAATTAAGTCAGATCTTCCCGAACCATATGACATGATGGCTCGGTGGAAGGAGGAAGCTGCTGCGATAAGGGCGGAGGCTGCCAAGAAACAGGCTGAAGCCGGCTCTGCTCCTGCTGCCTCAACATCAGTCGTTCCGCCTCCTGCGGGAGCTGGCGCCGCCGATCCGGGTTTTGCTGCTGCCACCAATGATGGCAAGGGTAAGGCCAAGATGAGCGCCGAGTGATATATGGTTTCCGATGCCTCTTCTTAAGCGTCAATCGGTCGACATACTTTTTGAAACAGTCATTTTTTAGGTGGTGCGCCTGTGCACCTTTGATACTTTTTCACCAGTATTTTGTAATGCACACTAAGGCCTTGATATACTCGATGCCTGCTCCGACCTTTGTAAGTTTAAGCTCATCTGTTCTCGATATCTGGTTTTACTTATTGCTTCTTTTGTGAAAACTCGATTTCCGGGTCTCATGGGTATTGACGAGCGGATTTTGCTTCAAAGTCCCCAAGTCCCCAAGACTCGGATTTTTGGACTGTTGCAACTATACAAGTAAGCCAGTTCTTTTCAAGATTTCAAGCTACCGGGCCCGGATTGCCGAGCCTAGGACACTTGATCTTGAAAAGGCAACAAAATGCTTACTGCTATTTTCACAAAGATCCATGAGTTGTTTCACATTGGTTTTGAAGTTATGCTTAATAGTCATTGAGTTTCCAGCTATTCAGCCTTGTACTCTGCATAACTTGTGGTTTAGATGACCCTTTTGACTGTCTTGTACTGTAAGCCGGCTTTCGCGTGGATACCATGTTGTTACATCAATACGAAGACGTAGCCAGCCAATCCCCGTCGGGTTTTTATGACTAACTGCCATCGTAAGCGAACAAATCATGCCACTTAAGTGCGAGTCACATCGAGCTTAAGTAAGAGTAGCCAAGAAATTTGGACTTCTTTGTCCGGTTATAAGATTGCAGCCGTACTCGTTTGCGAGTAATCGGCCCTTATAACTCATAGGCATCATGGCCGGGTCTTTGAGTTTGTAACTGTGCTATTTAAGCGATCAGCCCCCAAGACCTAGATATACGCATCGTACTTAGAATACATAGACTGATAACAACCATCTCTTTTCTTGATAACCATCTCTTTACTTGATATGAAAAACTGATAACAATTATCTCTTTTCTTGATACCCATCTCTTTACTTGATATGAAAAATGCAGGTCAGCAAGCCGCCTCATTAAAAACCCGTCCAGTCCCCAAAGGTGCCCTGGATAGGAAAAGAGTACGTTAGAAAACCTGCTGCCTATTACATCGTGCAATTCCACCTGCCAATATAGTCTTTACTAAGTATAATACGGACGCAGCTGAGCCACGTTCCATGGTCTATCTCTTTCTTGCATAGATGAAGTGGTGTGTGCGGTGTCATTGACTGTAGCCGACTCTTCCCTTGCATCTATTAAATAATATGATCCGTTATGTAGGCTCCGGCTTACGATAAATGGTCCTTCCCATGGTGGTGATAATTTATGTTTTCCTTCGTTTGACTGTACCAGACGCAGAACCAAGTCTCCTTCCTGGAATACCCGGGTCTTCACACGCCGGCTATGATACCTCCGTAGGTCTTGCTGATATATGGCTGATCTTTCCAGGGCTTGTTCTCTTTGTTCTTCTAACATATCTACGGCGTCCTGCCGGGTTTTTTCGTTCTCCACTTCGACGTAAGCTGATACTCTGGGCGAATCGTGAATAATATCACTTGGTAACACTGCTTCCGCACCATAGACCATGAAGAAGGGTGTCATCTGAGTGGATCTGTTAGGTGTAGTGTTGATACCCCAAACCACGGAAGGAAGTTCTTCGACCCATGCACCAGCTGCCCTGATACAGGGGACTCGCAATCGTGGTTTTAATCCGCGAAGCAATTCTTGGTTTGCCCTCTCCACTTGTCCATTGGCCTGCGGATGAGCCACTGATGCAACATCAAGCCGGATTCCATTGTTACCACAGAATTTCTCCATCTCGCCAAGAGACATGTTAGTTCCGTTGTCGGTGATTATGCTGTGAGGATACCCAAACCGGTAGATAATCCTTTTCAGGAACTTGACTGCTGTAGCCGCTTCGCAATTAGTAACTGGCATAACCTCAACCCACTTGGTAAACTTGTCAATGGCCACCAAAAGATGCGTCTTCTTGCATGGTGACATATGGAAGGGACCAACCATGTCCATACCCCAAACGGCGAACGGCCAAGTTAATGGGATGGTCCGTAATTCCATAGCCGGTACGTGTGTTTGGCGAGCGTACCTTTGACATCCGTCACATCTTGCTACCAAACGTTCTGCATCCGATAGAGCCGTAAGCCAGAAAAATCCGTGTCGATAAGCTTTAGCCACCAGAGACCTTGTAGATGCATGATGCCCACAGTCGCCTTCGTGTATTTCCTTGAGAATCTGTCGGCCTTCTTCTGGTGCTACGCAGCGCAAGAAGACTCCTGTTGCGCTTCTATTGTATAATTCTCCATTGATGATTGAATACCCCTTTGCTCGCCTCAGAATTTGTCTTGCTAGTACCTCCTGTTCTGGTAACTCGCCCCGTGATAGATAGGCCAGGTATGGCTCTGTCCACTCGGGGATGGTATGTACTGTGGCCACGTACTCCAAATCCGGGTCTTGGTTTGCCAGTTCTTCCTCAGACTCAGCTTTAACTGATGGTCGCCACAATTCATCCAGGAACACATTAGGTGGAACCGGCTCTCTACGCGAGCCGAGTCTAGCGAGTGCGTCTGCTGCCTCGTTTTTTCTTCTGTCTATGTGCTCCACCTCATACCCGGAAAAGCACCCGACAACCCTGTCGACCTCCCTGCGATATGCTGCCATAGTTGCATCCTTTCTGTCCCAAGTTCCCGATACCTGTTGTACCACAAGATTCGAATCTCCGAAGCATCGTATCCTTCTAATGTTCATTTCCTTAGCTACCTTTAAACCATGCAACAGGGCCTCATACTCGGCCACATTGTTTGAGCAATGGAAGTGAATTTGCAGTACGTAACTCAATTTGTCTCCCCTGGGCGATGTCAGCACTACTCCAGCTCCTGATCCCTCATATTGCTTTGACCCATCGAAGTGCATGGTCCATGACTCGGATTTTGGAACTGTGGTAATCATACCTGTATGTGTCCAATCGTTAACGAAATCAACTAAAGCTTGAGACTTGATTGCTGACCTGGGTTCGTAGTTGATATGATAATCTCCCATCTCTATTGCCCACTTGGCTATTCTTCCCGTAGCGTCCGAGTTTCTGATAATATCCGACATTGGTATTGAGCTGACCACCGTTATAGGATGTTCTTGGAAATACGGCTTCAATTTCCTGCTGGCCATGAAGACTCCGAACACCAACTTTTGCCAATGTGGATAGCGCTGCTTTGCTTCTGATAATACTTCACTGACGTAGTAAACCGGCCTCTGAACCGGGTAACCTTTCCCGTCCTCTTTGCGTTCCACGACAACCACTGCGCTAACGGCTCGGGGGCCAGCTGCCACGTATAGCAACATAGGCTCTTTAGGACCCGGCGCCGCTAGTACTGGTGCTTCAGATAATTGCTTCTTTAGTGCTTCAAACGCTTCATCTGCCTCTTCGTCCCATACGAATTTATCCGATTTTCGCAAGAGCCGATACAAGGGTATTGCTTTTTCTCCGAGTCTAGATATGAACCGACTCAAGGCTGCTACACAGCCCGTGAGCTTTTGAACATGCTTCAAGTTCTCCGGCTTTTTCAAGCTCTGGATTGCCTTGATTTTATCTGGGTTTGCCTCAATTCCTCTCTCGGACACTATGAAGCCGAGTAATTTCCCAGCCGGAACTCCGAACACGCACTTCGTTGGATTAAGTTTCATCTGGTACCTCCTCAGGTTTTTGAATGTCTCCTTTAGATCATCGATAAATGTCTCCGCCTTCCTGGTCTTGATGACCACGTCATCCACATAAGCATGGACGTTACGTCCGATTTGGTCCTCGAAGCACTTTTGAATACACCGTTGGTAAGTTGCGCCAGCGTTCTTCAGCCCAAATGTCATAGTTTTATAACAAAAGGCCCCAAACGGGGTTATGAATGATGTTTTCTCCCAATCCTCCCTTTTGAGCTTAATCTGATGATACCCGGAATATGCATCCAGGAAGCATAACAGATCGCTTTCAGCTACTGCGTCTATAATCTGATCTATCCTTGGGAGCGCAAATGGATCCTTTGGGCAATGCTTGTTAAGACTAGTGAAGTCAATGCACATCCTCCACTCGTTGGTCTTTTTCATCACCAGGACCGGGTTAGCCAACCAATCCGGGTGGAATACTTCCATGATAAAGCCGGCTGCCAGTAGCCGAGCGATTTCTTCGCCTATAGCTTTCCTTCTTTCCTCATTCATTTTCCTCAAACCTTGTTTCACGGGCCTAGACTTGGGATCCACATGCAAACTGTGCTCAGCCAATTCTGTAGGGATACCCGGCATGTCGCTGGGTGTCCAGGCAAACACATCTGCATTCGAGCGAATGAACTCCACGAGCGCTCCCTCCTGCTCTTTTCCCAGGTTAGACCCTATGGTAAACTGCTTAGTGGAATCCCCTTCGACAAAATCTATCTTCTTGGTGTCTTGCGCTGCCTTGAATTTTGCTCTCTCATCCTCAGTATTCGGCTTTTTCAAGGCTGTTCTATCGTCCGGGTTTACTTGAGACCGGTAATATTCGAGCTCTTCCTTCCTGCATGCCTGCTCGGCCATAACTGAATCTCCTTCGTCGCACTCGGCCGCTATATCCCGGCTCCCATATATAGTGATGGTCCGTTTAGGACCCGGGATCTTCAGCTGCAAATACACGTAGCATGGCCTAGCCAGGAATTGGGCGTAAGCCGGCCTCCCCAACAGCGCATGGTAAGGACTGCGCAACTTGACTACCTCGAACGTGAGCCACTCCACTCGATAATTGTCCGTCGATTCTCCGAAAGCAACTTCCAAGGTGATCCTTCCCTCGGGGCTTGCCGAGTGACCCGGTACGATCCCGTGAAAGATTGTTGAACTTTTCTGCAGCTGGGACTCTTTGAGACTCATCCGTAAGAAGGTCTCCCAATAAAGGATGTTGATGCTACTTCCACCGTCCATCAGGACCTTCTTCAGCTCGTAACCATTAACCTGTGGAGCAACCACCAACGCCAAGACTCCTGGACGCTCCACCTTTTCCGGATGATCTCTTCTACTCTACGTTATCTCTTGTTCTGCCCATCTAAGATATCCCGGCGCGGCTGATGAAACCGAACTTGCCGCTTGCTTTGATGCCTCTTTGTTTCTGCTAGAAGTTCCTGTAGTATGCACATGATATTGTCCCTTTAAGTTAGTTGTTCGTACCGTGTCAACGAAGATATTGATCCGGCCGATCTTCAATATAAATCCGGACTCGAGGTAATCCGATTCTGGCCCCCAGCCGGGATCGTCCGCCAACCTTTCTTCTTCGTGGTCGATGTAGGTTTCGCCAATGACAAGATCCTCCATGCCCTTCTGAGCTTCTCCCGTGATGTAGACACCTTTGGACGCAGGCCCCACGGTGGGCGCCAACTGTCGTGGGATAATCACGGCAGATGTTACCAGGGGTAACTGATCTTGGGGCAAGTCGACACAGGCGTTCGGGAGAGGGTTTAGCTCAAAGGAAGACATGATACAACTTGATATGACAGCCGGCAATCGAAGTCGCCGGATCTCTATTCTCGATACAATAACACGATTAGGGTTTACACTGGATACTCGATACTACTCGATATTGCTAAGGCTCTCGAATCTCTGTCTCAATCTATACCCGGGGGTCGGTTTATATAGCTCCCGTACCCCCTAACTTACTTTACAAGGCACACCCGGGTCCTACCCAGACACGGCGTGCTAACCCTAACTTTCCTTTACAACACCCACAATCCGGGTCACCAGGCCCACGAGCTTGGGCCTTCACAAACATCTTTATCCCTAACCGTATCCTACTCACTGTCTCTGGGCCGGGTTATTCCTCGGATCTTGGCATACCGGGTTAGCATCCCCCCATCACGATTGATGTTCCTGAATCGCGGCATGAGGGGACACTGAGGGGAAAAGTAACGCTGGGAAAGAAAACAATGATACCCAGGGACGGGCATTCTTTCACTAAAGCACACTACACAGTTCTACAAAATTCCACCTTCGTGGCTCCGTATCTCGAGGAACACAAGAATATTGTACGATCCACAAACCCGGGGAAGAATGACTCATGGATTAAACGCAGACACATTGAGACTTTTAGAAGTTGGTTGCAAACACATCTTATAAATGACACCACTGTTGAAGATCAGTTGTACATGTTGGTCGGGTCATCATCTTCGACTATTGGGAGTTTTCAAGGGTACGAGATAAATGGGAATACATTTTACATGGTCGCCCAAGATAAGAAGAGCACCAACCAAAACAGTGGTGTCTGCTTTGATACAACAAACGAGAATGGGGAAAATGACACATACTATGGTTACATAGAGGAGACTGAAGGGGAACGTAGCATAGAAAACAAAAAATTTCCTACACGCGATAAACCCAAATGGCCAAGATCTAATCTATGAGATGAAAGGCAACGGGGAGAAAGAGAGTCTTGAGATAACATACCCTCGAAGACTCAAAGTGGTACGAGAAAAGATCTCGTGGTTGGCGTAGTCGTTCTCACGCCGATCCCGAGCGAGAAGAAGAGCACCGCAATCCGGCGGCACCTCCGTAATCGGTCACACGTTCAGCTCGATGAAGACTTCCGTTCCCTCGTTCCAGCGGGTTGCGGAAGTAGAAGATCCCTTCGGAATTCCAGCAGCACGACGGCGTGGTGGTGGTGAAGAATCCCACGGTCAGGGCTTCGCCAAGCCGGAGACCATGGAATGGAGCAGCGGATGGAAGGGAAAATGTGTGAGCAAGTGTGTGGGGAAGAGAGAGCCCTCACCCTCCTTTTATAGGGGAGGGGGAGGCAGCCCAAGGGGGGGGTGCGGCCAGCCATGGGTGCCCCCACCCCTTCCTCTCTTCATGTGAGTGGAAGCTCCACTCAAACCCACTCAAAATTCCCTTAATTTCCCACTTGGAAAATCCAAAGGTTTTTCTTTAATAAATAAATAAAACATTTTTATTTCTTTATTTATATTTGTTAATTCCATTAACAAACATTTGCATGCAGCACCTCGAACCATTTGTTAATTCTATTAACAACCGTTCGACGAAAAACCCCTTGAACTATTTCAATTTTCCCCGAAACAATTCCGGAGCTGCCCAAAATATTCTTCGGTATTCCGTATCCTCTCTAAACGCTTCATCGAACCTTAAGTGTGTCTCCCTACGGTTCGTGAATATTATAGACATGATCGAGACTCCTCTCCGATCAATAATCAACAGCGGGGTCTGGAAAACCGTGATGACTCCTATATATTCAACGATGACTCTCGTGATCGTGTGAACCTTTCAACGTCGTAACGATTTCCCTTTGTCTCGCGATATATTACTTGTCCGAGATCCGATCATCGGTATCCACTATACTTTGTTCGATCTCGTTATCCGACAAGTACTCTTTTCTCGTTCCCGTGATATAACATCCTAGTGATCAAATCACTTGCTTGCAAGCGGTGTTGATGTGATATCACCGAGAGGGCCCTGAGTATATCTATCCGTCATATTGGATGGACAAATCCCATTCTCGATCCATGAGCTTCAACCAATACTTTCTGAATATCCAATGCCACCTTTATAGTCACCCTTTTACGGTGTGATGTTTGATGTCATCAAAGTATTCTTTCGGTATTAGTGATTAACATGATCTCATGGTCTAAGGAATAATGTTACTCCGAATGTAAGACATAACAACAAAACTAAATGACTTGATCGTATTGTTATACTTAGTTTAGGGTTTAAGTTCATCATGTCATTCTCCTAATGACATGACCCCGTTATCAACAACATCCAATGTTCATGATCAGGAAACCTTGATCATCTGTTTAATCAACGGGCTAGTTAAAAGAGAGGCTTCACTAGGAACGTTGGTTTGTTTATTAATCACACATGTATCAACGTTTCCGGTTAATACAATTCTAGCATGAGAAATAAACATCTATCATAAACAAGGAATAACATAATAAACACTTTATTATTGCCTCTCGGGCATATTCCCTTCAGTCTCCCACTTGCACTAGGGGCAATAATCTATATTACATAGTGATGAATCTAACACCCATGGAGTTCTGGTGTTGATCATGTTTTGTCCTTGAGAGAGTTTTAGTCAATGGATCTGCCACATTCAGATCCGTATGTACTTTGCAAATCTTCACATCCCCATCTGCGACATGCTCACGGATGGAGTGAAAACGACGCTTGATATGCTTGGAATTCTTGTGAGACCTTGGTTCCTTAGCATTGGCTATGGCACCATTGTTGTCACAATAGACAACCATTGGATCCAACGCACTTGGAACCACGCCTAGTTCGGATATGAACTCCTTCATCCAAACTGCTTCCTGTGTTGCCTCCGAGGCAGCAACATATTCCGCTTCTGTTGATGATCCCGCCACCACGGATTGCTTGGAACTCCTCCAGCTTACAGCTCCTCCATTCATAATAAATACGTACCCGGACTGAGACTTAGAGTCATCCGGATCAGTGTCGAAGCTAGCATCGACGTAACATCTTGCGACGAGCTCTTCTTCACCGCCATATACGAGAAACATGTCCTTAGTTCTTCTTAAGTACTTTAGGATATTCTTGACCGCAGTCCAGTGTTCCAAACCTGGATTGGATTGGTACCTACTAGTCAAACTAATAGCATGTGCCACATCCGGTCTTGTACATAGCATAGCATACATGATAGAACCTATGGCTGAAGCATAGGGAGTCTTATCCATCTTTTCTCTATCTTCTGCTGTAGCTGGACATTGAGTCTTACTCAACGTCTTGCCTTGCAACATAGGTAGGAACCCTTTCCTACTATCTTCCATTCTGAACTTCTTCAAAATCTTGTCAAGGTATGTACTTTGCGAAAGTCCAATTAAGCGTCTTGATCTATCCCTGTAGATTTTGATGCCCAATATATAAGCTGCTTCACCGAGGTCTTTCATCGAAAAACTATTGTTCAAATAACCTTTTACGCTTTCTAAAAGTTCTATATCATTTCCAATCAACAATATGTCATCCACATATAGTACCAGAAATGCTACAGAGCTCCCACTCACTTTCTTGTAAATACAAGCTTCTCCGTATGTTTGGACAAATCCAAAACCTTTGATCACCTTATCAAAACGGAGGTTCCAACTTCGGGATGCTTGCTTCAGTCCATAAATGGAACGTTGAAGCTTACACACCTTGTCAGCATCCTTAGGATCAACAAAACCTTTGGGTTGCATCATATACAACTCTTCCTCAATGTCACCATTAAGGAACGCCGTTTTGACATCCATCTGCCATATTTCATAATCGAAAAATGCAGCAACTGCTAACATAATCCTAACTGACTTAAGCATCGCTACTGGTGAGAAAGTCTCACCATAGTCAACTCCTTGAATTTGTCGGAAACCTTTTGCGACAAGTCGAGCTTTATAGACGGTCACATTACCATCAGCATCAGTTTTCTTTTTAAAGATCCATTTGTTCTCAACGGCCTTGCGGTCATTGGGTAAATCCACCAAAGTCCAAACTTGGTTTTCGTACATGGATCCTATTTCGGATTTCATGGCTTCAAGCCATTTGTTGGAATCTGGGCTCATCATCGCTTCCTCATATGTCGCAGGGTCATCACCTCCATCTACCATGAAGTTTAATACGGGATCTCCGTATAGTTCAGGAGCTGCACGCTCCCTAGTTGACCTGCGAGGTGCGGTAGTTTCCTCTATTGGAGTTTCATGATCTTGATCATTAACTCTCTCTTCATCTGACGGGGTCGGCTCCGGAACAACTTCCGGTGCTGCGCTACTCGCCATTCCAAGAAGAGAAGGTTCAATAACCTCGTCGAGTTCTACCTTCCTACTATTCACACCTTTCGAGAGAAACTCCTTCTCCAAAAAGGATCCATTCTTGGCAACAAAAATCTTGCCTTCGGATCTGTGATAGAAGGTGTACCCTATTGTTTCTTTAGGGTATCCTATGAAGACGCATTTTTCCGCTTTGGGTTCGAGTTTATCAGGTTGAAGCTTCTTCACATAAACATCGCACCCCCAAACTTTTAGAAATGACAGCTTAGGTTTGTTTCCAAACCATAATTCATACGGTGTCGTTTCAACGGATTTAGATGGTGCCCTATTTAAAGTGAATGCAGCGGTCTCTAGTGCATAACCCCAAAACGATAGTGGCAAATCTGTAAGAGACATCATAGACCGAACCATATCTAATAAAGTACGATTACGACGTTCGGAAACACCATTTCGCTGTGGTGTTCCGGCAGATGTGAGTTGTGAAACTATTCCACATTGTTTCATATGCATGCCAAACTCGTAACTTAGATATTCACCTCCACGATCAGATCGCAGAAATTTAATCTTTCTGTTACGATGATTTTCAACTTCACACTGAAATTCTTTGAACTTTTCAAACGTTTCAGATTTGTGTTTCATTAAGTAAATATACCCATATCTACTCAAATCATCTGTGAAAGTGACAAAATAACGATATCCACCGCGCGCCGATACACTCATTGGTCCACATACATCAGTATGTATGATTTCCAGTAAGTCTGTCGCCCGTTCCATAGATCCAGAAAACGGGGTTCTAGTCATCTTGCCCATGAGGCATGGTTCACATGTTTCAAATGATTCATAATCAAGTGATTCTAAGAGTCCATCAGAATGGAGCTTCTTCATGCGTTTAACACCAATATGACCTAAGCGGCAATGCCACAAATAAGTAGCAATATCATCATTTAACTTAATTCTTTTGGCATTCACATTATGAATATGTGTATCAACATTATCAAGATTCAAAAGAAATAAACCATTCTTCTCAGGTGCATGACCATAAAAGATATTATTCATATAAATCGAACAACCATTGTTCTCGGACTTAAAGGAATAACCGTCCCGCATTAAGCAAGATCCAGAAACGATATTCATGCTTAATGCGGGCACCAAATAACATTTATTGAGGTTTATAACTAATCCCGATGGTAGACGTAGAGGTAGCGTCCCGACGGCGATCACATCAACTCTTGATCCATTGCCGACGCGCATCGTCACCTCATCCTTTGCTAGTGGTCGCTTGTTCTGCAGCTCCTGTTTCGAGTTACATATGTGAGCAACCGAACCAGTATCAAATACCCAGGTGCTACTGCGAGTACTAGTAAGGTACACATCAATAACAAGTATATCATATATACCTTTGTTCACTTTGCCGGCCTTCTTATCTGCCAGATACTTGGGGCAATTGCGCTTCCAGTGGCCAGTACCCTTGCAATAGAAACACTCAGTCTCAGACTTAGGGCCATGCCTGGTTTTCTTCTCAGCAGTAGCAACAGATTTGCCACCCTTCTTGAAGTTTACCCTTGGCTTGCCTTTCTTGCCTTTCTTGAAACTAGTGGTCTTATTGATCATCAACACTTGATGTTCTTTCTTGATCTCCACTTCAGCAGTTTTAAGCATCGAGAGAAGCTCAGGAAGAGACTTCTTCATGCTCTGCATATTATAGTTCATCACGAAGTTCTTGTAACTAGGTGGCAGAGATTGGAGAACACGATGTATCCCTAGCTCAATGGGAATCGATATTCCCAAGGCTATGAGCTTATCAGCGTACGCAGACATTTTGAGTACGTGCTCACTAACGGAGCTGTTCTCTTCCATCATGCAGCTAAAGAACTTTTCTGAAGCGTCATAACTCTCAACTGCGGCATGGGTATCGAAAATCATTTTCAATTCTCCCATTGTGGCATAAGCAGTGCTGTTCTCGAAACGTTTTCGCAGCTCTGGCTCTAATCCATAGAGGATGCCGCAGTGAACTATACTGTGGTCTTCTTGTTGAGTCAGATAAACATTTTTATCCTCATCAGAAGCATCATCAGCGGGTTGGTCACCTAGAGGTGCATCAAGCACATAGAGCTTCTTGCAAGCGGTGAGGAGAATTCTCAGGTTAAGTGCCCAGTTGGTAAAGTTGCTTCCATTGTTCGCTAATTTCTCTTTCTCCATGAACATATTGAAATTGAAGGTAGGTGGTGCCATGATCTACAACATATTTGCAAAGACTATTTAGACTATGTTTATGATAAATTAAGTTCAAGTTAATTCTAAAATTATCCCATGAACTCCCACTCAAAAACAACATCCCTCTTAGTTGTCTTTAGTGATTACACGAACCAAATTCACTACACCGAAACCGATCATCACGTGAGACGGTGTAGTTGCAAAGGCGAACATCAACATGTTCATCATATCATTCATATGACTCATGCTTTACCTTTCGGTTACGTGTTCCGAGGCCATGTCTGTACATGCTAGGCTCGCCAAGTAGAACCATTGTATTGCATGTGTTTCAAGGCCATGTCTGTACATGCTAGGCTTGAAAACACCCGTTGTATGCGAACGTTGAGTCTATCACACCCGATCATCACGTGGTGTCTCGAAACGACGAACTTTCTTAACGGTGCATACTTAAGGAAGAACACATTATTATCTTGATATTAAGTGAGAGGGATCATCTTATAATGCTACCGTCGCGATCTAAGCAAAATAAGATGCATAAAAGGATAAACATCACATGCATGGATAATGTGATATGATATGGTCCTTCTTGCACTTGATCTCCATCTTGTGCATCATGGTATGATCTCCATCATTCTACCGGCGTGGCACCACGGTCCGTGGCACCTCCATCTTGATTGTCCATTACAACATATCACATGGATATGACATACAGCACGCAGGCCATAAAATAAGACAACCATATGGCTCCAGCCGGTATGTCAATAATTTACAAAAGATATCATCTCATACATAACGTTTGTAACATTGACCATATCACATCACATGCCCTGCAAAAACAAGTTAGACGCCTCTAATTTATTTTTGCATATTTTACGTGGCTTTGGGCTTACGAGGATAGAACCGTTCATATCTACGTACAAGAACCACAACGTTGATAAAACATATTTTTTTAACAACCCTTTGTAGATTAGATCTTAACTATAGTAGGAGAAACCGACACCCGCAAGCCACTTATGCAATTCAAGTTGCATGTCAGTTGTGGAACAAGTCTCATGTACGTGGACATGTAAAGTTAGTCCGGGCCGCTTCATCCTACTATGCCACTAAGATCATAAAATACTCAAAGAGACAAAAACATGATCATCAACGCCCACATACTCCTATGTGTTCTACCCGTACAATTCATCTACGCATAGATCCGGCTCTGATACCACTGAAGGGGAACGTAGCATAGAAAACAAAAAATTTCCTACACGCGATAAACCCAAATGGCCAAGATCTAATCTATGAGATGAAAGGCAACGGGGAGAAAGAGAGTCTTGAGATAACATACCCTCGAAGACTCAAAGTGGTACGAGAAAAGATCTCGTGGTTGGCGTAGTCGTTCTCACGCCGATCCCGAGCGAGAAGAAGAGCACCGCAATCCGGCGGTGCCTCCGTAATCGGTCACACGTTCAGCTCGATGAAGACTTCCGTTCCCTCGTTCCAGCGGGTTGCGGAAGTAGAAGATCCCTCCGGAATTCCAGCAGCACGACGGCGTGGTGGTGGTGAAGAATCCCACGGTCAGGGCTTCGCCAAGCCGGAGACCATGGAATGGAGCAGCGGATGGAAGGGAAAATGTGTGAGCAAGTGTGTGGGGAAGAGAGAGCCCTCACCCTCCTTTTATAGGGGAGGGGGAGGCAGCCCAAGGGGGGGGTGCGGCCAGCCATGGGTGCCCCCACCCCTTCCTCTCTTCATGTGAGTGGAAGCTCCACTCAAACCCACTCAAAATTCCCTTAATTTCCCACTTGGAAAATCCAAAGGTTTTTCTTTAATAAATAAATAAAACATTTTTATTTCTTTATTTATATTTGTTAATTCCATTAACAAACATTTTCATGCAGCACCTCGAACCATTTGTTAATTCTATTAACAACCGTTCGACGAAAAACCCCTTGAACTATTTCAATTTTCCCCGAAACAATTCCGGAGCTGCCCAAAATATTCTTCGGTATTCCGTATCCTCTCTAAACGCTTCATCGAACCTTAAGTGTGTCTCCCTACGGTTCGTGAATATTATAGACATGATCGAGACTCCTCTCCGATCAATAATCAACAGCGGGGTCTGGAAAACCGTGATGACTCCTATATATTCAACGATGACTCTCGTGATCGTGTGAACCTTTCAACGTCGTAACGATTTCCCTTTGTCTCGCGATATATTACTTGTCCGAGATCCGATCATCGGTATCCACTATACTTTGTTCGATCTCGTTATCCGACAAGTACTCTTTTCTCGTTCCCGTGATATAACATCCTAGTGATCAAATCACTTGCTTGCAAGCGGTGTTGATGTGATATCACCGAGAGGGCCCTGAGTATATCTATCCGTCATATTGGATGGACAAATCCCATTCTCGATCCATGAGCTTCAACCAATACTTTCTGAATATCCAATGCCACCTTTATAGTCACCCTTTTACGGTGTGATGTTTGATGTCATCAAAGTATTCTTTCGGTATTAGTGATTAACATGATCTCATGGTCTAAGGAATAATGTTACTCCGAATGTAAGACATAACAACAAAACTAAATGACTTGATCGTATTGTTATACTTAGTTTAGGGTTTAAGTTCATCATGTCATTCTCCTAATGACATGACCCCGTTATCAACAACATCCAATGTTCATGATCAGGAAACCTTGATCATCTGTTTAATCAACGGGCTAGTTAAAAGAGAGGCTTCACTAGGAACGTTGGTTTGTTTATTAATCACACATGTATCAACGTTTCCGGTTAATACAATTCTAGCATGAGAAATAAACATCTATCATAAACAAGGAATAACATAATAAACACTTTATTATTGCCTCTCGGGCATATTCCCTTCAGAGACATGGGAACTTGACTATGGACCTTCTTTTAAGGTCCCTTTGTTTAAGTGCAAATGGGTCAACCTGAATGGAGAAGGGGTAAAGGTAGACCCGCTGTACGGAATGGTAACAGTGGATCTCAACAATATTGGTTACAATGACGAACCATTCGTCCTAGCCAATGATGTGGCTCAGGTCTTCTATGTGAAGGACATGTCCTCCAGACCGAAAAAAAGAAAAAATAAGCAAACAAATACATCATATGATGAGCCGAAGCGTCACATAGTTCTTTCAGGGAAAAGAAACATCGTGGGAGTCGAGGACAAGACAGACATGTCAGAAGATTATAATAAGTTTGTTGAAATTCCGCCCTTCACAGTGAAAGCTGACCCAACCATCCCGTTAAATAATGAAGATGATCCATGGTTACGGCCGAAGCGATCATAAGCAAGGGACATAGGGTTCATGAACCATCTCTACATGAAGAAAATTCAGAAGACTAGATAGGGATGTTGTTGGTGATGTGTAATAATAAACTTGGAATACATGGCATAGTTTGGTTGAAAAAGTGTTCACAAAAAAAAGGTATATCCTCCTAACATTCTAGGGTTTTGGTTGAAATGACGTGTGTTATGGCCAAATACATGGCATAGTTTGTTATAATGAGCCCATATTGCACACAAACATGCATCTTGGAAGCACATACAATGTTGACGAAGGAAGTTTTTTTTAACTGAATAAAAAAACTATTTTCCCTTTTCGGAGTGTCAGAAATGGTTTTTTTTATGAAGGACCAACCACAAACATGTTGCAAAACTTGGGGGATTAATTTTTAAACATGCTAGGACATGTGATATGCACAAATAAACAATTTTTTTTCTAAGAAAAGATTTCCATCCACCTCTTTTGAAATTCACAAGTTTCTGCCGATTCAGCGGGAAACAGGAAAAATTTGAACTACAGGTGCCTCGTAATTTGCTCATGAATTTTGGCAAAAATCATTTTTAGTTACTCAACTACCTATTTCAATAGAGACCCACAATGAGTTGTTGAATATACAACCCCTAGGTACGAACGGTCATGCCCTCCGTCTTGACTTTCTCTTAAAACGGGCTAAGAAAATTCCAGAAAATTCAAAAAAACCCTAAATAACGCGAGACCTTCGCATGGTGTCATTACATATTTTCTAGTATCCACCAAAAATAATAAACATGGAATACGACAGTTCTGTTGAAAAAATATTCACAAAAAAGAGTTAGCTTCTCCTAACATTCTAGGGTTTCGGTTGAAACGACGGGTGTTATGGCCAAATACATGACATAGTTTGTTCTAATAAGCCCATATTTCACACAAACATGCATCTTGGAAGCACGGACAATATTGACGAAGGAAGTTTCTTTAAACTGAATAAAAAAACATTTTCCATTTTTGGAGTGTTAGAAATGAGTTTTTTTGTGAAGGACCTACCACAAACATGTTGCAAAACTTGGGGGATTAATTTTTTAAACATGCTAGGACATGTGATATGCACAAATAAACAATTTGTTTTCTAAGAAAAGATTTCCATCCACCTCTTTTGAAAATCACAAGTTTTCGCAGATCGTCACCGCCGTTGACCACCGCCACCTCTGCCACCGCCCGTTTCAGGGCCTAGTCAATGCCGGGGACGAGCGCGCCGTCCGTGAGTATTACCGGAACAATCCGGAGGAGCAGCGCGCCGATGAGGAGCTCTGGCAGACGCGTGCGGCTGAGCGGGCGAAGCGCCGCCTCGAACGCCACCTCGCTTTAGAGGCCGCCCGGAAGGCGAGGACGAAGGCGTTGCAAGAGTTCCGCCGGGCCGACCACGCCGGCAAAGTCTGGGCCTCCGATGATCCGAGGTGGGGGCCTATCTCCGACACGATATCGTGCACCTCCGACGACGAGGAGGAGGTCACAGACGAGTTCTCCGACGATGATGACCAGGAGGAGGTCACCGACGAGTTCCCCAACGAGGAGGAGGAGGAGTAGTGTTCGTATGTTTTCTTATTTTAATACAAGAATTTGTATTCCGGTGAATTGCGGCACGCTAGCGCATCTGTTCTCTATTTTTAATAAAAGAGTACGCTATAACTAACGGCTCAAAAGATCTAGAAAGAAACACACCACTGATCCGACGATTCACAAGACCTAACATTAGGGAGGAGGCCGGTACATCTGGATAGATAAACAAGGCAGTACATAATGGCAAGAGTGGATGTAAACCTAAGCAGAGAGCATAGATCTAGATAAGCAAGGCAGTACATAATGGCAAGACTGGATCTGGTCTGCTATTCATACTCCTGCCTAGGCCTATAGTACTCCGACTCGTAGTCGTCGTAGTCGCCGCCGTCGTCATCACTATCGTCGGACGGTCCTCTGGACTCCCTCGGAGGATCACGACGCCAGGACTGGCCATGAGGGTAGCGCAGGCGGGGGTTATCGCCGGCCCTGATGTAGTTCATGACGCTCTGAAGAGTCCGTCCGCCACCCCACCACAGCTTACGACCGGCCTCGTTGAAGTTCGAAGGAGGTGGGCCGTTCTCCTCGTACCTGGCGAGCGCACTCTCATGCCGATTAATGAAGAAGGCGTCCCAAGTAGGGCGGTAGTCGGGATTCCAACTGGGATTCCTCCGCTGCTCCGGCGTGAGCTCGTGGTAGTAGTGGTTCGTGATGGCCGCCCGACGCGCCACACCTTGAGGAACAGGAGGAACCGGCACTCCTCCGGCGCTTAGCATCCAACCGGCAGGGACGCTGCAGTCGGGCGGGCAGGGGTAGTTCGAGGCGGAAAGTGTCTCCGCCTGCAGGAAGGTTAGAGTGGGTACGGTAGAAACCATGGGAGAGTGGTGAGGTTGTAGAGGTGAGGGAGCCAATGGTGGCAATGCATACATATATATAGTGAGAAGAAACAAACCCTTTAGTCCCGACCTGTTTTACCAACCGGGACTAAATGGTTAGGGTTTCGTTGGGACACAGATCGTCCCTTTAGCCCCGGCTTGTTTTACCAACCAGGACTAAATGGTTAGGGTTTCGTTGGGACCAATCAGAAAGAATCACACGGATCGTGTGTTTCTTTCAAGCGCTTGTGAGTCGTTGGATCAGGGGTGTGTTTCTTTCGAGCTGTTGTGAGCCGTTCGATCAGGGGTACGGTGTGTTTCTTTCGAGCGCTTGTGACCCATTGGATGAGGGGTGTTTCTTTCGAGCCCTTCTTAACCGTTGGGTCAAAACCCTAGCACAACACTTTGTGAGCCAGAGGACCCTATATATAGCCCACCTCTCGGATTCCCTTCATACATCATTCAGTTCATCGACCGAATACAAATCATCCGGATTCGCCAGCATACGTCCTACCATGCATTTGGTATGCATATATGCACTCAGGAGCCACGGTGGAGCTGTATGCTGGCGATACCGATTGTTTTGTTCTACATCCCCCATTAAAGGTTTGACAAAAGGTTTGATACATCATTCAGTTCATCGACCGAATACAAATCATCCGGATTCGACATCATACGTCCGACCGTGCTTTTGATATGCATATATGTACTCAGGAGCCACGGTCGGGCTGTATGATGGCGATACCGATTGTTTTGTTCTACCTCTGATTGTATGACTCGGAGAGAGGAATCGATGCCGCTGAAGAACCAACACAAAGGGTGAGTGAATATTTTGCATGTAAAACCCTAAGAACACATGTAAACACTTGGTATGCCAACTCCTAGCTTTTGGTGACATCCCGACGCTCTAGAGCCCTCCGCGGCGAAACCCTAGCCCCGCTGGAGAAAAGTCCACCTTATCGGTCGCCCAAACGAGTTTTAAAACATCATAAGTGAATTGAATTTATCTTTCTGGTCATTTTGATATATAACTTGCAATTTTCAGAATTTATTGAATTATTTGATATTTTCTCCATTTCTTAAATAAATTAATTCAAATGCAAATAATTCAAAATTTTGAACTTCACAAAATATGTTTGAAAGTAATATATTCAGTTAGTTTATAATTTTCTAAATGTTTTGGTATCTTCTTCATATTTTTCTGATTGTTATTTAATGTCTTATAGGAGTTTTGGAAAACAAATGGCGGGAACAAATTTTCAATTGAAAAATAATTCGAAAATAGGGCATTCGTCCTGGTTTGTCCTAATAACCGGGACGGATGCCCCCACGACGAGCGTGCTCCATGTGTCCCCATCCGCGCGCTGTAAAAAAAGGGGGGAGGGAGCATCTGTCCCGGTTGCTAGCAACAACCGGGATGCATTGGTCATTCATCCACTAGTAGAAAAAAGGCCTTCCATATGCCCCCATCAGTTCCCAAACGTCGCGCACCGTGACTAATGAGTCTTTAGTCCCGGGTCGGGAGGAGACCCGGGACAGAAGGTCATACGTCGCGGGTTGGGAAGCGCGTTGAGGCGCGTGGAGGGCATTAATTCCGGTTGACCTGGCCGCCCGGGACTATTGGTCCTTTAGTCCCGGTTGGCGTGGCCAACCGGGACTAAAGATCAAACTTCTCGCCTCCCGCGCGGCGGCTTTTATTTCGCGAGCGAGGCAGAAGGGCGCCATTCCACAGCGCGCGTCGGAGTCTCTGTTTCTCTTCCTCTCTTCTCTGTACTGTCTTCCTCCTCATCTCTTCGATCGATCTTCACCAAGCACACACCATGGCTGAAGTTTGGGAAGAATACAATGGTCCCACACCATGCGGCAAGCTTCTCGACGTGTGCTACACCAACAGTTGTGAGAGGCTGCCCGGTGCTCTTGGTTATTTGACCAATCTCTATGACGCCTCTCCCGATGAACACCGGTTCTTCGGGCTTGATCTGGAGTATACGGCGAATCAGAGGGATGTTGCCGTCATCCAGATTGCGTTCAAGGAGTCCGTGTTGATCTTCCAATGGTCAAGGTAACGCACACGTACAATCTTGCATCTTCGATTTTTTTGTTGCATGTGAAGAATACATGTGTTGCAACATATCTAACACGTATCAATTTTTTGTTGTTGCAGTAGTTCAAAGTATTGTCCGGCCCTTGTTGATTTTCTTGTCAACAGGGGGTTTGACTTTTGCAGCGTTGACATCACGCAAGACCGTCCGAAGTTGATGCGCTTGGGCATTATGATACCTGAAGATCACTACATTGATCTTCAGAATCTTATCCAGTTGAAGGGGCCAAAGACCGGGATGGCTGTCATGGCAACTGCCTTGATCCACGAGGGCTACGAAAGGATGAAGTCTGATTTCCCCTCGAAGAATCACCGTTTGTCGTGGTGGTGTCACGGCAGATGCCATAGGATGGCTAAAGATGTGGGGACGAAGGACGCTGGAGGTGCTCGGGGAGGGATCACGTGACGTGTAGCCATGTGAGGTGAAGATCAAACACTGCAAACAACACGATCTACCCAGGTTCAGGGCCCTCGTGAGGAGGTAAAACCCCTACTCCTGCCTTTCTCTATGTATTCTGGTGTCTCACCGAGTAGCCACAGTACAAATGTTCTTGCTACCGAGTAGCCACTCTCTCTCTCCGGGTAGGATTAGGTCAAGAATCTCTACGGGTGTTCTAGTAGTGCTCCTTGTGAACGTCGTGTGTGTTCGTGCCTCGCGCAGGAGGCGGCTGGGCACCTTATATACCCGGTGCCCTGCCGGATACAGCCAAATATAACAAGTGTCGACATTGTGTGCACATCGTCCTTCTTCCGAGTTCCCGCTGACAGCTTTGGCTTCTAAGCTTGTCCTGATGCAGAAAGTCGTTGGGAAAAACCAAGTAACCAGTCTGTTATCACTGTGCGAACACAGAGTAGGTCCCCCCTATCCTGCGACGCCCTGCTGACAGACTGTCGCTGTCAGGCACGCCGTCCCCAGATGAACAGTGCTGTGAACAGTGCCAAGTACGGACCCGGGATACGCGGGATCCTGTGTCAGAACGGCTCCTTTGACTTCTGGCCCGAGTAGATTCCCGCCAGTCTTACTCGGACCAACTCTTCTACTCGAACAGATATAACTTGCTTGATATCTCCTTCTGGTCATCTTTCTGTGAGACCGAGTAGCAGTCGACCGGGTAGCAAGTACCGGGTAGGCGGCTACTCGACCAACTCCTCTTCTGATTGTTGCCTTTACCACTTGCCTTTACCCTACTCGGGGGTAACCCCCCAACAGCAGTCCCCGAAGCTGGTAGAGCCCTGCGAACTCGTTCACTGGGCTCTGCCAGCTTAAAACCAAGCCTGGCAACCTTGCCCTTGAATCTCAATATGCTGAGTAAAACCTCCGAGTAGCACTTTGAAGATTACCTTGAGTTTCCTCTCTTCCGAATAGAGCTAGCCTCCTTCTCTGTAACCGAGTACAAAGACTTAGGGAATTTCTTCAATCGAATCTCTGCAGCGCAGAGCACAATCCGGCTTTCCGTGCTGCAACTGGGCACGTGTCACGCATCCAGGACCGCGACGCCTTCGCTGCCCAGGACCTGACAGGCCACGCGCCCAGTTTTCACGGAGTGGGCCCACTGGCTCGTAATGTCCCATCATGCGCAGTAATAGCCACGATCTCGTCGTGGGATCAATTGCGGCCGTTACGCGCGCGTTCCGCGCTGTGTGCGTTTCTAACCGGCCACAGACCCCACGCCGCACGATTTACTGCCACGATCGATCCCACTACTCCAATCGTAACGGTAATCCGTGGTGCGGTATAAATACCCCCACGGTAACTTACTCTTCTCCTTCCCCTGCACTTTCCTCTTCTGCCTCTCTGTTTCTCCGCCGCTGCCGAGCTCTCCGCCGCCGCGCAACTCTTTGCGCTGCCGCGGATTCCACCATTCCACCAACCTCTTCCAAACATTCACCACTTCCTACTCGCCGCCATGGCTCGCGGTGACAGCGCTCGCGCCGGCTGGGACGGCTCCTACGTCACCGCCGAGGACTGCCAATGGCTCGTGAACACCCGGAGAGTTCCTCCCGGTGTTCGCTGCCGGCCGTCCAACGGCGAGATCGTCCCGGCTCCCGAGGAGGGGGAGCACGTCGTCTTCCTCGCTCACTTCGAGCGGGGATTCGGCCTTCCTGCGTCTGATTTCCTCCGCTCCCTTCTCGACCACTACGGTCTCCGTATGCATCACCTTCCACCCAACGCGGTCGTCTTCCTCTCCTACCACGCCGTGGTGTGCGAGGCCTTCCTCGGCGTTCGCCCCACGACGGAGACGTGGTCGAAGTATTTCTTCTTCCGCCAACAGAGCCAAGGCAAGAAGGACGGGGCGGCCGCCAGCAGCCGGACAACCGACACCGGCAGCGCCATGATGGTGCAGCGGACGGGAACCAACCACCCTCGCATCAAGGGATTGGATTCTGTCCGCAAGTGGCAGAAGTCCTTTCTGTATGTGAAGAACATCGCCGCCACGAAGGACGCCAAGGTGGAGGACAGGATCAATCTGCCCCCTTGGAGCAACCGAGTTCCTACCGGGCAGAATTGGAAAAGCAAACCATCCAACAGCAGGAACCTGCTGCAGATGGAGGAGCGGCTCGCGTATCTGATCGAGAAGGACTGAAGAGCGACGATCCAGTCGCCTGCTGGATTCGCAACCGAGTGCTGCCTCTGCAACGCCGCTCCCACCCCATGTGCTACATGGGAGGCCCCCGCGACTGCACTCGGACGACCACGTTCGAGCTCAGCAACGCGGACGTCGCCGCGCATGCAAGGTCCATCCTGACCACAGGCCTCCGAGATAACTGGCAGTATGGCTTCATCCCATACAGCCGCACGAAGCCGATTCCACGGGTACGTTCTTCTTATTCTGCTTCCAATACATGCAATCCGAGTAGATAGCCTTCTCTCCTTGCTGTGACTAGCAATTGCATTCTGCGCCGAGTAGAGCACTTAGCAGAACTGCTTAGGCTTAGTATACTTGGTGTTTGCACGCCTTGTTGGGTAGCACACTTAGAGGAAACACTTAGGCTTAATGTGCTTGGTGTTTGCACGCCTAGTCGGGTAGGACATTTAGCAAGTTTCCCTAGGCTTAGTGTGCTTTGTGTTTGCACGCCTATCCGGGTAGAGTGCCTTCATGCTATTCGGCTAATTCGCGATGTTTCTCTGTTCCTCAGGTCCTTGACCGCCAGCTTGCTGAGAGCTGTGAGCGCTTCGAGGGCAACTGGTCAGATGACCGAGAGGAAGACGATGAGGTCTCCTTCGAGACCGCGGAGCAGCTTGATCCTCCTGAAGCCGCCCAGACGAGTAGGCACCGTGTCGATGCGTCCGTCCGCGACTGGACCGAGGACGAAGATGAAGGTAATTGAACTCATCCTGTCTGGTCGCAAGCTGCACAAACTAACTGCTTCCTGCTTCTGAATCGCCCTTCTTCCTTTCTATTTCACAGGTGATGCCGATGCTGAGGACGGAGGCGAGGATGAGGACGACGATGAAGGTGAGGACGAGGACGATGCAGCCCTGGTCGTCCCACCTCTTTCAGTTGCCGCTCCTGTCACCCGCAAGCGGGCGGGTAGTGGCGCCCAAGAACCCCCCGCCAAGAAGAAGAAACCGACCGAGAAGACGACCAAGAAGGTCGTGAAGAGAAAACGACCAACGATCCCTACCCGCAAGGGGTAAGTTCCTTCTCGGCTATATGCTTCTATTCACTTCATTCTTCTCGGTTGATTCCCAATCCTTTTACTTTGCTGTTTCCTCTCAGTTTCCTCTGCCCTCTTCTTATTTCTGAACACGATTTTCTCTTCAGAGCCCCCCTGGACGCGGATGCCGCTCGTGCGCCCACTGAGACCAAGAAGCAGGCCGCCATCGACGTTGATAAGCTCATCGACCTTGACGGCGACGAGAACGAAGCCGCCAACGCACATGGACACATGGACACGGATGCC
The DNA here is from genome assembly GCA_028641055.1 of Alopecurus myosuroides. Lineage (NCBI taxonomy): Eukaryota > Viridiplantae > Streptophyta > Magnoliopsida > Poales > Poaceae > Alopecurus > Alopecurus myosuroides. Next base: position 139,837,827 of record CM054061.1, on the reverse strand, counting down.
CAGAATGTCGAGCTGGAGCAGCAGTCCCGCGCGGATCAAGAAGCGCAGGATGCTGCTCACCAAGATAGGCCTCCTTCTCCTCCGGCCAACACAGCCGAGGAGAACCAAGATCAAGATCAAGAGATGCATGATGACGCCGCCCTTGAGCGGCAGGGAACAGAACAGGAGCAGCCAGCCACAGGGGCTGCTGAACAGGAAGACCCCGCGCCTCAGGCGCGGGTAGAAGCAATGGATGTCTCACAGCCGGATCCCGCTGCCGAGCAGCGGGTAGAAGACGCGACTGGGCAGTACCCTCTGAGCGACGCGCAACCAGTCGCCGCGCAGGGTAGCGCCCAGCCGGATGCCGCACCGGATAGCGCGCCCCTGGCGCCACCAACAGATCAAGGTAGCGCCCAGCCAGATTCCTCCTTGGTGCAGACAACCAAGGCTGCAGCCAGCCCTCCGGCCAGGCCGGTTACAAGGAAGAACGCTCAGGATGCTGCAGAAAAGGAGGCCGCCGAGAAGAAGGCCGCCGAGAAGAAGAATACCGAGAAGAAGAAAACTGAGAAGCCAATCGCCGAGAAGCCAACCGCTCAGAAGGAGAAAGCTAAGAAGCGGGCTGCCGAGATGCCGCCGCCAACATCAACTGTCCAGTCCAGTCAACTGGCTATCCGCGAGCCTGGCGCGGCTGCTGTCGCCGCTGCTGCATCCACCGTCTCAGATCAGCCCGGCTACCCTCCTTACATGGTGAAGGTTAGCCAGCAGCACCAGGTTGGCTTCACCTCCAAGGAACAGAAACTTGCTCTTCAGAAAGGGAAGAAGGCCGTGGCAGTGGACTCCAGACCCCCAGCTCCAAATCAAGACAAATCCCTCTCCATTTCTTCACGTGGGGTTCAGGACCAGGCAGTAACGTCCCAGGGCCTTGAGCAAGTACTGGATCTGGTCGGCTTCATCGATGCCAAGTGGGACAGCAAGGTCCTTGGCAACACGAACTGGAACGGCACGGATCTGGGCGACATAGACCATATGCGTGTCGACTGGAACAAGGTAGACCTGGGTTACAAACCCATGACTGTCTCATCCACCTCTGCTACGCTTGCCGCCAAGATGTTTGTCCACCGCAAGAACGCCGAAGACCTTGAGCAATCCTACGCGGTAAGTTTCTACTCATCCTCTCCGAGTTGCATTTTCACTTTTCTTCTACTCTTCTTCTTTTCCTTATCCATCACCCAGTCCCCGAGATTCTGGCCGAGTAGGCGGATACTCTCCCGAGTAGCCGCATTTTCGGGTTGAATCTCTACTACTTTGCCTGACTCTTTTTTCTTCTGCTTCTCAGAATAGCGTACTGAAGCGGACCGACTTGCATCGTCGGCTACTCTGGAATCACGCTGTTGCCAAGAGGCGCATTGCCGCCTTGGAGAAAGAGAAGATAGCCGCCGAGGCAGCTGATAAAGAAGTGATGAATAGCACCCTGAGGCTTTCTGAAGTTGAAGGTACGCTTTTAGCTACGCGGTTCTTGCGTTTGGTGTTTACGCCCGCTTCTGCTTTTTGCGCCAACCAATTTTACTCTTCAGGGAAGTTGAAGGCCCTGTCCGACGAGCACGAGAACTGCCGTGCCTTCGTTGAGAATGGCCAAGCCACCATCAAAAGACTGGAAGGTACGTTGCCATCTTCTCGGCTTGTCTTTGTGTTTCTTTCTTCGCTACTCTGCTGACCGTGCTTTGCTCTTTTCAGAAGATCATAAGAAGTTTGCTGAGGAACATCAAGACTGTCTCAAGCCTGCTGAGGTGCAGCAGCAATTATCAAGCCAATCTGTCGCGCTGCAGAAGGAACACGCTACCGAGATGGAGAAGCTCCAACTCCAGCTGCGCACTGCACTTCAGGATGCCCTAGACTTAGCAGCCGAGAAGGAGGAGCTGCTTGCCGAGAAGAAGAAGAACGAAGCAACAGCCAAGGCCAGGGAGAGAACCCTCGAACAGGAGTGCGAGGTGCTGAAGAAGAGCAATGCTGGGCTTTTCACTCAGCTAGAGGAGCTCCGCTTGATCGAAGAGAAACATCTATCCAACGAGGAAACCTGGAAGACCCAGCTGCAAGGGCTGCGCGACGACTTGAACAGTAAGTGCTCTCTTTTCTCTGCTTCTCTGCTACTCGGCTGCACCTTTCTTCTCTGCCTCTCGTTTCCCGTTTCCAATCTGTTATTGTTTCTGATCTTCTCGATAGCTCTTGCAGGAGTCTTCCCCGACTTCGAGTCTTCTTGCGTGCCTGCCCTGGCAAAGGTTCGAGCAGCTCGCGCTGAGAAGGGCGAGCCTCTGGACACCAGAGCAGAAATCGAGGAGAGCATCCTGATTATGCAAGGGCAGGTTCCGCGGCTAGCGGGCGTGGGCACCGAGCTGGTGCGCGTCGCCTTCCAGATCCACAGCCTTTTCTGGCCTGAAGACTCTCCGCCGACAACAATCTCCGGACTTGCCTTGAAGCTGCAGCGCGTGAAAGCCGAGCTGAAGAAGTGGCGCGCATCGGGAGCTCGGGCCGGCGCGGACATGATACTTCTGTTCGTCACCAGCTGGTATGAAAATCTCAACATGCAGATTATCCGCGAGATGCGCCAGGACTCCAAGTGGGAGAAGAACCCCGACTGCGTGGCTATCCGCCAGCTGGTCGCACACAAGGTTGCCCAGTATGCTGATACTGCGACCTTCATCGACAGCCTCACCGAGCCCGACACCGAGGTGGACGAAGGCGAGGAGGAGGACGAAGACGAAGAGACGGACACAGAGGAGCTGGACCTGAGCTTCTTCGAGTCTTCTGATGGCAAGACCGGGAAGGGGAAGGCCGCGGTCGTCGCGGATAGCGGTGAAGAGGATGAGAACGAGAAGATGTCGATTGACACCTCCGCGCTCGAGTTCGGCACCTCGTCAGGAGCTGCCCTCGACGACACCGTCAGCCTTCGCGCCCAGGCCACCGAGCCCGACGCCGAGCTAGCGAAGACCGTCCCCGTCAACCCGGAAGCGGATGCGACCAAGGCCGGAGCCGAGGACGAAGCTGCGAAGACTGTTGACGCCAGCTCGGAGGCGGACGCGACCAAGGCCACTACTGAAGATGAGGCAGCTAAGGCTAGCACCGAGAACGCCGCCTCGACCTGAATCTGTCCTGCAGCTTATTTCTCAAACACTTATCAGATCCCCGGGATGCCGGGTGCAAATGTATCAGACTATTTATGCCGTTGCTACTCATTTTTATTCACACTTGTTGTTTTCAACTTAATCAATTTGTTCAGCCTTGGCTCGATGCCGGGTTGCGTTATCATGCGAGTCCCCGAGTTGCATTTCTTATTCACTCTCTCTTTTTGTCTCAGCTCTACCCGCAACTTGTTGCTTTTTTGGTATTCGAGTCACAAGAGTCAAAGAGTAGAGCTGCAAATACTTAGCCGCTTAGAAACAATCATAGTAACGCAGCCCACCACTTAGCCGAAAAGATAAGACAAAGAACAGTAGTAAAAGCACCCTACTCGGTTCCTGCACTCTTCCTTTCCTTAGTAATTTTTCTTGTGCTCATGGACCTTTTGCTTGTTCTCTTGCTTGCCATGAAGCCGGGTTTCGGACAGCAGCAAAGTCGAAGAGTTGGCATGTAGGTTTAAACACAGTACTCAATGTACCTTTGAATTTTGAAGTAGAGCAACCGAATAGGCAAAAGGTAAAGCCGAGTAGAAACACTTAGAGCAATTTTGGACGAGGGCAGTCCCCGAGTTCAATTTCAGATTGCAGAATAGAATTTCAATTCGGATAAGAGGGTACATACACATCTTTGCTCACGAATGAAAACGACGGAGTAGAGCTACATTCCAGGGACGCTTAGATTCCTCTCCAGCTTTATCTGCCCTGTTCGCCTGTGTTGGGCGCACATCTACAAGATAGTACGCATCATTGTGCAGCGCTTTGCTCACAATGAAAGGCCCTTCCTATGGAGGAGACAACTTGTGCATCCCGGCTGTGCGCTGCACAAGCCTAAGGACCATGTCTCCTTCTCGGAAAACCCTTGGGTTCACCTTTCGGCTATGATAACGCCGCAGGTTTTGCTGGTAGATAGCCGAACGTGACAGAGTCAGCTCTCTTGCTTCTTCAAGCAGGTCAACGTCGTCTTCTCGAGCTTCTCTCGCCTCCACCTCAGTATAGAGGGTTACTCGGGGGGAGTCATGCTCTAGGTCTATTGGCAACACGGCCTCAGCCCCGTATACCAAGAAGAATGGCGTGTAGCCGGTTGACCGGTTAGGGGTAGTCCTTAGACTCCACAACACCGCTGGCAACTCGTCTAGCCAACACCCAGGTGTTTTCAGCAGTGGCTCAATCAGCCTTGGCTTTATGCCAGCTAGCACCATACCATTTGCTCTTTCAACTTGCCCATTGGAGGCTGGATGCGCAACAGACGCAACATCTAGTCGGATGTGCTTATCTCTGCAGAACCGCACCATTGCCCCCTCTGCGAAGTTTGTGCCGTTGTCGGTGATGATGCTGTGCGGGTAGCCATATCTCAGGATCACATCCTTCAAGAATTTCACAGCTGTGGCCCCATCGCACTTCCGAATAGGCTTCACTTCGATCCACTTGGTGAACTTGTCCACCATGACCAAGATGTGTGTCATGTTGCCTTTAGCCGGCTTGAAGGGGCCAACCATATCCAGGCACCATACGGCAAACGGCCATGTGATAGGAATTGTCTTCAGCTCGGAAGCAGGCATATGAATCTTACTCGCGAACATCTGGCAGCCATTGCACTTCCTCACGATGTCTTCAGCTTGCTGCAGAGCTGTGAGCCAGTAGAAGCCATGCCGAAAAGCTTTCTTAACCAGTGCCCGAGCAGAGGCGTGGTGCCCGCATTCTCCTTGGTGTATTTCCAGCAGAATTTCTCCTCCTTCTTCTGGGTCCACACAACGTTGCAGCACGCCGGTGGCACTTCTTTTGTGCAGCACATCTCGGAATATAGTATAGCCCTTGGATCTTCTCTGAATCTGTCTTGCAACCACTTCATCTTCTGGCAGAGTACCGTCCCTTAAAAAAGATAATATGGGCATGGCCCAACTCGGTGTCTCCCGTGTGGGAAACACTGGTTCGTCCACTTCCATTGGGACAGGCACCTCTGGTTGCTCCTTAGGGTTGGGAACACTTCTCTGGAGCCCTGATCGATTGGCAAGGACTTCCTCAATGAATGCGACAGTCCCCGGGTTAAGGACAGCAGTCCCCGAGTATGGAGTGGCAGTCCCCGAGTAGGGAGTGGCAGTCCCCGAGTAAGGAATGGCAGTCCCCGAGTAAGGAGTGGCAGTCCCCGAGTAAGGAATGGCAGTCCCCGAGTAAGGAATGGCAGTCCCCGAGTAGGGAATGGCAGTCCCCGAGTAGGGAATGGCAGTCCCCGAGTAAGGAGTGACAGTCCCCGAGTAGAGAACGGCAGTCCCCGGGTTTCCTGGAGCATTCTCCCAGTCAATCTCCATGGGATCAGATTCCTCACTTGGCAGAGAAGGAACAAATATGGACTCCGAGTTGGGAGAGGGCTTGATGGATGGCTTCCTCAAGTGCTCCAAGGCAACTCCCGCCGGGATGGATTGCCGAGAAGATCCCAACTTGGACAGCTCGTCTGCCGGTTCGTTCTCTGCTCGGTGAATGTGCTGGAACTCGCAGCCCTCGAAGAATCCAGTCATACACTGTACCAGGAAGCGATATGATGCCATGTTGGCATCTAGAGCATCCCAAGTGCCAGAGACTTGCTGCACCACCAGATCTGAATCGCCATAGCATATAATGCGCTGCACGCCAACCTCCTTGGCTACTCGCAAACCATGCACCACTGCCTCGTACTCTGCTACGTTATTGGACGCCTTGAAATGAATCTGCAGCACATACTTGAGTTGATCTCGCTTGGGTGACGTAAGCACCACGCCAGCACCAAGGCCTTCCTTCACCTTCGAGCCATCAAAGTGCATCTTCCAGTAATTAGAAACTGGAGCAGGAGGTTCATACTGCACCTCGGCCCAATCTACCAGGAATTCCGCCAGAATCTGAGATTTGATAGCCTCTCTTCTCGCATACGCGGGTGCATACGCTGCTAGCTCGATTGCCCACTTGGCTACTCTGCCACTCGCCTCCTTGTTGCCCATGATATCCGAGATGGGAGCAGAGCTCACAACCGTGATAGGATGCTCTTGGAAGTAATGCTTTAGCTTCTTGGCGCCCTGGTACACGCCATAGGTCATCTTCTGGTAATGTGGGTAGTTTTGCTTGGAGCTAGACAGCACTTCACTGAGATAGTACACTGGGCGCTGCACACTCTTGCCTTCTTCTTCTCGCTCCACTACAATCACCACACTGACTACCCGGTTGGTGGCAGCAATGTACAGCAGCATTGGCTCCTTGGGTAGCGGACTAGCCAAGATGGGAGCGCTAGCCAGCATTGCTTTTAGCTCGTTGAATGCCACATCCGCTTGCGGAGTCCAGACAAACTTGCCACTTTTCTTCATCAGCTGGTATAGAGGCAGGGTCTTCTCGCCCATTCGGCCCAAAAAACGGCTCAGAGATGCCAAGCAACCAGTGAACTTCTGTACATCCTTCAGGGATCTCGGCAAAGACATGCTCTCAATAGCTTTTATCTTTGAAGGATTGGCTTCAATGCCCCGACTAGATACCAGGAAGCCGAGTAGCTTGCCAGTCGGGACACCAAAGGTGCATTTACTCGGATTCAGCTTCATTTTGTACTTGCGTAGGTTAGCAAAGGTTTCCTCCAGGTCGGCAAGCAGAGTATGTGTTTTATTCGTTTTGATGACAATGTCATCTACGTACACCTGCACATTCTTGCCGAGCTGGTCGTGCAAGCATTTCTGCATGCATCTCTGATAGGTTGCACCCGCATTCCTCAAGCCAAAACACATGACACGATAGCAATAAGCCCCGTACGGGGTAATGAAAGCAGTCTTTATTTGATCGGCAGGATTGAGTGCAATCTGGTGGAAACCAGAGTAGGCATCTATGAAAGACAGCAGTTCACAACCAGCAGTGGAATCGATCACCTGATTGATGCGAGGTAGCGGGAAGGGATCCTTAGGGCATGCCTTGTTCAAGTCGGTGTAGTCGACACACATGCGCCATGCAGTGGCAGCCTTGGGATCCTCCTTCTTCTTCTCGACCATGACCGGGTTGGCTAGCCAATCCGGATGCAGCACTTCCATGATGAAGTTGCTTATCAGCAGCTTGGTGATCTGGTCGCCAATGGCTTTCCTTCTCTCATCTCCGAAGCGGCGCATAGCCTGCTTCACTGGCTTGGCGTCAGGACGCACATGTAATGAGTGCTCAACCAACTCCCTCGGGACTCCTGGTAAATCTTCATTGGACCAGGCGAATACATCCCGATTCTCACGGAGGAAGTGGATGAGCTCGCTTTCCTATTTCTCCGCCAACCCGGAGCCAATGATGGCTACGCGGTCGGGGAACTCGGGGTCGACCTGGACCTTCTTGGTTTCCTGAGATGCCTGGAACGCGGTCCCGTGTTGGGTACTTGGCACGCCCTGCGCGCCAGCTTGCGCGGATTACGCCATGGCCACCACCTCGTACATCTTCTTCTTCTCGGCAGCAATCACCATCGACTCCGCCAACTGGGAACCAGCAGAGGCACACTCCATGGACTTCTTGTAATCACCAGAGATAGTAATTATGCCATTGGGACCAGGGATCTTCATCTTCAGATATGCAACATGAGTAGAGGCCATGAACTTGCTCAGAGCGGGCCTGCCGAGTAGAGCATGGTAAGGGCTCTGATGGTCAACCACTTCGAACTCTAGGCGCTCTGTGCGGCAGTTCTCCCTGGTGCCGAATAGCACATCTATCCACACTCGGCCAATCGGGTTGCATGAGATCCCGGGCACAATACCATGGAAGGTGGTCTTGCTGGGCAACAGCATGTTCTCGGCCAGCCCAAGCTTCTCGAGTGTGTCTTTGTACACGATGTTGATGCTGCTGCCGTTGTCGATTAGCACCTTGCTGAACCTCACATTCTTCTCGGGACCCAGGAAAGTAGGATCCAGCACCAAGGCGTAGCTACCCGGGTTGGGCATCACCTTGGGATGATCTACTCGGGACCACCTGATCTCCTGGTCGCACCAATACATGTAGTGAGGGACAGCAGGAATCACTGCATTGACCTCCATGGCACGCCTGTGCTGTGATTGCTTGTCGACTGGCTCCGAAGTGAAGATCATGTAGCTCTCATGGTGCTCTTGGTACTGGTTGGAGCCTCCGCCCCCATTGTTGCCGTTGTTGTTGTTGCCCTGGTAGTTGTTGTTGTTGCCTCTGTTGTTGTTGCGATTGTAGTTGTTGTTGTTGTTGCGATAGCCCTCATTGTTGAAGTGACGGTTGGCTCCTAAAGCCACTTGGTTCACATTTTCTCTTCTCGGGAACACTGGCGGCCGAGCTGCGGGTGCGCGAGTAGGCTGCACATTGGCATTGGCCGCTGGCAGAGGAGGAGGAGGAGGCAAGCCATCATTCTTGATCACATCCCACCACTCGCACTGCCGAGTAGTGTGGTTAGCAGGCCTTGAGGGGTGGTGAGTGTGAAAACTGCATGGGCCATCCTTCATGTCGTCAAAGACGAACTTCCTCGGCTGCTCGGAGTTGCCGCTACCCGACTGAGGAGCACGGAATGGTTTCTTGTTGCCTTGGCCCTGGTTCTGGTTCTGCCCGTAGGCTCCAGCAGGTTTCTGCCTTTGGCTACCCCCAGCTCCAACAGCCACTGCATTCACCTCTTCAGGGTCATACCGAGTATCTATTCGGTCACCCCTGCGCTTGTTGCGGAACTCGTTGCGCTTGCTGTTGCTGAAGTTTCTTCTCGGCTCAGTGGAGTCCATCAGGGGCTGAGTAGGATCACCGAGTGCGTACTGATCCGCAATCTTGATGGTCTCCGCCAGAGTGTTTGGCATCTCCCTCTGCAACCTCTGCCACAGCATACTGCCATGTCTGCAACCCTGCGCAAACCAAGTGATGGCCTGAGCCTCGTTCACACCTTCACAGGTGTTCCTCAATGTGCTCCACCGAGTAAGGTACTCGCGGTCCGTCTCATCTTCTCGCTGCCTGCAAGCGGACAGCTGCTGTGGCCTATTCGGCCTCTTGTACGTGCTTGTGAAGTTGCTGATGAAGGCGTCCGAGAAGTCCAGCCAGCAATTGATGATGTTCTTGGGCAAGTTGTTGAGCCAAGTGCGGGCTGGACCCTCTAGCATCTGCGGGACATAGCGCACCGCCCATCTCCTGTTGCCGTTCGCGATATGAACCGCGGTGACATAGTCATTGAGCCAATCTTCCGGCTTGGTGCTGACGTTGTAGCTCTTGGTGCCCCTTGCGAGCTGGAAGTTCTTCACGGACGGCTCGTTCATGATGCGCGGGCCAAAGCACTCGGGGCCAGGAGGACCCGTGTTCTCCAGCCGGGCTGACAAGCTGATCCGGTCCAGCTGGTGCCTTGCATCTCCAGGCGCCAACACGCGCTCGCCAACACGGTCCAGAATGTCATAGTCAGCCATCTCCATGGCCGAGTAGCCGTCATCATATCTGTCCACCTGCACAGCTGCAGGCTGCTCCACCGGGTTGGCGACGGGCGCCACTGCACGCGGCTGCTGCCTCTGCCGAGTAGGCTGAGCAGCGGGACGCTGAGAAGGACCTGGGCGCGCTCCACCTCGGGCCTGGCTTTGAGCTTGATGGGCTTGGGAGCCTACTCTTGCAGCGTTGTGTTCCTGACCGGGCTGCTGCGGCACAGCGAGCTGTTTCGCGGCAGCAGCCGGGTCGTACACCTTCATTTGCCTATCTCTGGCGGAACGTCCGCTGCGGCTGGGATGCGGAGATGAGGCCTGATCGTTAGATCTAGCCGCGTGCGAGTGCACCACCTGCGAGGCTCCAGCACCCGGGTTGGCTTTCCGGAACTCCTCATTCTGCCTAGCAGCCTCTAACACCAACTCGTTGAGCCTTTCCTGCTGCCTAACGCGCGCGTCGCCGTCGAGACGAGGCAACTCGGCGGCCACGGCCTCTGCAGCTCTAAGTGTCTTGGCGGGTGTGCTGTATCTAGGCCTAGTGGAAGTGTTTGCGGTGGCGGACTGAGCGGGAACCTGTACAACTGTCGCCATCTCGGCACCAAGGTTGCGCCGCGTGGCGCCTACTCTGCTAGCTCTCCTAGTGACTGGCGTGAAGCCGTGAGCCTTGTTGTACTCAAGCTGGTCTAGACTCAACTCAAGCCTAACCTTCTCCAACTCCGCCTGCTCGGCGAGCAACTCCTGGCGCTGCCTGTAGAGCTGCTCCTTCATGGTCAAGAGCTCGAGGTCAGTGGGAGGCGGCATGCCATTCCGCCCAGCCGACGCGGGAATGGTCGGAGTGGTGGAGGGAGGGAGGTTGCAGTCCTTCTCGTAAGGCCTGTGGGTCCTGCCACCAGCGCTCGAGCCAGCAAGATCCTCGACGACGACCGCGGCGCCAGCAGCAGCTGCGCCAGCGTTTGCCGCCAAGCCGGTCACCATCACCTCAGCGCGGTCCGCAGAACGGCGCGCAGGCCTTCCGCGAGCAGTGATCACAGCAGGAGGATCCTCCGCGTCATGCACCAGCTCGGGGTAGTCGCGGTCGATGACGGTGGCGACGTAGACGAGGTGCGCGCCGAAGGAGATCACCGTGCCGCCCTCCGGCATGGCCTTGCCGCCGAAATCGTCTGCGTTGTCGGTGACGAAGTCGAAGGAGCCGAATCTGTGGACAAGGCCACAGACTACGCGCTCCGCTGAAGAAGATCCCGTCCGAACAGAAACTCCAGCCAGCGCCGCTGGTTGCCCCACGGTGGGCGCCAACTGTCGTGGTGGTGTCACGGCAGATGCCATAGGATGGCTAAAGATGTGGGGACGAAGGACGCTGGAGGTGCTCGGGGAGGGATCACGTGACGTGTAGCCACGTGAGGTGAAGATCAAACACTGCAAACAACATGATCTACCCAGGTTCAGGGCCCTCGTGAGGAGGTAAAACCCCTACTCCTGCCTTTCTCTATGTATTCTGGTGTCTCACCGAGTAGCCACAGTACAAATGTTCTTGCTACCGAGTAGCCACTCTTCTCTCTCCGAGTAGGATTAGGTCAAGAATCTCTACGTGAGTTCTAGTAATGCTCTCTTGTGAACCTCGTGTGTGATCGTCCCCCGCGCAGGAGGCGGCTGGGCACCTTATATACCCGGTGCCCTGCCGGATACAGCCAAATATAACAAGTGTCGACATTGTGTGCACATCGTCCTTCTTCCGAGTTCCCGCTGACAGATTTGGCTTCTAAGCTTGTCCTGACGCAGAAAGTCGTTGGGCAAAACCAAGTAACCAGTCTGTTATCACTGTGCGAACACAGAGTAGGTCCCCCCTATCCTGCGACGCCCTGCTGACAGACTGTCGCTGTCAGGCACGCCGTCCCCAGATGAACAGTGCTGTGAACAGTGCCAAGTACGGACCCGGGATACGCGGGATCCTGTGTCAGAACGGCTCCTTTGACTTCTGGCCCGAGTAGGTTCCCGCCAGTTTTACTCGGGCCAACTCTTCTACTCGAACAGATATAACTTGCTTGATATCTCCTTCTGGTCATCTTTCTGTGAGACCGAGTAGCAGTCGACCGGGTAGCAAGTACCGGGTAGGCGGCTACTCGACCAACTTCTCTTCTGACTGTTGCCTTTACCACTTGCCTTTACCCTACTCAGGGGTAACCTCCCGACACCGTTATTGGGAGAAGACCCCACTGGACTTGAAGAACGTCAAGTATGCAGCCATAGATGCATATGTCTCGTACGAGTTGTTCCGCATCTACTCGACGGAGCCATAGATGTATGCATGTAATGGGTTATCTTAGTATATATATGTAATGGATATCTTTTGTTATGTAAATGTTCTGTATTGTGAGACTTATGTAATGGATATCTTTTGTTATCACTTGTCTTTTGCTATCACTTGTCTTTTGTTGTTCATAAAACTATGTGTGAGACTTATTTTATTTGTGATTTAGTTATCACTTGTCTTTTGTTGTTCATAAAACTATTTTTGTTTCCTATAGTTTTAAATGACTTGGATATTATTTCTATATTAATTCCTAGCTATAATATTTCTATATTATGTCAAACACACGTTTCAAAACAAGCAAAAACAAAAACACATCAAGAAAACAAAACAGAAAAACTACAGATTCTATATATCTGTTAACAAAAAATTAGTATTATTGTTCTTCATTTTTTGATATATTATTTGTATAATTAAGATTTTAAAATGAATTAGTATTATTGTTCTTAATTTTTTGATATATTATTTGTATTATTAAGATTTTAAAATGAATTAGTATTATTGTTCTTCATTTTTTGATATATTATTTGTATTATTAAGATTTTAAAATGAATTAGTATTATTGTTCTTCATTTTTTGATATATTATTTGTATTATTAAGATTTTAAAATGAATTAGTATTATTGTTCTTCATTTTTTGATATATTATTTGTACTATTAAGATTTTAAAATGAATTAGTATTATTGTTCTTCATTTTTTGATATATTATTTGTATTATTAAGATTTTAAAATGAATTAGTATTATTGTTCTTCATTTTTTGATATATTATTTGTATTATTAAGATTTTAAAATGAATTAGTATTATTGTTCTTCATTTTTTGATATATTATTTGTATTATTAAGATTTTAAAATGAATTAGTATTATTGTTCTTCATTTTTTGATATATTATTTGTACTATTAAGATTTTAAAATGAATTAGTATTATTGTTCTTCATTTTTTGATATATTATTTGTATTATTAAGATTTTAAAATGAATTAGTATTATTGTTCTTATTTTTTTTTGATATATTATTTGTATTATTAAGATTTTAAAATGAATTAGTATTATTGTTCTTAATTTTTTGATATATTATTTGTATTATTAAGATTTTAAAATGAATTAGTATTATTGTTCTTCATTTTTTGATATATTATTTGTATTATTAAGATTTTAAAATGAATTAGTACTATTTTTCTTAATTTTTTGATATATTATTTGTATTTTTAGAAATAATACAAATTAAAAGTTAAAGTTTATTTATTTATTCAAAATAATTAATTACATCATTACTTTTGTTTATTAAAAGATTTATTTGAAATTCAGACAATAAAGAAATGTGGCATCGAGTCTCCTCTTAATAGGATTGATATGATACTAGTATCACATACATGCGTGCGAAACACTTGGATGCGGGACGGGATGGAACTCGGAAGTTAAGCGTGCTAGTGCTAGAGTAGTGGGAGGATGGGTGACCAAGCGGGAAGTTTGACCATGAGTAAGTAATTTGACTAGAGATAATTGTAGTTAGACACTAAGCAAATAGTACAAATTCTGAAAAAAAAGGGAGTGAAAAAAAAGTGCAAAAAATAATTAGAAACCAAATGAATTAAAAAAATTACGAAATAAATCTAGTCCCGGTTCATGTGGCCAACCGGGACTAAATGTCCTCCGCCTCCCGGCTCCGCCACCCGCCCACGTGGACGGGCCTTTAGTCCCGGTTCGCAGTCGGCGCGACTATAGAGTGGGGTCTTTAGTCGCGCATTGCTAGTCCCGGTTGCTGGGTCGGGACTACAGGCCCTGGCGAACCGGGACTACAGCCCTATTTTCTACCAGTGATCCCGGCTGTTGCTAGCAACCAGGACGGATGCCCCGTACTATATATGCGCATCGTCTTCCTTCCCAAAACACATCCCGCGCGCAAGGAAGTTGACGCCGCCAGGCTGCTGCGCCCGTCGCCCGCGCCCGTGTCGTCGCCGTTGTCGTCGTGGAGGAGCTAGCGCCCATGGAGGAGCGCCGTCGCCGGCCCGTGGAGGAGCGTCCGTGGAGGGAGCACCGTCACCGGCCCGCGGAGGAGCGCCCGTGGAGGAATACGCCGTCATCGTGGAGGAGCGCGCCGTCGCCCTTCCCCTCCCTGCGCCCGAGCTGGAGGAGCGCGCCTGGTGGCCGGGCACTGCCTCCCGTCGCCCAACCCCTCTCTCTTCTCTCTGTAAGATAGAAACAGAGAGAATTTTTTACTTTTTTTTTTTACTTTTTTTTCTACTGTTTTTGTTTTTACCTTTACTACTCTTTTCAATTAGATATGTTAGAAATATTAGTTAGGAAACATTAGTTAAGAAATATTGATTTTTAGAGATGTTAGAAATGTTAGAAATATTACAAATAGAAATGTTAGAAATATTAGAAATAGAAATGTTAGAAATATTAGTATTAGGAAATGTTAGAAATATTAGAAAAGAAATGTTACAAATGTTAGAAATATTAGTATTAGGTCTACTTAGTATTATGTATAATTTTTTTATTCAATTTAGTACAGTATTAGGTACATGCAATGTTAAAAAATATTAAGTATAGAAATTTTTTAGTGTAGAAAATTCTTAGACATTAAATGTTTAGTGTAGAAAATACTAAAAGTATAAGTTTTAGGGCTCATTTGATTCAAAGGAAGTTCATAGGATTTTTGAAGAATTTTATCCTATAGGATTTTTCCTATGTAGGTCGTTTGATTTATAGGATTGGTTCCTATAGGAATTTTTCCCATAGGAATCAGTGTATTACATCCTATAAGAATTCTAACATTCACTCCAACCTCCTTTTACAATTCTATTACATTTTCTTTGTCATCAAACACAATTGCTCTTCCCGTAGGATTCTACTAGACATGACATTCCAATCCTATGGGTTTTCTAATCCTACACTTTTCATATCCTATGAATCAAAGGGGCCCTTAGGCATTTTAGGAATTTGACTTAGGGAATCAAATTTTACTTAGTGTAGAACTTTTGGTAATTTTTTGTGTATTGGACTTAGTGTATTTAACTTTGGGAATTTTAGTACCACTTGTGTATTTTTAGTAATTTGACTTACTGTAATTTGACTTAGTGTAAAATATTAGAATTTCTAGTAATTTGTGTAAGTGTAAAAAAATAAGAATTTTTAGAAATTTGACTTAGTATATAATTAGGCGATTTGACTTAGGGAAATCTAACATCCCTTAAAGAAATAATCTTAATTATTTTTTGCAGAAAAGTATGGAACCAAGAGACGAAGATGCGGAAAACTTGATCGCGGGTTTAATCCGCGGGCCCGAGGGAGAGCCCGATGTTAGCCAGTGGATGAACAACTACGGTGAGGGAGATCCGGAGCTCACCCGAAGAGACGTCTCTGGTGAGGGAGATATGGGGCTCGACCGAAGAGACGGGTCCGGAGCGGGAGAATCCGACGGCTCCGGTGAGGGAGAAGCCGACGGCTCCGGTGGAGCCGTACAAATTACAAACACCGGCTCTGAGGTGCATATAGATATGTTAATTAATGAAGCATATGTTGTCTATATACATGTATTAAAACTCTTTATTTTTTTAGCCATCCGGATCTAGCAAATACACCGGAAAAAAGACTAAACGAGGCGCAACAAAGAAGTTGAAAGAGACAAAAAGATATAGGATCGAAACGATCAGAGCAGATGGCGCACCCGAGCTTCCCATTGATGTTGCCCAAAAATTTGTAAAGCAATGCGGAGTTCTAGTTAGGGATCACATCCCAATCACTGTTCAAGAGTGGAATGAGCCAAAAGATCCGTAGAGAGAAGGAATTTCATTTGTCAGCAACATAGCCAAAGAAAATCTTTTCAAAAAGATCATGGCTAATTTCACCTTACCGATGCCGGAGGTGGATGAGAATGAGGCGGATGAGAATGAGGAGGTAGAAGGTGAAGGCGATGCTAATAAAAAGAAAATTGAGTTAGTGAAAAAGGTCAAGGTGTGGACTCTTAAAAAGATGGCCCAGCAATTCAGCAACTGGAAGAAAAGATTGCACCTTGACTTTATCAAGAAAGGTAAGACTCCGGATTTCACTGGAGCGTATGAGAAAATAAAACCCTTATGGGAAGATTTTGTGAAGTACAAGAAGTCAGATGATGTGAAGATAAGATCAGCAATAAATCAGACAAACGCCGCCAAAAAGGTATATCACCATGTTCTGGGGCAAGCTCGCAACAAGGGTTGCATGCCCAAGTGGGAGAAATGGGAGAACGACCTGCTTGAGAAGGGGATCACTCGAGACCCATTCATGTGGGCTGAGCGGGCAAGGTCTTGGTTTTACAGGAATGGGGGCACGTTGGACGAAGAAGGAAGCTGCATCTATAATAGAAGGAATGAAGAGAATCTTCTACCCATCGAAGATCTTAGAAACGCAATAAAGGATGCTAAAGAGGGGAGGTTCGAGCCAGATAGAGAGAACGACAAGCTCACACGCGCCCTCAAGAATAAGGAACACGTAGGGTGTACACGAACCACAATAGGCTATGTTCCATGGAAATATGGGTTTGACGAGAGAAAAAAGAAATATCCTGATAGAAGCCGTCAGAGGAGAAAGGACGTGGAGGCAGCTGAAGCAGCAAGTCAGGCAGACTGGAGGCGTCAACTCGAAGAACAGATAAAGCGGACGCAGGAGGTAGCACCGAAGCAGCAGGAGCAAAATGACAGACTTGGCCAGCAGCAAGGTACTACCGGCCTACCACACGTGGTAGAAGGTGAAGTCGATGCTACTGGCGCCGCACATTCTAATCGGAAAAGCAGTTGCTTCCACGTAGCTGCAGGGTGATGATGCACCGCCGATGATGCACCCGGTGGATGATATCACGGAGATGACAACTTGTGAGCTCCACGTGAAGGTCGTCAACATAACCATTCAGGCGGCGGTCGGCCATTCCTTACCAATTGGCAACGAACCAACTCACCATAGTCTTCCAGTTCCATGGGGCTACGTTGTTGTCGGGGTCGATGGAGTTGTCAACGGATTCGAGCGGGTGAAGCTTGAATTCCCTGAAGGTGAAGACGGAGAGGTGACTGAATTCGGAGACGCCAAGAAGTTGACCGTTCTATGGCTAAAGGAACACATTGTGCTTCCAAATCAGACGGCAAGGCCATCGACTCCTCACCATTTTCCTACGCAACAGTCTCCGCCGTGCATGCCGTCTCCAGCACGGTCGTCTACGTCGTGTATGTCGTCTCCAGCGCGGCCGTCTACGCCGCCGCATCAGCCGTATCCGCCCACTAAATTTCTGCGGAGTCATAAAAAATCACCGAAACATCGACGGTCGCCCCTCCCAAAGGTACCAGAGGAGCTACCCAAGTTACCTTACGACTATACTCCAGAGTAAACCCGGTATATCGCAAGGGAACAATACGAGGCGTGGAAATCAAAGCCGAAGGAGCAGAAACCGGCAGATTTCCCCAACACCGATGAAGAGGTAGAACGAGCGTGGAAAATGGTGAAAACCCTTCATCAACCCGAGCCGAGGCTGTCATCTGACTATGACCGCTCTATTCTGAAGTCACACTAGGAAATGGTGCGGTCGAAGATTAGTAGCGCAAGTGGGAACTGCGGGAAATCAGTTGCCTACCTCGGACAACAGAAAAAACAATCCATCTCCCCGCTCAAAGTGATTTCCAATACCCAGGTGGGGCCGAGCACTATTGCTGACGAGAAAATTGATCCGGAGTTTATAGAACTGTATGGACCAGGGGTAGCTGCTGCGGGTATGTCCATTGCTGAGTATGTCCAAACATTAGAGTACTTCCCCTCTTCTCAATGTGAGCACAAATATTGGCACGGGAATCCTCTCGTCGAACCCAGGGGGAGAATCTACCAACCAAAATGCGAAGAGTGCATAATTGGTATATGGAAGCCGCTCGGGAATCTCAGGACTGGATAGTGTTGAGAGTTAGAGATGAGCACTACGGGTATGGAGATGGAGTGGTTCTGATTCAATTTGATGAATTGTTTCAGTTATTCTAGCAGAAGGCCCTCAACAAATCTATCCTTAGTGCCTATTGTCTGTAAGTACTTATTTCTGTAATTAATCTCTAGCTAGCTCACCTCGTTCATTGCATTCATATAGTACACTCATTATATTATAATTGCATAATGAAGATTCTCGAATGCAAAAGAGGACGAATCTATGATATTGGGTTCATTGACCCATATTTTGTTAATCATAAGACTCTTGAGCTAGCTCCCAAGGATAAAGAAGATAATATTCTGAGAGTAATAAGGTTTCAAGAACACCGACGAGAAATACTATTTCCTTACAACTTCGGGTGAGTGTTACTGTGTTGTACACATTTTTTCCTTACTCGATGTTCAGTGTATAATTGATGAGTTATGCGTGCGCAGTTTCCACTTTATTCTGCTAATCTTCCAAGTTGACAAAGGAAAAGTATTGGTAATGGACCCAAAACGTAAACCCCTTGAGGTCTGGGCGGACATGCAGGAAATGATCCAGCGGTAATTTTAATCTTTATATATGGCGCTATATCGACTACTTTGTTTCATTTTCTGATATCAAGTAATTAATAACTCTTTTTATTCTTTTTCTTTCCTGGGCAGCGCTTGGAAGAGGTTCACAAGAAAGGCCAGGGGTAAATGGAAATCGGAGGTTACATTTGAAATTGTGCAAGTAAGTACTACTATCTAGATCCACGCATCTCCTTGATTTTAGTTTCGATACCATTATCATGTTTTTATTATTTTGATTGAAACCATATTCTCGTAAAGTGCTTGCAACAGAGAGACAGGAATAACTTATGTGAATACTACGTCTACGAGTTCATTCGTCAGACGACCTGTGACAAGTGCAGAGATTTAAACAAACTTCATCACGTCAGTTGTCAATTTTTCTTATTACCATCTATTTTTGTTACTTAGTTTCATTAATATATATTGACCACTCTTCTTTATATTAGATCGAACGGCTTCGGGACGGTCTTCTACCAAGGGACCGCATACGAGCAATTCAGGAGGAAATTGCAGGCTTCTTAGATGCAGAGGTCCTAAATGTAAATGGAGAATACTATCGCCCTTACAACGTGCTTGGATGAACTTGATTTTGTAATTCATTCATCGGACATGTAATATGCTCGACATACTTTGATTCTGTAATATAAGTGTTCCTTCT
This sequence comes from Alopecurus myosuroides, assembly GCA_028641055.1. Classification (NCBI taxonomy): domain Eukaryota; kingdom Viridiplantae; phylum Streptophyta; class Magnoliopsida; order Poales; family Poaceae; genus Alopecurus; species Alopecurus myosuroides. Next base: position 139,818,834 of record CM054061.1, on the reverse strand, counting down.
TTTACTATATTTACTATATATATGCATTACTTATACACTCGTGGGATCCGAAAGGTCCGGGGAGGGGCCACCGAGGCTCCTATCTTCTCGTGGGATCCGGGAGGTCCGGGGAGGGGTCACCGTGGCTCCTCTCTTCTCGTGGGATCCGGGATATCCGAGGAAGGGCCAGCGGGGGCTCCTCTCTTCCCCTTGGATCCGGGGAGGGGCCACCGGGCTCCTCTCTTCTCATGGGATCCGGGAGGTCCGGGGAGGGGCCAGCGGGAGGTCCGTGGGGATCGCAAAACATAAAAAGGAATACAATAAACAGAAAAAAAATAAAAAGTCTGCCGCGACAGAGGGGGAATTCATCCCGGTTCGTGGTAAGAACCGGGACGCATAGCCCCTGGCCAGCTCGTGCGCGCCCTCACACGTGGGCCACCCCAGGCATCCCGGGTGCTAGGACAACCGGGACGAATGGGTGTGGGTCATTTGTCCCGGCTGCCCCATCCCGGTTTCACAACCGGGATTCATGGGGCTTGCCAACCGGGATGGTTGGCCCCTTTTCTAGCAGTGCTTCTTGCACCATGGATCGTGGTCCGGCGGTGGCGGCGGAGGAGGAGTGGCGGCGTCATCGGGTTTTTTTCCGAGCGGTGAGAACGACGAGGCGAAGGAGCGACGGGACGTGAGAGAGGGGAGTGGACGGTGATAGCAAGGGAGAGAGAGTGCGGGGAGGGGGTGCTGCGCCTCTCACGCTTCTCCACGCATGCAATGGCAGCGATTTTTTGTCAATTGTGCGCTCCGCTCAGCCTGGTTCCACGGAGTGGGTCTGACCCATACCTTCTTTAAGTAGCGTGCGGGCCACTTTTTCAGTTGGACGCAACCGAACGGGTGGCGCACTGCGCACCCCACGAGTCCGGTCTGGGCTCACCCAGTCTACCAAACGCTCTCCAGATCTCACCCTTGTTTTAGTCAAATCTTGCAAGGGAAGGAGATTGAACATTTCAATGAGACTAGTCGAGCTTATGTTTAAAATTCTCAGACCAAGCAGCACTACCACCGTACCACGCCACTGAAAAAAGAAAAAGGAAACAAGCTCTAAACGAGGCCATGGGAGCATCATCCAGCCCAAATAAGTGCGCCAAGGCCATGGGAGCATCATCCGACGAGGACCGGCTGAGCGGCCTCCCCGACGACGTCCTCCACTCCATCCTCGGCGGGCTCTCCCTCAAGCGCGCTGTCCGCACAAGCGCTCTCTCCACGAGGTGGGCGCGCCTGTGGATCCACGCGGTTGCCACCTCCGCCGTCCTCGATTTCACCGACCGCGACTTCGTCCGCGGCCAGTCGCCGGCACAAATCGCTACCACGGTATCCCGCTGTATCGGGATCCATGGCGCCGCGCCCATCGACGTGCTCCGCGTTGTGCTGTCCCCGGTCGACGGGCTCGGGCAGGACGTCCTCGAGTGGGTCGCAGCCGCCCTGGGGAGAGGCGCCAGGGAAGTCGGGGTCGACCTTGCGCGGCGGCGCGTCGTGGACAACGACGACTGCCGCGCGTCCCTGCTGCAACTTCCCGCGGACTTGTTCCAGGCCGAGAACTCGCTGGCGGTGCTCAGCCTGGTCTGGTGCAGCCTCCGTGACGTCGCCGGCTTGACATCGCTTTCCCTTCACCGCGTCGACGTCACCGACGATGCGCTCCGGGACGTGGTCTCGGGGTGCCGCCTGCTTGAGTTCCTGAGCCTGAGGAGCTGCCACCTCCTCTCGTCAGTGAGGGTCGCCGGCGAGAGGCTGCGGAGCCTGGAGATCGTAGGCTGCCTGGCCATGCGCGACCTGCATGTGGCCGCGCCCGCGCTCGAGTCCTTCGCGTTCCACGGCGACGTACTCTACTCTAGAGACGGATACGAGACCGATCCCGTCGTGTTCATCGGCAAAGGCAACTCAAGGACGACGTGGGATGCCGACACGCCGGAGCTGCGGGACGCTTACCTGTCCCACCTAGGCTTCGGCGGATACGACCCGCCGATCCACGACTTCGCGTACTCGTGCGCATTGCTCAAGGTCGCGCATGCTAGGACGTTGACACTTTGCTCCAAGGGCTTGCTGGTACGATGATAAAAGTTGTTCTTGCTCTGATTAATGATGGTTTTCATATGATCTTGTATAGCCAATTTTAAATTGATGCGATGGATTAATTAGTAGTATTGATTACTCGTCAGCACATCGACGTAGAGCGAAATTGTCTTGAGCTCTCCGTGGAAACCCCGAACCTAGAAGAACTGCAGCTGCTCATGGATTCCTTGGGCGACGACGATGTCTATCTTTTCTCCGCTTTCTTCGAGCTGACCGATCCGCCGCTTCTCGAGCGACTCTTCGTCCGGGTAAACATCCTGATATATTAGTATCCTTTTCCATATCACTCAGAACCGGGTAAGAATGCAGTGCCATTAATTGCCGCCTCACCGCCGAATTGCCGAATCGAACTTGCAGCTTTCAGCCTCTTGGGACAACAATACTGAAGACGCTTGCAGCGGCGCGGTGACCGGCGAGGACGAAGATATTGTTCTTGACGAAGAGATCACTCTCGACCACCTGACGTTCGTCAAGGTGGTGAACTTCCGGGGGACGACGCGCGAGCTGAGGCTGCTCAGGTTCATCCTGCGCAGGGCTCCTGTCCTCAAGCAGCTGGTACTCGTTACCCCGGAAGAAGAGAGGACTCCAGGAGACCACGCTCTGCTCCTTAAGATCGTCCAACTACACGTGTTGGAGACCAGGAAAGCGTGGCCGGACGCCCAGGTCACCGTGTACCGGCCGAGGGACGACGACAGCCGGAGTCCTGTGCACACGAAGTACTACCACGATGACGAGGCATTAGAGTGTTAATTCCACTTATCTATGGATAAGTCTATATTTTGACAAATCTATATCAACTAATTTAAATAATTTGGGACGTAGGGAGTACTACGTCTCCGTTGACTCACAAAATTTCATCTCTCAGTTTCAAAAGTTCGTTTGTACTGACTAATAAATCATTTTAAATGGGAGGTCTAAGCCTGCCTTTATAAAGAGTAAATTCCACTTTCACCCCCTTATTTGACAATTTTGAGGCTAATTATCCTATTTTAAAAGTTTTATCCTAATTACCCCATTTAATAAAAGGTATGCCAATTTTTACACCATTTGTACATACTTACGGTCTATAAATTATGCACATGAAGACAATTCTAGGGCTATACGCGTCCGTTTGAGTTGTTGTCATTGGAATCTGTTCATAATACAACATGGAAATGAAGAAACTGAAATTAGCAGGACTGAGCAGAGCATCTGCTAGCCCATCAGATAAGAACGCACACGTACGTGAATGAAGGAAAAGAGCGGGGATGGGATGACCAGAAACGACATACTACAGTGAACTATGCTCAAAGATGTATAAACCTGTGTTTTTTTTTTAGAAATGGAGGTCTGCCCACAGCCCTCTGCATCAAAATGATGCACACAACCGGTTTTTATTAAATGATAGAACCAAAAACATCATGTCTTACAAGTAGATATCACAAACGACTAGCCCTGAAACCACCAAACCAAGCTCACTACCAAAACTGATGAAGGGGGTGGACAATCCCAGAGCCGATACTCTGAGAACCCACCAACGCGCATCATCAAAAAAACCGAACGCCTCACCATGCCGCCCGATAGCGGACAAGGGGCAAAATCGGTCCAGCGCACCGCAGCGTACCGACATACACGCTCGGAATGTAGCTGCCGCCGTCTTCCGCCCACCCATCTTCAGGACAGCGATCCAAGCATCCACCATGTTAGACCTGCCGTCGATACCACCATGGCACCAGACAACACCACCTCCCTGCGCGCGTCCGCGATCCCGCAAACAACACCGAGACCCCACAGCACCAAGCTGTCGAGAACTGCCGTCGTGAATGCGGTAGAAGAAACACCGCTTCCTCTCTAGGACCCTCCGTCCACTACTCCAACACGATGCCCTCAAGGGAGAGAGTGACACCGGTGGCGTCACCATCATCCAATCCGGGAATCCCAGATTTAGGGTTTCCCCCGGAGCGGGCCAAAGCAAGGTAGCTTGTCGACATTGCCGTCGCCGCGTAGACCATCAAAGAACCTGCATCCACCACCATACTCATCCTCTGGTGTAGCGTTCCCACATTTAAGTAATGTAAGGACACCTGTGTTATTGTGCTAGTCCCTGGATCAAATGCTAGCACCACTGTACAAAATGAAATATCATGCAAATGCATCAAATTCTATTACATCGCATGATACAGTCTTTACAAAATAGTATTACAACTTGCATAGTCTTAGAAGACTAGCAGAAAACAGAACTACATCGGAAAATATAGTACAACATTGAGCCCATCTTCTTCATGTGCCACAGGCAAAAACATGTTGGCGATAGACTCGAGATCCTTAACGAAACCTCACTCGTCTTCAGATTCATCTGCAATATGGAATATGCAGCCACAAGGGAGTCAATACAATTTAATGTATTGGCAAGTAACACTATGGTGGATATAAAATGGCAAGTCTAAACTACATGCATATCTGGCTGGCTTGGTGGAGTTTAGGCTATTTGCAGAAAGCAAGTTTTTCCCTAACACTTTTAAAAAAAGAGTTTTCTTTTCAAAAATTGGCACCATGGGACACACCCATGAGCACCACAACTAATATTTCTTTAGCCAAATTTTACTTCTTCAAAACGGTGTTGAGATTCTTCCATCCATCCTTGTCCAGCTGCTCGAAGTCGTCCATTACCGAGGACACGGCTATGATCATAGTTTCTAACTCTGCAGAGGTTGTGCACTTTCACCCTTTGTCTTCAATTAGCCCAAACATCCTATACACGCGGAGTGCATCATGGAAAGGAGAGAATTGAGACGAGATCTTTCAGAAGCAAGAATCCAACCCAACCAGCAAGACCCGCTCCACCTATAATTATGCTACATATTCATGTCAAGCATGGGCTGAACTCTCACAACTTAGTTGATCAAGACAGAGCCCATATGACAAAGGGCTGCACGGGAAGCTACTAAACTTAGAGGGACTTAGGAATCTCTTTGTTCGTGGGTGGCAAACCACAAGTGCACTCCTTAGGTGAAAAACACCATAGACATGGCCCTAAGGAGCCACTCAACATAAACCTTGCAATCACCAATTCCACCCAGGTGTTTCATTGAATGTTATACTTAGAATTTTCCATACATCAAGTAAAAGAATATACGACATTGCGTAGCATCTACTAAGTTCTAAGGCTTCAAAATAGCAAGGTAAAGGAGATGGCTACACACTACTAGGATAATAGCATAGCATAGTACTTAGTAGAAATTCCCTATCATGCATACTACTAAAAAACACTAGTAATGCATAGTGAAAATATGGGAGATTTGATGGTGTGTCACTTGCCTTTGAAGTTGGTGAAGAACAATCACCTCTGTTCACAAAAGAACGTTCTCTCCATACAATCTAAACATTGAAAACACAACAACAGAATAAACAAGCATGCTAACAAACATGCAAACAAATGAAGAAACATAAAGCAATAAACATACCAATGGAAACATGTGAAAACATTTAGTTTCAATGCTCAAAATAAACTAAGTCATGGTGGTTAGTGTTTGCATTTGTGACTAAGGGTTAGTCTTTGATAATCTATTTCTATCATGTTTCCTTCAAGTCTTCTTTCTCCTCCTTGAGTTGCTTTTGATGACTAAGTCTTTTTGCCTTCAATGGCCTTCCTTGTAGTCCTCCTTATTGAGTTGAGAAAATGAAATGAAGTATCTATCTAGGATTTAGGGACTTAGTCATATTGAATAACAGAGGTAGTAGGTATTGTTAGAGGTCCTTAAGAAAGTATTTGTAAAATCTTCTCTTCTTCTTATTCTTCATATTCTGGGAGATTATTCTTCTGGAGTTGGATCCTTGTTGAAGTTGTTCTTCTTGATAAAAGGATCCTTGTTGAAGTATTGGTCAAAACTCTCATCTCACTTGGGAAAAATAAATTCTAAGTCTTCACAACCTTGGTATTGGAAAAATCTTCAATATCCTTTGTAGCTTCCTCCTTGGTGTGGGGACTTCTTTGAATCTTCTAACACTTGATGGTTTTGATACAAACTAGTGGCTGATCAAATCTTACTTAGTCACACCACAAAGTATAAGGGAACTGAAAAGAAAGGGGAGATAAGACTTAGAGAAAAAGATGGGTTGGTCTTCTTGAAGTTCCACTCGATTTTCTTCTAAGTGCTTCTTCTTCTTGGGATTCTTCTGGAGTTGCTAAGTCCTTCATGAGTCTTCTAGCTTCAGGTTGAAAATCTTCGAGTTGACAATTGTAGCATCCTCTACATGGCTTCACAAATCCAAACTTAGTGGTTTTCAACTAGGAGGGTCAACTAGGAAAAATAACATACAAATATTCTAAGGGCTTTGGTTTTTGGTCTCTTTGGTCTAAGTTAGTCCTTAGCACAAATTTGCTAGAGAAAACATATTGAAAATAATTATAGAAAATAAACTAAGTCAGAAATAGTCAGATGAGCATATAACAACCAAAACCATTTTAACTTATCAAAACATTATTTTGGGTGCAAGGTACTATTATTACACATCATAAGGTATCCAAAATATTTTATTTACAAAAATTGGATTTACAGAATTTAAACTATGTCAAAAATCACCAAACAAGCATATTTGAAATTGAACGAATTTTAAATAGTAAAATTTAATTTTGGACAGTACTATCAGAGTCTACATGATCAGGGCTTTTCAAAAAGTCCAAATTTGCACAAATTGGATTTAGAAAACAAAAGTTATTAACAAATCATGGTTTACAAAGATCTACAAATAACAAGTGTGTTCACGTATAAAAATTGAAATTTCTTGATTCTGAAGTGTTCTACACATCTTGCTGATTTCAAAAAGTACAAAATTATTCAATTTGGCTAAGGGTTTCAAAAGTTATTAAAGTTCTAAGATGGGGGGCTTTTCTGCAAAACTGTCAAATTAAATCTATTCGGGAAAAACTGAAAAATAGCTGGGCTGACGTGGCACGCGGTGATTAGGCGGGTGAGCTGACTGGACGGCCACGTAGTGCTGACTGGGCGCTGACGTGTTTAAGTGGACGCATCTGGACCACACGATCGGGATCTAACGGCTAGGTACCTGTTTGGTTAAAAGTTTCTAATCCTACACGTCCAATACAGATCCGACGGATGAGAGCAACAGGAGGGCTCACGGGAGATGGCATCTGTGGCGGCGCTGCAGCTCCGTCCCGGGCGGCGGTGGTGTTGCGGTGACCCATGGCCTCAGTGGAGGTGACTACGAGATGCACCACATCACGGCGAGGAGTACGGTGGCGATGGGGGCGTCTGCGGTGCTCTCTGTAGATGGCGGTGTACGGACGGAGGTGCTCGAGCGCCGGGGAGCCCCGGATGCAGACGGTGCGGTGACTACGGCGCTCCACCTAGCGCGGGGACGACGGCAATCGGAAGAGGAGACGATGGTGATCCTCCACCAACCCGTATTTCTTCTCCTCCTCCCTGCGTCTGACGGCGGCGCGAGATCCTGAGGCTCCGTTAATGGGGAACGGTGGCGGGATTTGTTGGATCTCGCCGAGCTCGATTTCGGCGGCATCAGGGGGTTAGGGTTTTGGTGGCGCAAGCACGCACGTCGAGACGGCGGAGCTTTTATGGGCTGTTGGCGTGGAGGAGGGGGCACGCACGTCGAGGCGGCGCCGCGGTGTCCAGGTCGAGCACGAACGTCGAGTCCGGTGACGTCACGTCCCGCGTCAAGGTGGGGCCCACCTGTCCGTGATAGAGAGGGAAGAAAATGGGCTTCGCGCAGGCGGTTGCTGCTGGGCCGGCTGTTGGGCTGCTTGGCGCTGCCCTGGTGCGGTCGATAACAAATGGGCTCGACCCAAGGCTGCTCTGCGCAAATTCCTTTTTTTTTGTTCTGTCTTCTTTTTCTGTTTTCTATTTTCTTTAATAAATCATAACTATTGTTTTGTGAGTCCAAAATGCTTCTAACAAAAACCTATGGTTTTGTAAAAACATTATCTTTGCAATGGAAACATTTAGGTGCTGTTTTAATGCACTCAAAATAATTATATTTTCAAAATGTGATTAACCCACTAATAGCTGTTTAATACCATTTTAAAATATGAAAAAAGCTAAATAATGTTTGTAGCCGAATAATATTTATTGACCTATACATTTGAAAATATTGCTTCCATAGTCATTAAACTTATTTTTTTATAACCAAAATACTTCATGAAAACACTTTATTAATCCTATAATATAAAGATGAATCACTATTGTTAAGAAAACCATTTTATATTTTTAAGTTTTGTAAAAAGGAAAATAGTTTCTTTGCATATCTATTTATTTTGAGGATTTAGGTTTTTGGAAAACAGAGACATTTGGATTATCATTTCCAATAACATTGGAAAAACAAATAATGTTTCCTTTGTGTTTGAGTTTTACTTGTTTTTGGTGGTTTGCTTTAGTGAAAAACAAAAGTTTTAAATTTTTGTGATTTTTGAATTCCTCCAAAAATCAGGGATGTTACATCTGGTCCCTTCGACCGGCGTACTCCTCTCTCCAAGAATGATTCCCCCAAGGAGGTAACGACGTAGAACCGCCGCCATCATCCGATCGAGGATCTAGGGTTTCCCCCGGAGTTGACGGGAAGAACCGCGAGACTTCCTCGATGATGCCTTCAGGAAGGGGACGACACTCAAGATGTCACCATCACCGGCTCCGAGCAAAACCGGAGACGAGGTTTTCACCCAGAAACCGTCACGCTCCATCCACGTCGAAGGCGCTAGATCGACCACCATTGGGATCCGCCAAGCACGAGCATCGGCGCGAAGAAAGACGTCGAAAGCGGCCCACGGAGGGACGCCGTCGGTAGCCTTAGGTCCTCGCCACCACCACGCCTCCACTGCGTTGACCACCGGGAGACCACCGCCGTAGGGGGCGCGCTGGCCCTAGATGCTCGTCGGAGTCGCACGCGAAGGACACCCACGCATGGGCTCCGCCAGGGAGCACCGACGGCCCCGCAGCAGCAGGCCCACCTCCCCGACTCCACCGTTGCCGACTGCCTGCAAGGGCGATCGGCTTGCTCGAGGCGAGGAGACTTACCACGCCGGTGACGCCCACCGCCAGGGTTCGGCCAAGCGGCCGGCTGGGAGCGGCGGCCGCCGCCGCTGCGGAGAGCGCCAGACCGTGGAAGATCCACGCACTGCTCCCCGAGCCCGATGACCAGCGGAGGTCGGCATCGCGTACTTCCGCCTCATCCCGTCATCCCCGTCCACGGCCACCGCCGCCTCGGCCGCCTCCGTTACAGTCCTCGCGGCGGTTGTGCGGGGATCTGGCGCGTCCCCGGTCGCAGCTCCCCGCCTCCACAGCGCCCCGATGCAGTCCCCGATGGTCACCCGGCGGCGATTAACGGAGCTAGCCTCCAGCACCGCGTGCGCTGCCAGTTCAGCGCGGAGAAACGCCTCGCCGCCGCCATCACGGGCGCCGCCCAGGGATAGCCCGGCGACCCCTCAGGCGACGACGAGGGGTGGGTTCGACCGGTGGCGGCGCAGCCCCCCGAGCCGCCTAGAGGGCGGCGGCGCGAGGGTGGGTTAGGGTTAGGTGTTCAAACACAACCTTTGTATCATGTATAAACATGTGTTGAACTTGTTGCCGTGTTCACCTTGATGTACATCAGCTAACCGAATTACCCCGCCATGGCGGCCGCAACCAGGATCACCACCGGACATGATCAACAACATACGGAGCGACCAAACCACAGCTAATTCGTCCGGCACATGAAAAATAGTCTACATGGCACACACATCTCTACCTGATGGTCGGGACCGGCTACCGAATGGCTCAAAAGAAATTAGAAGGGGTATAATTTGGCACAACATTTACTAAATGGGGTAATCATGATAAAAACTTGCTAAATGGAATAATTAGCGTCAAAATTGTCAAACTAGGGGTAAAAGCTGGAATTTACTCCTTTATAAATAAAGCCACCAATAGCAAGTGTTCTAACAGCTATCTTCCCACCTTATTGTTGGCTAATTAGCGAATTTCCCGATGAGACGAGTTTGATTAGGGAAGACACCACCACAAATACACTAGCAAATTTTACCATATTCCACGGACTAGATAAATCTAGCAGATTTTCATATGGCCCAAATACTAGTGCTAACAGAGAGAAGCAACACATACTTTTGATCGGGAAGGTTGTCGTGGGATTGTCAGTTCGTAGGGTTTGTACGACTTGAGAGTTGTTGACATAAAAGTATATGCGAGTAACACCGATGTACCCAGGTTTGTCTCCTCCATATGATGTAAAGATGTACTCATGTCTTGCTCTTTCTATTATTAATAGAGTCTCAATTACAATAATGCTTTAGGCTAGTTGTCTATTGAGATCTAGCTTGTCCCCTGGGTCCTAGGGTCACCTAATGTACACGGTGGCTCGCATGACCTTTACATGTTTCAGAGTAGAAGTCCATACAACAGGTATTACCTAATTTACAATGTGTCACGTAGACGCGTATTCCTCTAGAAGGTTCTCCTGCAGCTTTACTCAATCTGTAGGACTATGTTCCACGGGTCGCGCCTAAACTGCAAGTCCAGGTGCTAGATATCCTCCAGACATTAATCCCCGAGTTCAATTTGGGCGCGGTCACGGGTTCTGTTTCATAATCCTCTCCTTTCTCGTAAGGGAACGCGGGCGACTCGTCCATAGTGAACTACCATTCTTTCTTTTGGCGCGCCTCGTGATAACCCATCCTAGATTTCTTTTCTTTACTACTTTGGAAAATCTACCTGTTAATCCTCTGCAAAAATCTTAACCGCCGCCGCTTATATTGCGAGGGGCGACACGTATTTGATACAAGTTCCCTTTATATGCTCTGAAAACAGTCGCACCTTCTCGTCTCCCCTAAGTGTCGTCGCGCTTGCTTCCATAACTTCTTCGTCTCCAAAAGTCAAATCCATGGTGGGGCCTTTGAAGAAGCTTGTCTCTTGCCACTGCTCTTCTTCCAGTCCCCACGAAGAAACTTTGGAAGCCCCGGGGAAGAAGGACGACTTCCTTACAAAGCGGTGTACCATTGGAGGGCTCCCTTAGATGAGATAGTCCCCATTCCTCAAGATGACGAGGCAATGATATTCGTCTATGCCATTGACCGTGGCTTCTCTTCTCCTGGGTCGAAGTTTTGACGTGAGCTAATGCATTATTACAGTCTCTGCCCTCATGATATTGGCCCTTTCTATTATCTCCATCTAAGCAATTTTGAAACTCTCTGCGAAGATTATCTTCCAATTGAGCCAGATCTGTATCTTTGGCTTTCTCTATTCCACTGCCATAATCAAACTGAGGGGAAAACCGTCCAAATCTTCAATATGGAGCGATCTCTTCCCCAAGGCGAAACTCCGAAAAATTTCCCACACTCAAGATGGGAAATAAGTTCCTAATTGGCAGAGTGACTTTTTCTATTGTCGTGATACTTCTCCCGTGGGAAAAAGGTGGATAGTGCCATGGTCTCCCACTCTATTTGATGCCACCAGAAATCTTCCAAATAGCCCCCGAGTAGGGTCCGAAGATCTAGTAGATGTTTTGAATAAGAATATTCGGTTTCTTATGAGTCACGGCATGTCTGGCTTGAACTTGATTATTTGTTGGTCAAAGTGGTGGATTCAACCTAACTTTCCTCAGAACAGGCGGCTCATATGCGATTATACCGGCCCTAATGATCCTCTCGGAACTTCCAAAGAAGAATGAGATCATGATGAGTGGATTAATTTTATCTCCCGTATCACCAAAGAGCGAATCCATTCTTTCGAAGTCGGAGGCCTGGCTCCTTTTTCTGTGTCCAATCGACCTTTGTTAGTATAGAGCTCCTCTACCCTTTGTCTCCATGTCGCTTTTTTGCAATCTTTTTAACAACGTCTTCTTCTTTGTAGACAATTGCCAATTTCTGGGGTACTCCTAGCCACCCTGAGTCACAGACTGCCCCCGGGCATCATCTATCTTTGTGTGTTGATCAATCCATTCTTTGCACATTGACTTGATCAACCATGTATCTTCTACTCTTTCTTCATAATGATGATGTTTTGAAGGTATACATGAGTGTTCACAGAATATCCTTCTTCAAGACAAACTTGCAATATGCTCAACATTATCAACGACCATTCATATTCTTGATCATATCAAATATATCCATTTTAAGCAATGATCTTGATGGCATCCAACCTTGAATCCAACACATGGAGTTCAAGTGATGCCTATGGACAAACCAATACGAGTATATTATTGCAAACATTAGTCAGTAAAAATTATCATTACTTACCAAAACCACGTATGGGGCACCATGATCTTTCACCTTCTACCTTTGAGATTACTCCAAGAAGTACTTCACAATTCTTCCCATGGGGTCAAAGTTTGGGGCCGAAGGCCTAGCCAGAGATGGTGCTGCTTTTGCGACTCAAAACATCGGGGAGTCGTCTAGACACTCCTATGAAAGATCCTTCTAACTAGGCTCTCGTCTTGACCAATAAATTTCCTTCTCCAATAGTTGAGTCGCCAACCAGCTCAGAGGCACTGGACCAAGATGTTTGTGCTGATCTTGAGCAATCCATTTGCGATCTGGGGGAAAAGTCGAGGAAGACTTGGACATGCGTGTATTGCATCTGAATTTGGCTCGATAGGCAATCCCCTCTTCTGAATGGTGCATAGTTTATGCCTAATAGCCCCCGAGAATCCAGGTGCTTTCTATTTTGGAAAGAACTGGAATCTCCAGCGTTCTTAAACTTTCTTAAGTTCTTCTTTATTTTTGGCAGAAATCGCCAGCTTCTTTTCGTAATGAAATAACATCTCTTAAGAAAGATCTTGTGGCTTCTAGACTGCAAACCTCACATACCCATGCAGAGCTTGCTAAGTTTTACTCAAGCTCTCTAGTTGCAAGTTTTTCAGAGTTTTAATTCATTTTCTTCTAAGCTCTCTGGTTTGTACGCTTTAACTTTCCTTAGTGTTAAAGTGGTTCCAAAAGTACGCAATCTTCACGCCAAGTGACCGGGTTAAGAAACCAATCAGTCGAAACTCAGAATCATGGATTATACTTTGGCACTTTTTCTTACTAAATCAAGTGACCCAACACAAAAAACAATCAGATAATACTTAGGAACAATAAGGAATTTGAAAAGTATGAACCTCAGGCACACGGGCACAATCTGGGGTTCTGAAGCCTCCTTAGGCAAAAAAAAAAACATTCAGTTTTATAACTCCGAGCACGCAGGCAAAATTCGGGTTAACATTGAAGCAAATTGAAAGATCATTGGGAAATAGATAAGAAGAAAACATGCTTTGAACAGAAAAGACAGAACAAAAAAAATGCATAAATTTCCGACAACTTTATTTCATGATCTCAATGATGTTTACATATAATTGAACTAAGTGTAGAAGGCACGTAACTGCTGGATGCTCCAGAGTCTATTTGTCTCTCCTCGTTCTACATCTATGCTTCTTTTCCTCTTGCGATTCGGTTTTTTTGGGTCATCTTCCGTGTCTCGAATATCTACAAGGTAATATGATTCATTTTTCATAGCCTTGCTGATGACAAATGATCCTTCCCAGATTGGGGCTAACTTGTGCTTCCTATCATGTACCAATCTTAGCACCAAATCACCTTCTTTAAAAGATCGGTGTTTGATTTTCTAACTATGATATCGCCGTAGTCCTTACTGATAAATGGTGGATCTTTGCAACACAAGTTCTCATTCTTCTTCTAAGAGATTGACGGCATCCTGACGTGCACTTTCAGCATCTCAGTTATCGTACGCCTGTACTCTTGGACTATCATGGATCATGTCCGTAGGAAGCACTGGTTCTGCACCATAAACCAAGAAAAAAAGGTGTTTTCCCTGTTGATCTATTTGGCGTCATTCGAATACTCCAAAGCACGGAAGGCAATTCTTCTACTCATGCTCCATATGCTCTGTGAAGAGGATTTTCGAGTCTTGGGCGTATTCCTTGCAGGATTGAACTATTTATTCGTTCAACCTGGCCATTGGATTGCGGGTGTGCCACAGATGCAAGATCTAGGCGAATTCCCATTTGTCGGCAATATTTTGCCAACTCTCCAATTTAGAAATTTGTCTCGTTATCCGTGATTATTCTATGTGGAACGCCATATTAGATGACTACGTCAATGACGAAATTTCTGGCGGTCACACCATCAAGTTTTTTGATGGGTTTTTCCTCCACCCAATTGGTGTACTTATCCACTTCAACGAGTAGATGTGTAAGTCCGCCTCTTGCAGTTTTGAATGGCCCCATCATATCTATCCCCCAGACCGCAAATGGCCATGTTATAGGGATAGTCTTGAGTGCTTGAGCAGGCATAATTTGTCTGCTTGGCGTAATACTAGCATCCGGCATATGTGTTCACTATGTGCTCTGCATCTGTCTTGGCTGTAAGCCAGAAAAACCCTGCACGGAATGCTTTTTTAACTATGCTTTTTGATTGAGCATGATGTCCATAATCTCCGGCATAGATTTTTTGCAGAATTTCTCGTGCTTCTTCTGGCAAAATACATCGCTGAAAAATTCCAATAGTACTGCGTTTATACATACAACCATTGATTACCGTGTATCCTTTGCACCGGCGTTGTATCTGCCTTTGCAAGACTTTGTCTGCTCCATCCGGGAACTTCTGATCAACTAAAAAGTTTAAGTATGGAATTGTCCAATCCGGGTTAACGAGTAGAACTTCTATCGACTCGGAAACTAGGGGGATAGTCAATATCTCCGCCTTTTATTGATGGTTCGTGCAAATGTTGGACAAACACACCAGGTGGTAGAGTTTTCACCCTTTCCGAGTCCATGCGAGCTAAAGCATCCGCGTTCCAATTTTCTTCCCTTTTGACGTGATGTAGCTCAAATCCTAGGAAGCAAATGTCGAACTCGTCGACTGTCCTCCGATATTCGGCCATTATGGGGCTTTTACCATCCCATGTTTGGTTCAGCTAATGCTGTACTAAGTCCGAGTCACCATAGCAAAGTATGCGTTTGACACCTATTTATTTTGCAATATGCAAGCCATGAAGCAATGCTTCGTATTCTTCCACATTGTTGCTGGCGTTGAAGTGTATTTGTAATACATACTCCATTTTGTCACCTTTTGGAGATTTGAGCACCACACCAGCTCCAACCCCTTCTTTCATTTTAGATCCATCAAAATACATGATCCAATATTCCGACTCTGGCATTGGTGTGTTTTCCATTGCTTCTATCCAATCAACCACGAAATCTTCCAATACCTGGTATTTAATTGTCGTTCGGGGTTGGTACTTAATGTCGGACGCAACAAGTTCAATGCCCCATTTGGCTACTCTGCATGTTGCGTCCGCATTGTTTATAATATCCCCTAGTGGTGCTTTGCTTACCAATATTATGGAATGTCCTTGGAAATAAGGACAGAGTTTCCGAGATGCGAAAAATACACCATATGCCAGCTTTTGATAATGTGGATACCTTTGTTTTGACTCGAAAAATACCTCGCTCACATAGTACACTAGATGTTGATCTGGAATACCTTGCTTATCTTTCCGTCTTTCCAAAATTATCATTGTGCCAATAACCCTGTTAGTTGTTGTAAGATACAATAGCATGGGTTTTTCGTATTTTGGGGATGCCAAAATCGGAGCTTTCATCAAGGTTTCTTTCAACTGGGTTAATGCTTTGTCCGCCTCTTTTGTCCATTCAAATTTGTCGGATTTCTTCAACAATTTGTATAATGACAGAGCTTTGTCGCCAAGCCGGCTTATAAACCTGCTTACGGCGGCTGCAGAACCCATCAGTCTTTGGACGTCTTTTAGATACGTAGGGCTTTTGATGTTTAAGATTGCTTTGATTTTTCTCGGGTTTACCTCTATTCCTCTGTGAGAAACGTTAAACCCAGAAGGTTTCCTGAGGGAACCCCGAATACACACTTTAATGGATTCAACTTCATTCTATAAGTGCGGAGATTGTCGAAGGTTTCTCGTAGGTGTTCAAGGAGCGTATATTTTTCTTGGAAACGACGGAAATATCATCCACGTAAACATGGACGTTTTTGCCAATTTGACTATGCAAGCATCTTTTCATGCAACGCTAGTATGTTGCACCGGAATTTTTCAGGCCAAAAGGCATGGTTATGTAATAGTATGTTCCATAGGGTGTTATGAAAGAGGTTTTTGTTTGGTCTTCTTCTTTCATGTGTATTTGATGATACCCGGAATAAGCGTCCAAAAAGCGTAAAAGCTGAGAGACAGCCGTGGCGTCTATTATTTGATCGATTCGCGGTAATGTGAACCTATCTTTTGGGCACAACTTGTTCAAACCGGTGTAATCTATACACATCCTAAGAATAATACTATCCTTCTTCGGGACTAATACTGGGTTCGCAGACCAATCAGTATGTATAACTTTCCAGATAAAGTCAGCTGCTCAAAGCCGGATAATTTCCTTGCTAATAGCCTTTCGCCTTCTTCCATCAAAACGACGGAGACCTTGTTTGACATGTTTTGATCCTGGAATAACCTTCAGTTGGTGCTCAGCAAGTTCCCTGGGAACACCTGGCATATGAGCAGGACACCAGGTGAAAATGTCCCAGTTCTCACGTAGGAACTTGATGAGCGCACTTTCCTATCTGTCAGTCATTCCTGTTCCCACTACGACGAACTTTGTCGGGTCTTTGGGATCCAGGATGATCTGCTTTGTCTTCTCCGAGACTTTGAAACTATCTGGCGGCTTCCGGCTTTCTTTTCCTGCCGGAATTTCTGTCAGCGATACTTCTTTAGCGAGCTCCTTCAGTTCTTCCTTCTGTATCACCTGTTCGGCACAAATGGCGTTTTCTTTCTCCAGCTCATTCGCCAATTTGAAATCGCTAGATATGGTGATTACTCCTCCTTTTGGCCCTAGCATCTTTCGCTTGTTGTAGATATAGCATGATCTTGCCATGAATTTGGCGAAAGCCGGACGTCCGAGTATTGCGTGATACACACTTTCGAACGGCACTACCTCGAATGAGATCATCTCCTGGCGAAAGTGTTCTCTCTTTCCGAAGGTTACTTCTAGGAAAATTTCTCCTAGGGAATGCGCTTGTCTGTCAGGAACAATGTCGTGAAAACGTACATCGTTGTGTTTGAGCTGGGTCTCGAAGAGGTGTAACTACTTTAATGTACTTAAGTACATGATATTGATACTGGATCCTCCATCCATCAGCACTCTTTTGAGCCTAGTGTTTTGAACAATAGGTGTTATGACTAAAGCATGTGTGTCGGGTTCTCAGATGTTACCGAGATGATCAGACTGATCCCAGTTAATTGGCGTGTTTGAATACTTCAAGTACTTTGGGGTTGGAGCTACAAACGCATTGTTTTCTCGAAGTGTTCGTTTTGCCTGTTTGGCTGAAGGGGTTGCCAGGAAAGTTATGTTACATTCTCCTTCAACTCTCGGGAATTTAGGTTCTCCTTTTTGCTGTTGCTCCTGTATTTTTTCGTCAGTGTCAGACTCGCTTTCTTCCTTGTTAGCTTCTAGCTTTTGCTTGTTGAATTTCCTTTTGGAATTCTTTCCTTTATTCCCGGAACTTGCATTGCCTTTCATGTGCTTATTAAGCCGACACTGCGCATTTGTGAGGGTAGGCTTCCCGAATTGAGAATGGTGGACACAATTTTCCAACTTAATCTTTTCCCGCTCTTCTTTAGAGTAGGAGATGGGTTCTGTGCTTTTGCCCTTCCGTCTGCTGCTATTATCCTTTTCAAAGGCTATATTCACTTCTTTGGGTTTTGGCTGCGCTTCTGGAGTAGCCTTCTTTTCAGAACGAGACGCCTTTGTAGCTTGAACCAAAGCATCAATGTTTTCGCCTCTTGCCCTGATGTCATCTTCAGCCACTGCGTTCTCATTAGCGGTGGTAAGCATAGATCCGAGATCTTTGTCCTCTTTCGAACAAACCATGAACGGTACGAGGCCGGGTTTCAGGCCGTTGATGAAAGCATGCATTGCTTGGACATCACTTACTCCAGAGCAACTATTCTTCATTGCAGTCCATCTTGAGATAAAGTCGACATACGACTCATCCTCATATTGTACGCAACGGTTCAGCTAGTTGATGCTCTTAGGGAGTTTATACCTACCCCGAAAGTGCTGAGCAAATACTCTAGCCATATCTTCCCAGCTGTCTACTGTTCTTGACGGAAGCCCGTTAATCCAATCAGTGGCTCCATCCAGCAATATTAGGGGAAGAAACTCCACATCTTCTAAATATGTCCCTTTGTTGATCTGGACGGCAGTATAGTAATCTGAAAGCCATGTATCCAGGTTTGTACTTCTGGTATACTTTTGGTAAGTTGGACCAACTTTGGCAAAGCCAGAGTGTAGACTGATTCTCCGGATCCTGACAGTGAAACACGTTTGTATGTAGTATAAATCGTCTCTTTCCGCCTTATTGACGTGCGCGGAATACCTTCCAGCTGAATGGACAGAAGGGGATCTGCTCCATTCTGGTCCATTGTTGCGCGAATGCGCTCTTCTGGGATCATCCCTATTTCTTCCGGCGTCATGTCCTTTGGTATAAGGCGGAGTTCTGCTCCTTGGCATTTCTTTGTTCCTTGAGGAGTTCGGGATCTCTCACGCCTGTGAGGATTGTAGTATCTTCCGGCCTTATCAGCTGGATGTCTCGGAGGCGGCATTACTTTTCCGTCTTTCCGGTTTTGCTCCTCCCGTTCCTTGTTGTCACGGGGATTATTTCCGCCTTTCGGTAGATAGGATCCTGTTCTGAATGCTACATTCTTGTTATCCGGGATTTTCTTTTCCTTCTTAGGATCTCCCTTATTTTCCTTAGAATCGCCTGAATCTCCGGATTCGCGAGGGTCGGGTGCTCCAGCGGCGCACGTGGCAGTTTTGCATAAGGCTGAATCATCGTGTAGCTTGCCTGAACGTGCTTGTCCTTGTTGTTGCTGTTGTAATGTTTTTCCTAAGAAATCATACACTTCCTGTAGATTTTCGTTATTGGAGTAAAGATTGTCATTAAGGATGGAGAACGCGGCTTCTGCGTTTTCGGCTGCAGTTTTGTAGATGCGTTCGCCCTTAGCATTAGTGATGTTAACATGTCTTTGCCAAGATGGGTTTTCAAACCTCTTTCTTGCTGGCAGTTCATCCGGCTTTCAAATTCCAGGTAACCGCGTAGGTCTAATTCCAGATCTATTCCTTCTTTCGTACTCCTCTATTTCTTCCTGCTGCAATTTAATGTCAGCTTGGGTTTTGAGGAGATTTTCCCGAGTTCGGAACAGCTATTGTTGATGCCGCATTAAATCTTGTCTCTTGGCTTCCAGCACTTCCGGGGGCTCATCTCGTGCAACCGGGGTTCGAATCAGATCAATCTCCTCTTGTTCCGACATTTGAGGAACAGGGATTTACGCATTTTTCTTCTCCGCAATCTTGACAGCACTACCTCCTCCAACTTCCAGGTTTTGGTTGGAAATGTCTGTCAATTTCTCTATCTTTTTCTTCTGTAGTTTGGATAGCAGTTTCTAGGGGGACTTCTTTTTCTTCTTGGAAGATGGAGGCTTTCTGTTAGGTTCATCTTCCGTCAATTCCTTGACGTTAGGATAGGTTGGACTAACTTCACCTTCCTCTTCCTCTTCCTCTTCATCTAGCGGAAGCGTTTTGGGGCCTTCATCTTCCTCGGCATCCGAATTTCCAGTCGGTTTTGCCATGAGTACTTCATGAAAACTCCCTTGCATGGATTTGACCTTTCTTTTGAAAGCGTCTTCATCTTGATCTTCGGAGTCTGAATCTGCAGATCCGGTTTCCGAGTCTAGCTTTGCCTCTATGGCTGCTAATACAGACTCGGCTTCCGAGTTCGTCGCTTGATTGGCAGAAGTCGGATCTTCCACTTTTTCTGTGGGATTGTGATGTTCTGCCTCTTCCACGGGATTTTCATCTTCCGTGTTTTCAGCGATCTCAGACTTTACCATACCAATAAACTGAGATCTGGTTGCGGGCATTTCCGAGGAGGCAGCAAATCCAGATGTGTTTTGGAGATATGCAACTATGTAAGCTTGATCTGCTCCTATGTATGAATAGGGCAAATCTGAGCAGAATCCGGCATTGAAGCCTTCATCTATTGGGCATAGGACGGGTGGGATAAAATTGCTTCCACCACGGAATCTCATTGCTTCCGCTGTCAACCCGATAAAAACATTAGCAGATCCAATCATTAAAACGTAGGCACTTACCAGATGATTCCGTGCCGGCATGTATGATCTGTTGTCGAGGAAGCGTTCGACGTTTCCGTCGAATTCCAGGCTTCCGACAATGATTGTGCTTCCGATTCCGCCCAGTATTCCCGCTCGGAACGTAACTCCCGACGCCGCTGGCCCCACGGTGGGCGCCAACTGTCGAGACATCATAGTAAGGATCATGGACGGGGGGTGCCATAAGTCTACTGGTAGAACCGTGGGGGGGCGTGGAAGAGCTGTAAGTGGGAACATAGATTTTACCTAGGTTCGATACGTCGCAACTAGGCGGCGTTCCTACTCCTGCAATCTCACTAAAATCAAGGCTGAAGTGTGAAGTATACACAGTATAATTGTGAGTATGGTTTCACTAACTCGGCGAGGATGAACTTCCCGACGAGTTGGCCTCTAGCTAATCTTGTGAACTTGGTTTTTCCTTGCTCCCGTCCGGCTTTATATAGATAGCCGGACTAGGGCTTACAAGAAGGAAACCTACAAGACTACGAAAAGTATCTAACTTGGAAAGTAAGGAATCCGGCTTCTACTCCAAGTCGCACCACGTTGGGCCATGGTCCGGGTTCTTCTAGAATCCGGCTTCCTGCGCGTCAGCTTACTGGGCCGCCCAATGGACTCTGTTCCATTGCCTGTAGGCCACCCTGATAATGCCGGATATACCCCTAATTGGCATATATCCGACACCGATCAATTAGCAAAGAGCTGATCCAGTCCTGCAAGAAATTTGAAGTTCTTATCGCAGATGGAAACCTTCAAAAAATCAACCATTGATATTCTTCGGCATAATAAGAGACAGATTCAAGCATAGAAAGATGCTATCCAGGAGGCAAACAACCAATCTTTGACCAAGTCCCATGAAATTGACGCTCTCCAGAAGAAATGTGATGAATGTGTCTTGTAATATGACCGAATTCGTAAGAACATCAACATGATCTACGGGCACATCGTGTTCATTGTTCAACAAAATGGAGGTACTTCCTTCCCTTGTTTGTGTTGCGGCTACCCCCTATTTATCATTCTTCCCTGTCTTGAGCTCTTATGTTCCTTGCAGGCAAAGGCTATCCAGAGTCTCTTCTTCATATTGACTAGCAGTTTGAATATATTAAAAACTTCCTTGTGAATATATCAAAGGTGTGCAGAAGGTTGTTGATGCTATTTTTTCTGAGAAGAAAACCTCGGTCGTAGGAACTTATGTTCTCACTCCTCTTTCTCTTCTGAAGCGACTTGAAAAATCCCAAGTATTTTTACGACTGGAAAGATTCTGGTGTTTCTCGAGCTTTAACTTTGGTAAAGCTTACTATCCGTTGGTTGACCTTAGCCCCATTTCCTCTGGCGTATCGGCGAAGAAGTTTGATCGATTTCCATATACCCAAGATGATTATAGCTCTGAATGTAGAGTTGTTCATGACCATGCGAATCACTTAGCTTCCGAGATTGTTGACTGTCCCGATTTTCATAGGTATGATTCTGATGGCAAGAGGCTTCAAAGGTTGGTGGAGTCATCTGTCCCTCATGCCCTGCAATCTATTATATCTTTTGGGCCTAGAGTATGCGACTCCGACAGGACTTTGGTAAAACCGTGCTTGCCCATCCAACCTGACAAGTATCCTCCTATGCCTCAACAACCTGTTGCTGGCAAAATTGTACCTCCGAAGGTCCTGGACCCGAAATCTTCTACAAAAAAGTAGATATTCGAAACTTTGCATATTGTACGTTAGCTTTTTGCAAAGAAATACAATTTTGTGTAGTTTTATTATTCACGTGTGATATGTTTAGAAACTAAAATTAGCCCCCAAGTCGCGTTTTCGGCTTCTCAAAAAACTTTTGGCGTATTTTTCCCTTCAGTTCATCTCTCATACTAGCTCCGGCGTAGGAACTCACGCATAGTTTTTCTGGATAGCAACATATGTTCAGGGTCGACAAAACTCCGTCCTTCGGTAGGGGTTTGAAGTCGAGTGACAATGTAATGACCGTACTTTGCACCGTTGGCAAGTCGCTATCCCTGATATGGGAGGATTTCAACCGAACATACCTCCAAGGAGGCTGATGTTGCAAGTTTTTTATATGCAAATTCTTCTCGCTGGGCCCCGCTGCTGGTCTGCGCTACATAATTTTTTTCAAAATCCCTACATAGTCCGCCAAGATCACTATGTAGATAACGAGGCATACCCATACATGTGAGGATCAGAATCACGACTCACCGGGCATCAGATTCGATGTAGTCGTGGAAGAGTTCTGAACAATCGTAGATCCTCACAACTAGCCCTAATTGGAAATATGTCGCTAAGTCTTCCCTCGTCAAGGATCACACGTGTAATCCCTCTTATGGTGTGCACGCTTACGCTCGAGTCAACCCGTCAGCTCTCCGCCGTCCAGGACTCGGCAGGCTTCCGACGTTTCTAATTGGTACCTCTAATCAAATGTGATTAGAGCTATTATGAATCTAAAATTTCTCAACACATGAGAGAGAAAACTAATTAGATCTAGGCCTAATCGGGAGAGTGTAACTTAAAACCCGATTAGAAGAGGCTCTAATTCAATTAGAGATGTTTCTAATTAGAAAATCTAATTCAATTAGAGTTTTTGTAATTAGACCTCCAATTAGAGGCTCTATTATTAGAACTCCAAATCCTTAGAGAGAGAGAGAAGGCCAAAAAGCTCAATTGTGTTGTCTCTAAAGAGGAGGGGGTGGGATTATATAGTGGGAGCAAGAAGGGCACTTGCCATGGGGGGAGGGTCAGTTTCCCCCTCCCTCCCTCGGCCACACCAGTCCTCCTAAGAGAATGAGTCCAATCCCCCTCCTCCTTTTTTTCCCCTCATTTATTTCTCAAATAAATTCGGAAAAATTCCTACCGAAAGCCAATGCATGGCTGGGCCTTGGTATCTATACTGTGTTTGTGGTTTCTACGGTGATGACATACCCCAGATACATGTAATTTGTGATTAAGATGCTTGTGAATAGGTTGTAGGGTTCAAGTTCCAACCCTAGGCACTACATCGCCTTGTATTGCGGCTATGGTGAAATTGTAAGGACCCCAGACCGGCAGTCTGAAACCCTCCGTATGCATACATTCACGATCCCAGAAAGACCAGTCGTGAACAACATACACAGTTGGCACACAGAAATACATCATCCATTACACGAATACATAAAGGTATTACAAAAATGATCACATGATCAAGTTTAAAGCAACTGCTAAAAGGGCAGGCAACATAACAAACACAGTGGAAGACAAATAAAACACAACGTAGTTGAGCCCAAGTCACGCCTTAACCTACAGGCTGCTGACCCGGAGAGGATCCTAGTTCGCAAAGCCCGTCAACTCCGTACTTCTCTTCATAGATCTCCTTTGGAGGCTCCTTCTCCAAATCTGATAAGTAGATACCAGGGGCGAAACCATAATGAGTACATTTGAATGTACTCAGCAAGACATCCATCATGTCACTTACCAACATGCAACTATGCTTATATGGTGAAATAGGTAGGCTATAAATAGGGTTCACTACCAATGGTGTTCATATATGATGACACCACAGTTGCAGTCAGGTTAATCTGTATCTTCGTTGAAGAAGATACTTCAGAAGAAAATAATATAGTTTTATTTCTCTTGTAGATCTCACATGTACAAGAGTTTTTGTAAAACTTTGTTAAAGAATATTTTTCTCTTTGCAAAACTTCTTGGAATCAGTTTCCAGAATTCTTGCTTAGAGTAGAAAAGGTTTTCTTTGCAAAACATTTTTGTTTTTGTATAACAGCATCTGGCTTTTCATCATCGACAATACCTCCACGGTATAAGTTTCCATTTCCTTTCCGAACTTCACAAGTTCAACACTTCCTTTCCAAAAATCCTTTTTGAAAACATTGACACAATGCTAGCTACATGGCCATTCAACTGTCCATATCCGAGGACGCGGCTTCTTCGAAAAAGTTGTACTCTGCAGAGGTGTACACATCCACTAGATCCAAAACTCTGCCATGGACCACCCATGGATCGTCACAGCGATATGCAAGCACCAAAGAAATTGATCCTAACTGCCCACTCTGACACAAGCTAGTATATGCTCATTCCTTCAGATGGGTTGTTCTCCCCGGCACCAGGTCCCACCCTGCCTAGCCGGGAGGCCCAGCTGTCGCATCCGGAGGGAAAATTAATCCCACACTGTGTATGTCCCGTTTCCCCTCTCCTGGCGACACTTCGGTTCAGAGAATCCGCTTCTCTATAGCACTTTGGAATAAAGCATACACTAACAAGTTCAAGCATCTAGATAGGCCCCATACCCATATAGGGGTAGAGTGGCAGTACGGTAAAGGTTGTCCGGCGAAGACTAGGTTATGTGTCATTTTTGAAAACACCAATTTCTCAAAAATGACCACTTCCACATTCCTCCGGAGAATAAGGATCCGCCTTTTCTCCGGGTTTTTCCGTAAAGCCTTTGTTTTGTAGAATCACAATTTTAGGGTGTCCACTTAGGGACTAGTATATTTGATGGTAATAAATACCATATGGTGGCTTATGGGCTTGGTATTACCAAGTTTTAACTACTAGCATAATAGTAACCTATATACTAGTATAGTAGTAATAGCCACATCAAAAATAGTTTTGATAATAAAGTTTTGGTAAAACTTCAGAGGTAAAACATGCATGATAGATAATGATAAGTATTGTATCAGCAAGCATCAGGATGGCTTGCCTCAAGTCTCTTAATGTCCCTGGCCTTGAAGCAACTTGAACTTGACGCACAGCTCCACAACTGCTTCTTCTTCTTCTTCGCGTTCTAGCGTCGTAAAGGAAATAAAAGACACACACTCAGGTCTAAAGTACAAACAACTAAGCTAAGAAACACATACAGCAACAAATGTTCACTCTCGAGTTCTCTCGAAACGATAACGCGAAAACTATCTCACATAACTCTCACGGTCCAAAACTATCATCATGCACTATGTATGGTTTAGAAAACCATATCCCACATCATACATACCATATATGGAGTGGTGTACCACTCTCATAATAAGATATACAAGAAGCTAAAAATATAGCTTGTGGGTGCAAAAGGTTAGGTTGCTAAGGTAAAACAAACAGACAGAAATATACCCATGGTAGTGGGTATTACTCACCACAAGCAACTATCACTCTATGTGTTCATGATTTTTAGTTGGATGTTTTAGTTTCACAAGATACTCTTAAGCACAATAATAACACAATTATAAACTCATGCTAAGGTAAAACACTCCAACAAAATCCAAACAACAAGCAAACACACCACAATTGAATAGACTATTTATTCACTATGTTATTGTTTACTAGAGGTTTTGGAATCCCTCAATTATGAAAAATTAGCAAACAACCAGTACCTAAAAACAAGGATAACAAGTCATAAAAATAATCTAAAACACAATCATCACTCAAGGTAATATCCCTATCAAAAGCATAGAAACAGGACTGCACTGGTAACACACTAGTGTGGGAAATCTACACAAGCATGTTATAAGAAAAACTTATATTCTACAACTATAGCACAAGAAACTAAATGATTCATGGCATCATAACAGAAGTGATAACTTCATAAATATGCTATAATAAACTCATACACTTATGAAATAAAAGATGAAAATACTATAGCAAAAATCACCATTTTCTAGTGGTGACACTAGTTCATCACTAGAGAAGCAAACAAGGTTACTATGATGCTTAATTCTAAACAAGCAAGTCATGATCATAAAATGTACCTAATAACAGTACACAAAACTTACACATGCTAGTAAGCACAAACATCAAAACAATCCCATGAAACAACTATTAAACATGCATAAATTAATTCTAGCAATTTATGTTTTTCTTAAACAATTACTAGCAAGCAAGCAAGGTATACTTACACAACCAGTAGCTATGCAATCAAATAAAAGTTATCTAAACCTTTTCAAAAATCCAAACACTCAATTTAGAATCATTCACAAACAATCTATCAATCAAAAGGAATTTAGTTTATTTGCAAACAATTTAATTTAGCACTCAATAGTGAATCATTTCTTAACAAGATACTCCTAAGGAATATTATGCTAACAAATGGATCACACCTAACATACTAGTAGATCCTTATAAGAAATAAACTTCTCACTTGCATAAGTGAAAACAAACCATTATATTTTCCATGGTGGAAAATATCCTATCAACCACATAATTAAAAACATGTTATTTTCTCACATGTGCATGGTTGGGAATTTTCATCCACAACCAAGATGCAATGGGACCAGTGGGTTATGGGCCTATTAATACCAAGGTAAATGAGGTACTAAGCCTCTGGTTACTCATGACAAAAATTAATATAACAAAATAAATAAAACAAGGCTATTTATTCTAGTGCATACAAGACTAGTGCATAAGAATAACAAAACCTACACATGCTTCACCATAAAAATACATGCAAGCTATCAGAGACAAAAGCATCAAAATAACAGTACCAAAATTGTACTGGATCTATAGCAAACATAGCACAAAAATTATCAAGGCATTCACACAAAGATCTAGCTCTCACAATAATTCCAAAGAATAAACACTAGAAAAATAACAAATGCTACTCATGCTTTGCTATAAGATCACATGCAAGTTAATGAAGATAATAGCATATAAATCACAGTACCAAAATGGTACTGGACTCACCACAATCATAGCAAAAACTTAGGTAACAAGCACACAAAGATTTGCTCACTCAACTAGTGAAATAAGTACTAGAAAACAAACAACAAATGTTACACATGCTTTGCTATAAAATAAGGTGTAAGCTAATAGAGATAATAACAGAGAAATAACAGTACCAAAGTGGTACTTGATCTATCATAACCACAACAAAAATCTAGGTACAACAAAGCTACAAGGATTTGCCCACACAACAATCCAAATAATAAAACTAGGAAAATAACAAATGGTATTCCTATTTCTATTTGACTTTCCAAACATGCACACACTTTCTAAGGTAGATGTACTGCAAGAAAACAACTTAATAACAAGTCCTAGAAACTCTATACAAGTTAGGAAGCAAGATTAAAACAACCAAACATTTCATTTCAAACAAAAACAAACAAAGAAAACAAAACAGAAAAGCTGCTGTTTCTAGATCTGTCCACCAAAAATAATATTTAGCCTCAAAAATTTATCTAAGATAGGATAAGATAGATCTAGTCAATACCAAACTCATCCAATTGGATTTGCTTCAAAAATCATTTTTAAACTCCTTATAAAAGGTCTAGAAAAGCCTACTGGTCCTTTACCAAAATGGATGTAATTTCCATTTGGTAACTGGAGTTGATGTAAGGCCAAGACCTATGGATAGATCTACTCATAGGCTACTCAAAACAGTTTGATTTGACCAAAATGGATACAGATCCAAAAAGTTATGCCAAAAATGGCTAAACAGACAGTCTGTGGCAAAACAGGTATTGTGACAAAAATAAAAGCGCAAACTTGGATCTACCAACGGGAAATGGTTAGGAAAACATAAGCCTAGTGCTGTGAATTTTTGTAGAAAATAATCTGTACGAAAACTATTTTTCACAAGCTCAAAACGACAGACAAACATCTGCAGGGATTTGAGATTCCTCACATCGGTTTAAGAAAAATGGCCGGCGGCGATTTTGGAGCTCATGGAGCTCACATGGCTGGCTCAAGGCTCCTCTAATCTTGGGGATGAAGTGTGCTCGTGGGGGGGCTGTGGAGGAGGGCTATGGAGCAAGGAAACAACAAGGGATGGCTTATAGCCAAGGGTATGAGGGCAAGGGCAATGTGTGGCTTGGGTTCATGCCATTTGATGGCATATGAGGTGCTCAAGGGGCTTTTTGGTCACATCATAATAATGCAATGAGGCCAAGGGGCAAGACCACCAAGGGGCAAGTCAAGGTTGGCCTTTGGAGTGAGGAAAGATCAATGGCATGGGTCAAGGGTCAAGGGCAAAAATGACAAGTGTGGCTTTGGATCCCTACCATTTGATGGCATAGAGGTGTTCAAGGGACTTTTTGGTCATTTCCATTTGAGTGCACATGGTGTCCTATTCAAGTACACATGTGACATGGGCAAGGTTGGCCTTTGGGGGAAAGGGGAGGCAAGGGGCAAGCCAAATAGTCAAAGACATGTGTGTGCCCATACCTTTCCATTTCACCACCTCTCTCCTCTCTTATCTTCATGCCTAAGGCTTCTAGAAGCAAGGTCAAGCATCCAAGGTGGAGTACTAGTTGTGGTCAACACAAGGGACAAGCTTTTACTTCGAATCTTGCAAGGGAAGGCAATGAAATCTTCTGCCCAAAATCGTATCTGTGACTGTTTCGAATAATTCAGAAAATTCTCAAGTGTTGGAAAACAGATCAAAGGTTCAAAAAGTTGAGTTTGTTTTCAGGGTTCAATTGCTTTCCAAAATTGGTTTTCAAAGTATGGATGTGTTAACCATGTTATACACTTTAGGAAACAACTTTTGAAAACAATTTTGAACTAGTTTAAGGCCATGAAAATAATGTGGAAAAAGACCTACTTTCTGTTTTTATCTGTTTCTCAAAACTGCCTTATTCTGCCTTAATTTTATACCACAAAAACAACAAGCAAAAGATAGTTTTTATTTCTCCAAAAATAAAAGTGAGCTTATGGGTTTGTAGTACATATATCAAGGATGAATTAAAAGTCAAGAAACCATAATATAACAATTTATAGCTTGGTGAAGACAATGGTAGAAAACGGGTACTTGGCTTTATTTTCAGGAATTGTTTTCTATAGGAAAGTTAAAAGAAAACTTTCATAGATCATTTTGTAAACTTGTTTTCTTGGATCCAACAAGGTTAAAAGTTTGTTTTAATATGCAAACAAGAATGATCCAAGTCTTGGAATAAAAATCCACTCAAGTAATAATAAGAAAACATTAGGAAAAATATCAGGAATATTTTTCAGAAACATATGGTGTTGGTTTTATAATGAAACAAAACTTATGTTGCAAATATGATTAAGATCATAACACAAGTTAGTTCACACCATCATGTGGTTATAAAAATAATTTGTTGGCCCTAATAGTTGTCTTTTTGAGCACAGTCCAAGAGTCCAAAAACTGGGATGTGACAGACCTTCCCCCCTTACAAGAATCTCGTCCCGAGATTCGCAGGCAAGCGAAAAGAGGGTATGGTCAAAACAACAATGTTAGATGATTTGTTTACAAAACATGTGTTGGTGTTTTGTAACATTATTTACAGGGGCTTCCCCCCTTTGATTTATCTTACCAGAATTCACCGGTAAATTTGTTTTCTTTACAAAGGTTTGGGTGCCATGGTCTAAACCTCGAACATATTGCTCCTTAAATGGATATCCATCAACGTTTATTTAGTATGAGCTTTCTATTGCTCACTGTCCAAAATCCAGGAAAATCCACTATCTTCCTCTTACTAATATATTTAAATCTCAAAACATTTGTTTTCCTCAATGGTAGTTTATCAAGATCATAAAGTTATAGCAACTCTGAGTACTATAAACTCTATAAGGTTCCTATCAAAAACTCCAAGATCAATATTGATATTTACTAAAATCTACCATCATCAATTTATATCCACCAATCTTTCTAAACCTCAATGAGTTTTCCTCCATCTCATAAATCTAAAATCTGGTTCCTCCAACACATATATACGGGAGATATTGTCGCCTAGTAATGATCATAGTTTTATCTATCTACTATTTTTTTCCAACCTTTCACTACTTCAAAACAGTTATAGAATCATCCTAAGACACCTTTCTCTTTGTTTTTGGAAAAAGTTGATTACACGTTTTCTTTTTAAACGGGTCATAACAAACTCTGTAACACATCAACTCTATAAGTTACTTTGTAAGGTATTTGGTCTTAGACAGCAGCATAAAAAGAAAATTGGTGAGCCAACTCTGTAGGGTTTTATGCTCAAGAGATGAGGTTATATTACCTAGTTTGTAAGGTCTCCAACTAGAATTAGATGAAACCATTTTACTAACTCTGTAGGGTGGCCCCAATTTTATGTGGCAAAAATTTAATTTACTCTGTAGGGTGTTATACTAACATTAGGTGAGATTTTTGTTAGTATCGTTAACTATTTAAGATTTTATTTAGCCCGACGTGACACTTCTAGTGTTCCATTTACGTCGGGTTTTTCAGGGTGCGATCACAAACAAAACAAGGGGGTTCACAGGTGTGGTTTGAAACGTACCATTGGCTATGGCATGAGTCGCAGATGCTCCTGCAACATCATCTCGGTCTCGAGGTCCACTCATCAGATTCTTGCATTTCTTCTGGGCTGGACCTTGGGTTTCTTGGGGTTCTTCAGGATGAGCTAGAATATGGTTCTTATTGGGACATTCGCGAACAAAGTGTCCTTCCTGTCTACAGGCAAAGCAAACCATGGTTTTAGGCTTGACTTTCACCCGTCTCCTCGAAGATTGTGGCCTCGCAGGCAAAACGTTGCGAGTCACCCATAGACTAGTTTCTCCTGGCGTCACCATCTTTCGTTTGCGGCTCTCTCCAGCAAGCAGTTGCTGGTATCCTCTCATAAGGAACATAGTATTCTCAGCGTTGGTGATGGCAAGCTGAGTCAACTGTTCCAGGATAGCATGGGTGGCGATGTGCTCAGAACGAGCGGCTTTACTTTTTTCCCTCAACAGAGCAAACAGTTGAGCAACTGTCGGCTCAGGTGACGGAGGTAGATCGCTGGTCATGCTGAAGAAAAAGAACGGTGTAAGACGATAGCAACTAAAGGTTGTTTTGGTTTTAAAGGCTCGTGACATGTATCGGCTCATAGCGGATATGAGAACGGTAGATAACACGACAACAAGCAAACATCGACGAAACTAAATCCAACTCAAACCAAGATTAACACGCATGTGAAAAACGAGTCTTAACAAGCATAACTTAACTTAAAGGTTCACATGGCTACAACATAAGGCTTACAACACAACTGGCACACACAACGCTCTAACAGAGGAGCTCACACGACACGAACACAAACACAAACAAGCGTCTGGGGTGGAAAAACAACATAAGTCCTAACATCCTGCGGTAATCCTAAGTGCTCGAGGAAGCGCGTAGCTGTTCCTCCAACTCTGCAACTCGGGCCTTGCTAGCTTCAAGCTGGAACTTAAGGTCTCTCACTTGTGCACGGAGATGGAAACCAACAAACCTCATGGTCTTTCCTTGTGCCACGAGACGGCGCTCGGTAGCAGTGGAAACTCTCAGGTCTTTGGTTAGCTGGAAGATCTCTCTTCCTTGATTATCGAACTCTCCTCTGAGCCTATCAAGGGAAAACTGAGTGTTGTACAGCTGTCCCTCCAAGTGCTGGAAATGACGGGCAAACACAAAGTCTTCGATTACATCAACTGGCATGTTGTCCTCATCGCGCCTCCCATAGTATCTATAGGGGGTGCCTTCAAACGTGCCGCGGAAGAAGTTCGCGAGTTTGGCAATGGTCAGCTGCATCACTCTAAGGATACCATCTTCCCAACTATTCTCCATGACTTCGCAAGTGATCTCTGGGGTTGATGGTGCTCTCACTGGTGCACGGATGGTGCAGACGACCAACCAGGACATTTCTCGTCCATCCATGTGGAACTGGGCTCCCTTTAACTCAGGTAGGGGACGACCGATCAGGCGAGTCATCTTGATCAAATCCTCCTCAAAGAGGCGGTAGCAAGGTTCATGCGATCCCAGCCGGAAGGACTTGGTGAAGACAACTGCCATCTACACAAGATTTTAGAGGGGATTAAGTTAGGTAGCAGTGTGCAAAATTTTAAGATCCTTATTTCTCTTGTTTGGTCTTTTAAAAGAGGACATAGAAAGTGCAACGTTTAGCCAACAGGGCAAAACGAGTCTTTTGCAAACAGACAAACATAGAGGTTTTGGTCAGTAGTGGTTGGTGCATTCAGGCCTTTTCTTCTTTGAGGGTTGTCGTTGTTGGAGCTTTATCTGTTGGAGTGCATCACTGGAACGCTATCAGCTCGTGTGGCTCGATGGTCCTCTATTTAGGCTCAACGGTGCTTTCATTAATTGTGGGGGAGATGGTGGTGGTTCACGACGGGTCGCATTATGAAGCGAAAACAAGTATAAGTCTAAGCAACAAATTCTTGTTTTTGAATACTATACAAACATTTTTGCTTGCAAAAATCTAACACGGGGCGATTCAAAAACAAGAGCGGGGCAAGCACAAATTTGCAAAATTTGAGCACCCCACAAACATATAGAAGCCTAGATGAACCAAATTCTACACCACACAACAGCACAAAGTCCTACGGACACACATAAGCAAGCCAAAACACACAAACAAGGCTCCATTTGAGCTACGTAGGGGGAGGCGACTCATGGGTAATCGCTAAATTACTCCAAACTAGACTGATCCAAAAGTCCTAGAAGTGGCTGAAGAACTATATCTACTTCTGACCCTCACCACTGTAGAGCTAGGCAATTATTTTTGTCTTCTTGGGACATCGGCAAGTATATAAGTTTTTGGATAAAAACAAAATACTAGAAGTAAAGTTTTGATAAAACTTTTAACTGAGAGAGGTAATAATATGCAACAATCTGTTTTTGAAACCCCAACTATTTGCTGGACAGACAACTTCAAAAACGAGAGATGTTTCAAAAACAGAGCGGAGCAGTTGCAAACAAGTAAGAAATAAACTCTTAACCGAGAGAGATACCAACTCGGTAAGGCCCGCCCTTCGAACCACTGTTCAAGGACGCCCTTGATATGCATTTAGAATCTTTTGAAAAGATCAGAAGGAGGGAAAATATACTAAAATTCCCTTAGATAAAAATAATGTAGATTGTAAATAGGTTTTTACTCAAAAATACTTTTCTTTCCTATCTGACGTCCATGCTAACTAAGGTCTCCTAAGGTCAGGATGGCTTTGATACCAACTCTGTAAGGACCCCAGACCGGCAGTCTGAAACCCTCCGTATGCATACATTCACGATCCCAGAAAGACCAGTCGTGAACAACATACACAGTTGGCACACAGAAATACATCATCCATTACACGAATACATAAAGGTATTACAAAAATGATCACATGATCAAGTTTAAAGCAGCTGCTAAAAGGGCAGGCAACATAACAAACACAGCGGAAGACAAATAAAACACAACGTAGTTGAGCCCAAGTCACGCCTTAACCTACAGGTTGCTGACCCGGAGACGATCCTAGTTCGCAAAGCCCGTCAACTCCGTACTTCTCTTCATAGATCTCCTTTGGAGGCTCCTTCTCCAAATCTGATAAGTAGATACCAGGGGCGAAACCATAATGAGTACATTTGAATGTACTCAACAAGACATCCATCATGTCACTTACCAACATGCAACTATGCTTATATGGTGAAATAGGTAGGCTACAAATAGGGTTCACTACCAATGGTGTTCATATATGATGACACCACAGTTGCAGTCAGGTTAATCTGTATCTTCGTTGAAGAAGATACTTCAGAAGAAAATAATATAGTTTTATTTCTCTTGTAGATCTCACATGTACAAGAGTTTTTGTAAAACTTTGTTAAAGAATATTTTCTCTTTGCAAAACTTCTTGGAATCAGTTTCCAGAATTCTTGCTTAGAGTAGAAAAGGTTTTCTTTGCAAAACATTTTTGTTTTTGTATAACAGCATCTGGCTTTTCATCATCGACAATACCTCCACGGTATAAGTTTCCATTTCCTTTCCGAACTTCACAAGTTCAACACTTCCTTTCCAAAAATCCTTTTTGAAAACATTGACACAATGCTAGCTACATGGCCATTCAACTGTCCATATCCGAGGACGCGGCTTCTTCGAAAAAGTTGTACTCTGCAGAGGTGTACACATCCACTAGATCCAAAACTCTGCCATGGACCACCCATGGATCGTCACAGCGATATGCAAGCACCAAAGAAATTGATCCTAACTGTCCACTCTGACACAAGCTAGTATATGCTCATTCCTTCAGATGGGTTGTTCTCCCCGGCACCAGGTCCCACCCTGCCTAGCCGGGAGGCCCAGCTGTCGCATCCGGAGGGAAAATTAATCCCACACTGTGTATGTCCCGTTTCCCCTCTCCTGGCGACACTTCGGTTCAGAGAATCCGCTTCTCTATAGCACTTTGGAATAAAGCATACACTAACAAGTTCAAGCATCTAGATAGGCCCCATACCCATATAGGGGTAGAGTGGCAGTACGGTAAAGGTTGTCCGGCGAAGACTAGGTTATGTGTCATTTTTGAAAACACCAATTTCTCAAAAATGACCACTTCCACATTCCTCCGGAGAATAAGGATCCGCCTTTTCTCCGGGTTTTTCCGTAAAGCCTTTGTTTTGTAGAATCACAATTTTAGGGTGTCCACTTAGGGACTAGTATATTTGATGGTAATAAATACCATATGGTGGCTTATGGGCTTGGTATTACCAAGTTTTAACTACTGGCATAATAGTAACCTATATACTAGTATAGTAGTAATAGCCACATCAAAAATAGTTTTGATAATAAAGTTTTGGTAAAACTTCAGAGGTAAAACATGCATGATAGATAATGATAAGTATTGTATCAGCAAGCATCAGGATGGCTTGCCTCAAGTCTCTTAATGTCCCTGGCCTTGAAGCAACTTGAACTTGACGCACAGCTCCACAACTGCTTCTTCTTCTTCTTCGCGTTCTAGCGTCGTAAAGGAAATAAAAGACACACACTCAGGTCTAAAGTACAAACAACTAAGCTAAGAAACACATACAGCAACAAATGTTCACTCTCGAGTTCTCTCGAAACGATAACGCGGAAACTATCTCACATAACTCTCACGGTCCAAAACTATCATCATGCACTATGTATGGTTTAGAAAACCATATCCCACATCATACATACCATATATGGAGTGGTGTACCACTCTCATAATAAGATATACAAGAAGCTAAAAATATAGCTTGTGGGTGCAAAAGGTTAGGTTGCTAAGGTAAAACAAACAGACAGAAATATACCCATGGTAGTGGGTATTACTCACCACAAGCAACTATCACTCTATGTGTTCATGATTTTTAGTTGGATGTTTTAGTTTCACAAGATACTCTTAAGCACAATAATAACACAATTATAAACTCATGCTAAGGTAAAACACTCCAACAAAATCCAAACAACAAGCAAACACACCACAATTGAATAGACTATTTATTCACTATGTTATTGTTTACTAGAGGTTTTGGAATCCCTCAATTATGAAAAATTAGCAAACAACCAGTACCTAAAAACAAGGATAACAAGTCATAAAAATAATCTAAAACACAATCATCACTCAAGGTAATATCCCTATCAAAAGCATAGAAACAGGACTGCACTGGTAACACACTAGTGTGGGAAATCTACACAAGCATGTTATAAGAAAAACTTATATTCTACAACTATAGCACAAGAAACTAAATGATTCATGGAATCATAACAGAAGTGATAACTTCATAAATATGCTATAATAAACTCATACACTTATGAAATAAAAGATGAAAATACTATAGCAAAAATCACCATTTTCTAGTGGTGACACTAGTTCATCACTAGAGAAGCAAACAATGTTACTATGATGCTTAATTCTAAACAAGCAAGTCATGATCATAAAATGTACCTAATAACAGTACACAAAACTTACACATGCTAGTAAGCACAAACATCAAAACAATCCCATGAAACAACTATTAAACATGCATAAATTAATTCTAGCAATTTATGTTTTTCTTAAACAATTACTAGCAAGCAAGCAAGGTATACTTACACAACCAGTAGCTATGCAATCAAAGAAAAGTTATCTAAACCTTTTCAAAAATCCAAACACTCAATTTAAAATCATTCACAAACAATCTATCAATCAAAAGGAATTTAGTTTATTTGCAAACAATTTAATTTAGCACTCAATAGTGAATCATTTCTTAACAAGATACTCCTAAGGAATATTATGCTAACAAATGGATCACACCTAACATACTAGTAGATCCTTATAAGAAATAAACTTCTCACTTGCATAAGTGAAAACAAACCATTATATTTTCCATGGTGGAAAATATCCTATCAACCACATAATTAAAAACATGTTATTTTCTCACATGTGCATGGTTGGGAATTTTCATCCACAACCAAGATGCAATGGGACCAGTGGGTTATGGGCCTATTAATACCAAGGTAACTGAGGTACTAAGCCTCTGGTTACTCATGACAAAAATTAATATAACAAAATAAATAAAACAAGGCTATTTATTCTAGTGCATACAAGACTAGTGCATAAGAATAACAAAACCTACACATGCTTCACCATAAAAATACATGCAAGCTATCAGAGACAAAAGCATCAAAATAAAAGTACCAAAATTGTACTGGATCTATAGCAAACATAGCACAAAAATTATCAAGGCATTCACACAAAGATCTAGCTCTCACAATAATTCCAAAGAATAAACACTAGAAAAATAACAAATGCTACTCATGCTTTGCTATAAGATCACATGCAAGTTAATGAAGATAATAGCATATAAATCACAGTACCAAAATGGTACTGGACTCACCACAATCATAGCAAAAACTTAGGTAACAAGCACACAAAGATTTGCTCACTCAACTAGTGAAATAAGTACTAGAAAACAAACAACAAATGTTACACATGCTTTGCTATAAAATAAGGTGTAAGCTAATAGAGATAATAACAGAGAAATAACAGTACCAAAGTGGTACTTGATCTATCATAACCACAACAAAAATCTAGGTACAACAAAGCTACAAGGATTTGCCCACACAACAATCCAAATAATAAAACTAGGAAAATAACAAATGGTATTCCTATTTCTATTTGACTTTCCAAACATGCACACACTTTCTAAGGTAGATGTACTGAAAGAAAACAACTTAATAACAAGTCCTAGAAACTCTATACAAGTTAGGAAGCAAGATTAAAACAACCAAACATTTCATTTCAAACAAAAACAAACAAAGAAAACAAAAACGAAAAGCTGCTGTTTCTAGATCTGTCCACCAAAAATAATATTTAGCCTCAAAAATTTATCTAAGCTAGGATAAGATAGATCTAGTCAATACCAAACTCATCCAATTGGATTTGCTTCAAAAATCATTTTTAAACTCCTTATAAAAGGTCTAGAAAAGCCTACTGGTCCTTTACCAAAATGGATGTAATTTCCATTTGGTAACTGGAGTTGATGTAAGGCCAAGACCTATGGATAGATCTACTCATAGGCTACTCAAAACAGTTTGATTTGACCAAAATGGATACAGATCCAAAAAGTTATGCCAAAAATGGCTAAACAGACAGTCTGTGGCAAAACAGGTATTGTGACAAAAATAAAAGCGCAAACTTGGATCTACCAACGGGAAATGGTTAGGAAAACATAAG
Organism: Alopecurus myosuroides; assembly: GCA_028641055.1. Classification (NCBI taxonomy): domain Eukaryota; kingdom Viridiplantae; phylum Streptophyta; class Magnoliopsida; order Poales; family Poaceae; genus Alopecurus; species Alopecurus myosuroides. The sequence continues at coordinate 139,781,180 of CM054061.1, read as the reverse complement.
CCTAGTGCTGTGAATTTTTGTAGAAAATAATCTGTACGAAAACTATTTTTCACAAGCTCAAAACGACAGACAAACATCTGCAGGGATTTGAGATTCCTCACATCGGTTTAAGAAAAATGGCCGGCGGCGATTTTGGAGCTCATGGAGCTCACATGGCTGGCTCAAGGCTCCTCTAATCTTGGGGATGAAGTGTGCTCGTGGGGGGGCTGTGGAGGAGGGCTATGGAGCAAGGAAACAACAAGGGATGGCTTATAGCCAAGGGTATGAGGGCAAGGGCAATGTGTGGCTTGGGTTCATGCCATTTGATGGCATATGAGGTGCTCAAGGGGCTTTTTGGTCACATCATAATAATGCAATGAGGCCAAGGGGCAAGACCACCAAGGGGCAAGTCAAGGTTGGCCTTTGGAGTGAGGAAAGATCAATGGCATGGGTCAAGGGTCAAGGGCAAAAATGACAAGTGTGGCTTTGGATCCCTACCATTTGATGGCATAGAGGTGTTCAAGGGACTTTTTGGTCATTTCCATTTGAGTGCACATGGTATCCTATTCAAGTACACATGTGACATGGGCAAGGTTGGCCTTTGGGGGCAAGGGGAGGCAAGGGGCAAGCCAAATAGTCAAAGACATGTGTGTGCCCATACCTTTCCATGTCACCACCTCTCTCCTCTCTTATCTTCATGCCTAAGGCTTCTAGAAGCAAGGTCAAGCATCCAAGGTGGAGTACTAGTTGTGGTCAACACAAGGGACAAGCTTTTACTTCGAATCTTGCAAGGGAAGGCAATTAAATCTTCTGCCCAAAATCGTATCTGTGACTGTTTCGAATAATTCAGAAAATTCTCAAGTGTTGGAAAACAAATCAAAGGTTCAAAAAGTTGAGTTTGTTTTCAGGGTTCAATTGCTTTCCAAAATTGGTTTTCAAAGTATGGATGTGTTAACCATGTTATACACTTTCGGAAACAACTTTTGAAAACAATTTTGAACTAGTTTAAGGCCATGAAAATAATGTGGAAAAAGACCTACTTTCTGTTTTTATCTGTTTCTCGAAACTGCCTTATTCTGCCTTAATTTTATACCACAAAAACAACAAGCAAAAGATAGTTTTTATTTCTCCAAAAATAAAAGTGAGCTTATGGGTTTTTAGTACATATATCAAGTATGAATTAAAAGTCAAGAAACCATAATGTAACAATTTATAGCTTGGTGAAGACAATGGTAGAAAACGGGTACTTGGCTTTATTTTCAGGAATTGTTTTCTATAGGAAAGTTAAAAGAAAACTTTCATAGATCATTTTGGAAACTTGTTTTCTTGGATCCAACAAGGTTAAAAGTTTGTTTTAATATGCAAACAAGAATGATCCAAGTCTTGGAATAAAAATCCACTCAAGTAATAATAAGAAAACATTAGGAAAAATATCAGGAATATTTTTCAGAAACATATGGTGTTGGTTTTATAATGAAACAAAACTTATGTTGCAAATATGATTAAGATCATAACACAAGTTAGTTCACACCATCATGTGGTTATAAAAATAATTTGTTGGCCCTAATAGTTGTCTTTTTTAGCACAGTCCAAGAGTCCAAAAACTGGGATGTGACAGAAATTATCTTGATCTTGTGGAAATATATGTGTCAGTTGGACTGCTTGTTGCTATTAGTCCAGATTCCTTAGGGCTTAATGTGATGCCTAGCATGGTTAGTCTGATGGTTTTGGCTATGAATTATTTTGGTTTTACTAGAATTATAATCTAGTTGGTTCCCCATACCAATCAAGATTAAGTTTTAGGTTGGCTTTGCTCTTATATGGATCTAGTGCATTGTACGGGCTTTGTAAGATTTTTAGGAATCATTGAGTTTGGAAATTGTATATGATCACGCACATGTTTGTATCTGTGTGTTGTTGGCTTAAGAATTTCTATGTCTTTGGGCTCACTTGACCCAATTGGTTCCATGTCCCTTGTTGGCTTTCAGAAATGCATGATCAAACCCCTTTCCCTGTTGCTAAAATATTTAAACTGCCCCTACTTTTTTTAGTGCCTCGCTAGGAATTCATCCTACTCAGGACTCCACTGGATCCAAAGCATTGAAATTTACCCATCATTAGTGAGTCCAAACATTTCAACTCTAAACCCAAACTCCACGTATGTTTCAGTTTGTTTGTTTTGAAGGTTCGAAGATTTAGATTGAAAATCATAAGATTATATTATGTGTAGTTAGGCCTAGTTTCAGACCTTTTCTATTTTTAGATGTTCAACGCTTATAATTTTCCCTGTAACTGAAGTTGTGACTTTGTATCTATGAAATAAAGCATTTTTACTTGTCATTTATGTGTATGACCGCTTGTATATGAATTCAATTTGAACACTCGTTTGAATTTATTTTAATATCTTGTGATTTCGATTTCAATAGAATTCCATTGGTTTCACAATGTACTATCTATTTGAATATGTGAATTAGGTTTTCAATTATGACATGTGTCTTTGAATATTTGAATTCAAATATCAAGCTTAAACTTTAAGTGTCAAGTTTAAATTTCAAATATCACTGCTTAATTGTGGATTCCCATTGGAAAGAATGGATGAGGATTTGATACTTAGCTCAAATCATAAGAGATATCATGTCTTGGAACATAATTTGATTTAACACTCAAAATGTGTTTCAAAATTATTTGTGATCCCCAAAATAGATTATCAGAGTATAGCTCAAGTGTTATTGACAGTTTTCCGCGACTTGTTTCCAAATCATCGATAACCTCTCCACTTAACCTCGTAAATCACTTATTTCACAAAGGTGCAAAATTTATCCAGATTTTGCAAAATATGCATGAATGCAATTATGCACATTCCTATATCTACCATTTGTGTATCCTATAATTACGGGGTATGACAACAACCTTTTCCAAAATCCCCAAATTTGAGATATAAATGCACTAGAAGACCCTTTTTCGGAAGAGGAAATTAAAAATGGTGTTAACTCTCTTCCCGATGAAATATCTCCAGGACCATATGAATTTAACAACGAGTTTATTAAGCCTTGATCAAGCCTTATTGGCCAATATTTCAAAGATCTTGGTAAATCCTTTGACTCCTAATGACTTTAGGCCTATCTCATTACTCAACTTTATCCTAAAAATCCTAACTGAAATTCTAGCCAACAGAGTGCAAAAGATCATTCTAGAAGTGGTGCATCCAAAACTATATAGCTTTCTCAAATCCAGGTCAATTCAAGATTGTCTAGTATGTGATTTTGAGTATTTATACCAATGCCACAAGTCAGGGAAAGAAATGGTCATTATAATGTTAGATTCTAAAAAGGCATTTGATATAACATTGAACATTCATCAATTATCAAAATTCTAGAGGAAAAAGGATTTGGCCCAAAATGGATCTCTATGGTTTCCAGAATTTTAGAAACTAGCACATATTCAATTCTGCTAATTGAGTGGCTAGGAAAAGGTTTTGTTGTAAGAGAGCGGTAAGGCAGGGATATCCTCTCCCCCCTTCGCTATATGTGTTTTGAGGAGACCTTTTCCACACTATTTTGAATCAAACCCTTCATTTAGGTATCTTACAACTGCCATTAAATACTTGTTAAAATACAATTTTAGTTCTCCAATATGCGGATGATACATTGGAAATTTTAGAAGTTGGTGCTAAACATTTAATTTGCTTAAAATATCTTATGAATTGCTATGCTAATTTTGTGGGACATAAATTCAGTTATCATAGAAATATCACTAGCCTTGAAGAAATTGCATATATCACTATCCTTGAAGCAATTGCAGATATGAAGGAAAAGTTGAATCTTCCCTTTTACATGGAAATTATTATGTTTGATTATTAGAAACAATAAAATATTCAAAAATCATAGACCTTTAGCAAAGGATTGCAAGGCCTTATTTCAGCATAAATCGACCCTCCTTTTTCACATAATGAAAAAGAAGCATGCAGTATTCTATAATGAGTGGTGTCCTATCCTACAAAAACCTCAAATCAGTCAATAGAATAGAACAATCACTCTACCTACACTTATATGTACTCCCTCTGTCTCATACTAATTGTTTCAAAGTTGAACAAAAGTGGATGTATCTAACACTAGAATATGTCTAGATATATCCACTTTTATCTAAATTTGAGACAATTAATATGAGACGGAGGGAGTATATTTTTTTTTATTATGTAGCATCGCATGGGTATATGCTACTCCCTCTGTTCCATAATTTTTATCGTGTTTTTAGTTTAAACTTGAACTAAAACTGCGACAAGGATTATATGAAACTCCCCACAGCCAGATCACTCTTGATAAGACCCGCTAGGCGTACTCACTAGGTGCCTTACTGCAGCAATATCACACACATACAGTACTTACATACTATATAATTATTTAGGTATAGCATATGTAGATACTTCTTGTAGTCTAGAACCGATCGCTCACAGTAGTACAGTACACTAGCATGCATGTAGGGCTATATGGATCCGATAATCCATGGAACTTCAGGTGATGTCGATCGATGGACGACGACCCGCGCGCTGAGGCGCCGAGTGGAACGATCGATCAGTTCAGTTGGGTCCCCTCATCTCGTAGCCGAGGTGGAGAGCGGTGGGCGGCGCGGCCGCCGCTTGGTCCTGGCGTAGCGGCGCCTGGGTCTGGGGCTGGGAGTAGCGCGAGGAGGAAGCCGACGCTGCCTCCTGCAGCATGTTCACCTGATGGTGGTAGTAGCTCCTCGCGTCGAACGTCGGGAGAGCCTCCAGCTCCGCCCCGCCAGACGCCGGCGGAGGCGGGGCCGGCGGCGCGAGGGCCAGTCGCTCCACGTCCGCCACCTGCATGCATACATACCATGACTAGGAGATCGAGACCAAAAGATCCTTTTGATTACAGTACTGCGAAGCATATGCAGGCCGGAATGCGCGTACGCAGTACGTACCTTGGCTCTGAGATACATGTTCTCACTCTGCAGATCTGCCTCCTGCGCGCATGGAGCGAACGATCAGGCAAAACTGACGAGCAATTGTTTGATTATAGTACCTACTACTGGGAAACCGAATCGATGGATATGTATGTTCATTACCAGTTTCTGCATGTATTCGATCTCTGCGAACAGCAGCTCATGCTGGCAACCAAAGTGCATAAAACATGTGGAGAGATCAGATGATATGCAAGTATATGTGTGCAGTGGGCAGCTCAAATAATTAAGTTGACTGGAACTCATCTAGAAACGAAACTAAATAATCACGAGCAATTCACCTTTTTTGATCGGATACGGCCGATGCCCTTCTCGAGCCTGTTCTCGAGGTTCTTGAGCTCCTTGAGGGTCAAATTGCCAACGGATTCGCCCATCAGGTTCCTGAAGAAAATTAAATTCAGGAGATTTAGGTAAGCATACATAGAATCGAGTCGATTGAGAAAGTTTCCTTGGGAGATCAATTGAGAGCTAGCTAACCTGTTTGAATTTTGCAGGGACTGTATCTGATGGCGCAGTTTTGCTGATTCCTGCTGAAAGTATTGCTGGTGCAAAAAATATTGTAAAACGGCTGAAACGAGTTAGCTGGTATTGCTAAATTGAGAACACGATGTTCTATATGCGAGTATGGATGCAGCGCAAACATGCGTGCAGCTTAGATGGAATCGAAGAAGGCTGATACGTTGGCGTCAGAAACAGTATATGTTTTACCTGCGAATTGACGTCTATAGCTGGAGCAGAGCCAGATGCGCTAGCACAGGCCTTCCTATACCTGTCGATTGTCGATCTCGTGCTGAAGCAAATGTTAAGAAACAGAAAAAAGAGTTAGCTATAGCCTCATATTGTTTCCCCTCAATTAGTCCTTATGAATTAGCCAGTTACAATTACAAAGCTGTAGCCGAAAGGCTTTCCAAGATCGGTTCATCCTACTTAAATTAACTGTGCATGCGATGGGGAATATACTTGCATGCCCTAAGAGAGGGAGAGAGAGAGAGAGAGAGGGGCATATGCATGCATTTGAGTGCCCATACACTCATACTCGTATCTCGACTTCTCGATCGAGTGGAAAAGCTGGAGAGTGGTAGCTCTTTAACGCCCTTAGCACGGCAGAGGAAAGGGAGCAGGGAGAACCTGAGCTTTCCTTCACCATGCAACGATCGATCCACTACACGTACCCGCACATCCACTTCGATCGCGCTCTGCCGAGTGCACATGCATGAATGAATGAAAGAAAGATGGAACCACCTTTCATTTCAGGGGCGTGCCATGCCCTGCTGCATGTAGTAGTCCACGCATGCACACACACACACACTCACACGTGGTGACAGTGGACTGAAGTCGAATCTACGGCGAGCTCTCGAGGACACTCAAAAATTAACACCCAGAAGTGAATTTTCCTACATGGCTACATGTGTGTATAAATTTTGGCCTGCTTGCAATGTCATGTTCCATGCATGCATTACAGCTCATGTGGTCATTTTTATATTCTTGGTTTTTACCTTCGTTTTGAAAAAATGAACAGGGTAACAATCCTCTTAATTGATGAGATGACGCAAAGTTTTTGCCTCCGTTTCAAAAAATGTATTTGTTACCACCGTTTGTTACTAGATCCTTACATTTCCACTCATTTGCACCCTCAAATGGTATGTATGGTTGGTTTCTTCTAAAATCTTGTAGATCGAGCAAATATATGTTGAACTTTCTTTTGTGATAGAAAATGCGTAGGAATGACCATGTATATCATCAAAGTTTACCAAAAGAAAAGAAAGAACCCAATAATGATCATGAACCAGCACCTTACTTTCCAACAAAAAGAAGAAAAAAAAGACTACATGATAGGTAGACGGAGCAAATACATGAATACACAACGGTAGTCCAACTCAGAAGTCAGAAAGTACTCGTGTGTGTGCATGGTGGTGTCGGAAATGATATGAACTAAAAGCTAGGTTTAAAATATTAACTAATCATATATAGATACCTGTTACTAGCATACTCGTAGAGACGGCCACGGCTGGAGAAGACGATCAATGCGATCTCGGCTTCACAGAGGACGGAAAGCTCATAGGCCTTCTTGAGCAACCCGTTCCTGCGCTTGCAGAAGGTCACCTGACGGCTCGTCGTGTTCTCGATCCTCTTGATCTCAATCTTCCCCCTCCCCATGGTAGCAAGCAATCCCAACCTTGAAACAGAAGTGAAATTAATCGAATAAATACGTCTATACGTGCATGTCAACTATTATTACACGAGATCTAATTTCAGGAAGAAATTAGTTAAGAGTCGATACATGTATGCATGACCTAGAAAAAGGCAGCCGTTAGCCTGAAATTTTAGATCAAAGGATATGTAAATCACGATATTAAATTCATGCTACCCGTATCTAGATGTATAGATCTGGTAGCCGCAAAAACGAGGGTTACTGATAAGAAAAGAAGATCATGTAAAGAAACGAAAAAGATGGATAGGTTCTAGTAAAAAGTGGCTAGATCTGAACCATCTTCCAGAGACTCTTGTGGTGCGAATATATAAGTTGTACAGGGAAAATAGATAACACGTTATCGTAAAACCAAGTCGATCGAGAGAGAGAGAGAGAGAGAGAGAGAGAGAGAGAGAGAGAGAGAGAGAGAGAGAGAGAGAGAGAGAGAGGCTGTGCTTCACGGAGTTCGAAGGCGGGTGACATCATTTCAAGAAGGAGAAAGAGAAAATTAAACCCAAAGGAGGCAAACTCTCCTTGCAGCAAAACTCAGCAGAACACTGTCGAGAAGCACGACAAGGGCAGGAAGATCTGTGCCTGCCTGCCGGCCGGACTCTTTTCCAGTCTCAAAGCAAGCCCTAAAGTTGAACTGATAAAATTATCCCCAAAATATCTACATGCACGTAGTGAGCGCTAGAGCAGACTGAAAACTAAGCAGGCTTTGGAGGTTGCAACTCGGCCTCGATCTCATGGCTCTTCTCTTTCCAGGCATGAAAAGCAAGAAATGAACCAGGAGAAAGCCCAGCAAATTAAGAAGCTGTGGCTAACTAGAGCTACGAGGAAGCACGGATCGTTTCTCGAACAGGCATACCGGAAAAACACTAGGATCGATGGAGTGGAGATCTCTCTCGTGTCCCAAAATCCAATCCCGAAGCGGAGGCGATGGGCAGGGAGGAGTGTGAAATCCGGAAGCTGCAGCGGGAAGGGCAAGTGGAAGGGGTTGGTCTTGCTGCAGCTAGCTAGGTTTCCTTTTAAAGAAGGAAGGAAGGAGAGTGGGACGATACGGCCGTGCCTGCGGGCTAGGATAACATTGACTTTTCTTGAGGAGCTCGTTCACGGCATGCAGTCGCATAACTAATTAAGATGAATATTTGTGTGTCGAGAGAAATATTTACAAAAGATGAGTCTGCCCGAAATCTTTACAAAAGATGTGTCTGCTATCGGGCAAACTCTCTTAACCTCCTGAAAGTTTTGAAATGAAGATAGTACATGCATAATTGGGCAAACATCGCTTTTTTAGATAATTTGAGCTTTTGTTGATTCTTTGCAACCACACCCACACAAGAGTTTCACTCTCGGTCTATGCATGCATGCATGCATGTAGAATGCACACAGCAACTTACTACATGAAAACAATACCACGAGATGAAAAGCCACCTGACACAAAATAAGGAAAGAAAAACATGTCTCAAGGCACCGCAATTCTTAGATTAGACCGTCACCCGTGTCGGGTAATGAACTCTCTAACAAGTAACCACCATCTCTGGCCGAGCACAACCACCGGTACCACCCCGGTGTTCCCTCAATTGCTCAAGCATCAAGACATGTGTTCTCTTACTATGGAAAATTCAGTCCTCCCAAACAACAAAACATTTTAAGCTAAATTCTTGCAGCTCAACAAAAACATTAGTTTTGCAGTTAGAAAAACAGATATTTTGATGCACGAGAAATATCTAAAATGATAAAGTTTAGATTAAATAAACTTTGGCATTCTCTATATTTCTTTTTGTACTAATTTTTCTTCTCCGCCATGTAGTACTTGTTGGGGCGCGTGGAGATAAACGAAAAACTTTTCCTACGCGGTACTCCCAAGATTTAGCCGAGGTAGAAGGCCACGAGTATTACCACTAGACGCGCAGGTGCGGATTATCGATGTAGCGTGTCTGGTCGGGGCAGTGCAGTCCCACGATCCGGTCCGGCTGATCCAATCCCTCGAACGTCGAAGTGCTGAACGTACAGCACCTCTGCCGGTATCCACACGTACGAGGAGGAGCTCCGACGGCGGACTGCTAGGTCCGGTGCGGCGGCTGGACTGAGTGGGGCTAGGGTTCCCAACGCATGGGAGAGTGGACTAACGTACCCGCTGGGCAACCTGCGCCCCTCTTTATATAGCGTACGGTAATGGGCTGCACAACACTTGTGGCCCATTCCCTCTGTGAGTCCGACTCACTAACTCAGTCCATTTCCGGTTCGGGTCCAACCCAACCAATACTTGCTCCCGCTCTTAAGTGTGCGACCCTGCAGGCTCATGGCGACATGGACACGATTGGAGTCCTACTCCCAATCGATCAATCGGTAGCGGCTCCTAGCAGAACGTGCCGACTCCCAAGTCCCATTGAGTCATGACGACATACCTTTCAATGTGATATTCATCTTAGTCCCTTTTGCCTCACGATATACCTTGTCGAGCTATAGGCGATTTATCGTCATCCCTTAAATAGCTCAACTCTCTTCTCGATCCGTGATATGTGATTCATCTGACTAACTCTTAGTCAACCGACACAGTTAACACTTAACTGAGTCGCGCATGGCCATGCTTCCTGAATCATATCACTCGAGAGGGCCCAGAGAATATCTCTCCATTCGGAGGGGCAAAATCCCATCTTGATTATCCACATCACGCAGCTTGCTTCTCATTCGACCCGAACTCTGCCTTTATAGTTGCCTTGTCACAGAACAACGTTTGACAGAACCTAAGTCGGTGATCCACAACTCGGATTGTGCGACAACCTCAGGTCTAAGGATTACATTGATTGAGACATGCAAATGACGACTTGATCGTTGCATCTCAAAGTGGGTCAGTCCGACTTGCTAAACACTTTAGCTAAGTCCGTGAACGTTGGAATAGCATCACCATGCCCATGACAAGTGGAACCGTGTCATCAGCCAACACTCACATTAGTCTAGGGTGTGTGTCCAGCACAACCTAAATGACCAAGGACAATCTAGTATGAACAACATGAATATATAGTTCCACAATCGAATCACATATTCAATGACATATATCAGATGTTCAAAACAAGGACAACTTAATAACTTTATGAATACAGTGGGAATTACATCATACATGATTGCCTCTAGGGCATATTCCCAACAGTCTCCCACTTGCACTAGAGTCAATCATCCTGGCATCATATGCCTAGGCATCTAATGCCCATACCTCTCGTGTGCGCCTCATGCTTAGGCTGTGGTAGCGCCTTTGTCAACGGATCTGCAATGTTTGCATCCGTGTGTACTTTGCATAACTTGATATCACCTTGTTCGACAAACTGGCGAATGAGGTGGTACCGCATGAGTATACACTACAACAAAAAAGTAATGTGGGGACGCCTAATTTTAGGGTTAGAGACATTTTATATCATCTCTACGAGGTTGTAGAGCCGATTCTGTAAAGCGTCCTAAGAGCGTCTTCTTATGCACCGTCTCAAAGATCATGAAGACGCTTTGATGAGCGTCCCAACATATAGGTGAGACGTTTATATTGCATCTCTACCAGTCTTGAGACGTTCTCATATATGGTCTTTCATGCCGTCTCTACCATCCTTTGGGATGCTCTATTGCGACTCAAATGATATTGTTTTGATGGGCATGACGCTGATTTTATTTTTCTTCTGAAATATTTTGATGGTCGTTTGAAATGCATCAACATTTGTGCACATATTAAAATCCATAAGTTTTTCTTCGCTTTTGGCACTGATTTCATAAATATAATTACATTAATTGTCGATTTGTAAAATAAGTTAAAAAATATGTAAAGATCAGAAACAATTGCAGCTCGATCACAAAAAAATTACATTATTGAAGAGAAAATGACGTGAACAACTGGATGAAGCATCCACACATGGTCCAAACACACACTGAAATATCAAAATATTCGATAGATTGTGGCATCTAGTAGTACAAACGGAAAAAAAAATAAGTGTAGGCGTAGAGTATCTTCCACATCGTTGTTACATTCCTAGATCATTTAGAGTCATCCGGCCTACACCCTGCAGTCAACTGAAAAAAATATGTAAGTTAACTAGAAATATGCTCATTGGAAGAAATGTATCACACCCATACTGAACAATATTTATTATTTCTATATTTCTTTGCAGGCAGATTCGCTCAAGGAAAAAAAATGAAAGATACAAATTTATTTAGAACTGCTTACATAAAAGGTAGCAAGTTGTGGCCAATGATAAAGTGGCCTTTCACACGTGGAGAGCTTGTATATTGTATCATCAATAATATAGTGGTGCATTCTACATCTCTCTCAGCCTGTAAAATTTACAAAAATGCAAAGAAGGGATTTACAAATAAAATAGGAAAAACATCTAGTGAATAAAGTAATCCGAGAACTGAAGATACAATATGTACCGGGTATTTCCGCCAAAAAGTATACACACACATAGCAGAAGATCATGCGCTTCAGGTAGCGAATGAAGCCAGCCAGAGAAGTGGCCAAGCTTTAGGTATTCATTGTTACTTTGAAAGATATATTAACTACACAGATGCATCCAACATGTACAAAATTAATCCGAAATCCACACGGCGCGAATTCGAGAAGGTGTGAAAAGTGAGAATAACTGACCAACTTATCTTGGAATAGGAACTTGTAAAGATCACCCTCGCTAATGCCACCGAAAAATAAAATTCTACCTGAGGACAACATGATTTAGCACATACACAGTTCGGTAAGAACTTGTTGGAAATCAAACTGGTTACCAGGTTTGACTAATTATATTTAAAATAACATAAAAGGGTACACACATGTGGGGAAGGATTTAGAAAATACACGTGAGATGAAAGTTATTCAGGAGTACTGTTGAGTTTTAGGCAAACAAGATGCAGCACCCACAGGGAAGAATGAATGTCCTGCATCACCAAACGAAAAATAGTAAAAAAAAATTAACACCACGTCAGCTTGCTTGCTTAAAAGCACACAGGCCGACAAAAGAGCAAATAACTCACCATCGATTCTTGGCATGCTGCATAACGATCATGGGTACCCTACCGGACAACTGCAGCTCTAGTAGGATGTGGGTTTCAATCAGGCCTATTGAACTCCCAGTTTTATTGTTTGCCTGTCGATTGGAATAAGAATTTAGAAGAACCTGCAATTGCAAAAGCTACGTACAGACCCAAAAATTTGTCACCAGTTTGTCAGATCTAAATACCCAGTACTACAACCGATCGCCTTAATGACCAAACCGAGATTGTCCTGGCATCTTTTCCGCTGGACGCCATGGTGCAGCTTGGCCTCCGGCGGCGGCGGTGGGAGCAGCACTGCCATGAAGTGCTACTTCATCGGTCGCCCGGCCACGGCCATGGCGCACGATGCACGTGGTATTGCTCAGCAGTTGTGAGCCTGTGACTCCATGGGTGGCCCGACGGCTGGGTCAGCGACGCCGTTCTCTCGTGGAAGAAGCGCGCATCCATCATTTGGAGATAATACCGACCACGTAGGTGTACAAAAGGTGAGCGCCGGCCGGAGATGTGGAATCTGGCTCCCGAGCAGCTGCTTAGGATGAACCCTAGATCAGAGATAACGCACAATTAGGGATGGGGATTTTGCGGTGGTTTGTGGATTAGCAGGCGCTTAACAGAGAGGGTTCGTTGAATATGGGTTTTCTTATGGGCTGGGCTTTTCACTATGCCTATCGGCCTAAGTTGAGACGACATGCTCAACGTCTCATGAAACGTCTTTAGGAACCAAAGGGTTGAGCGCATAGAGACGCGATAAAAGGCGTCTAATTAAGACCGTCCCTACATGTCTAGTTTGTTGTAGTGATATGTTTGTTCTTCTGGTGTTGTCTAGGTTCCTTGGCTTGTGCGATAGCACCATTGTTGTCACAATATACGTCCAAAGGATTGGACGCGCCCTGAACCACACCAAGATCAATCAGGAGGTTCCTGATCCAAACAGCTTCCTTTGCCGCCTCTGAGGCAGCAATATACTCAGCCTCTGTTGTAGATGCAGACACCGTATCTTGCTTGGAACTCTTCCAGCTCACAGCTCCTCCGTTCATTACGAACACGTATCCCGATTGCGAACGAGAATCATCTGAGTCGGTGAGATAACTCGCATCCGTGTAACCCTTTACACTGAATTCCTCATCACCTCCATAAACTAGGAACATTTCCTTAGTATTTCTCAAATACTTTAGGATATTTTTAACCGCTGCCCAGTGGGCTTCGCCAGGGTCAGCCTGGTATCTGCTCGTAACACTTAGAGCATAGGAAACATCTGGCCTAGTACAAATCATGGCATACATGATGGATCCGATTGCCGAAGCATACGGGATCACACTCATCCGACTTCGCTCATCAGTCGTCGAAGGACACTGAGTCTTGCTAAGTTTTATGCCATGGGACATCGGCAAGAATCCCTTCTTGGACTCTTGCATTTTGAATTTCTTCAAAACCTTGTCCAGATATGTACTCTGACTCAATCCAATGAGCCGCCTGGATCTATCTCTATAGATCCTGATTCCTAATATGTAAGTTGCCTCACCCAAATCCTTCATTGAGAAACTCCTTTCCAATGACTCTTTGGTTTCTTGCAACATCATGACATCATTTCCAATCAGTAATATGTCATCCACATATAAGATTAGAAAGTTTACTTTGCTCCCACTAAACTTCTTGTATAAACAAGAATCATGATCGCTCTTGATGAAGCCAAACGATTTGACTACCTCATCAAAGCGAATGTTCCAACTCCGAGATGCTTGCTTCAACCCATAAATGGATTTCTGAAGTTTGCATACCTTGTCAGCATTAGCTGGATCGACAAAACCTTCGGGCTGTATCATATACACGTCCTCAGTTAAATTTCCATTAAGGAAAGCCGTCTTGACATCCATCTGCCATATCTCATAGTCGAAATAGGCTGCTATGGCTAACATGATCCGAATTGATTTAAGCATCGCTACAGGCGAGAATGTCTCGTCATAGTCAACTCCTTGAACCTGTCGGAACCCCTTCGCGACAAGTCGTGCTTTATAGACGGAAATATTTCCATCCATATCAATTTTCTTCTTAAAGACCCATTTGCACTCGACGGGTCTTGCACCGTCAGGCAGATCAACCAAATTCCAAACTTGGTTTTCATCCATGGACTTTAACTCGGATCTCATGGCTCCAAGCCATGACTCGGAATCAGATCCCACCATCGCTTCCGAATAAGTTGCCGGCTCATTACTGTCTAACAGTAAAACATCTCGAGCACTCTGTAATCTGGCAGATCTCCGTGGTTCTGGTGCTGTAACCGGTGTAGGTACCACGACCGGCTCAGCCTCCAAGGCACTCGCCGACTCGCCCCTAACCGGTTCCTCTCGAATTTCTTCGAGTTGCACCGTGCTCCCACTGACTTCCCGACTGAGAAACTCTTTCTCAAGGAAGACACCATTCCGAGCGACAAACACTTTGCCCTCTTCCCGGTTGTAGAAGTAGTACCCCAAGGTTTCCCTCGGATACCCCACGAAAATACACTTATCCGACTTGGGCGTGAGCTTGTCCGACTGAAGTCGCTTGACAAATGCTTCACAACCCCAAATCTTAAGAAAAGACAAACTTGGCTTCTTGCCCGTCCACATCTCATGTGGTGTCTTCTCTACTGACTTTGATGGTACTCTGTTTAGTGTGAAAGCTGCAGTTTCTAGACAATAACCCCAAAATGATAAAGGTAGATCTGTCCGACTCATCATTGATCGTACCATGTCCAACAAGGTCCGATTTCTCCGTTCCGATACACCGTTTCTCTGCGGTGTACCTGGCGGAGTGAGTTGAGGAACTATTCCACAACTCTTTAGATGGTCATCAAACTCATGGCTCATGTATTCGCCTCCACGGTCCGACCGTAGAAACTTTATTTTCTTGCCGAGTTGATTTTGTACCTCATTCTGGAATTCCTTGAACTTTTCAAAGGCTTCCGACTTGTGTTTCATTAAATAGATATATCCATACCTACTTAAATCATCAGTGAAGGTAATGAAGTACTCATAACCACCTCTGGCTGTCGTGCTCATTGGTCCACATACATCACTATGTATTAGTTCCAACAAGTCGGACGCCCTTTCACAACTCCTTGCAAAAGGTGTCTTGGTCATCTTGCCTAGTAGGCATGATTCGCATGTCTCGAATGACTCTAAGTCAAACGAAGTTAGAAGTCCATCATCATGGAGCTTCTTCATGCGCTTCCAACTTATATGACCAAGCCGACAGTGCCAAAAGTAAGTCATATTCAGATCATTTGGTTTCAACCTTTTAACATTTATGTTATAGACCGATTCACTATCAAGATTTAAAATAAATAACCCGTTCTGAACGGGTGCAAAGCCATGAAACATATCTTTCAAATATAAAGAACAACCATTATTCTTAATATTCGACTCATAACCTTGTCTCATCAAACATGAGGCGGAAATAATGTTTCGACTAAGCGCTGGAACATAATAACAATTATTTAGTTCCAAAATAAATCCTGAAGGTAAATGAAGTTGCATCGTGCCGACTTCCAACGCAGCGACTCTCGCCTTGTTGCCGACCCGAATATCAACCTCTCCTCTTGCCACGCTCCTAGTTCTTACCAGCCCCTGCAACGAGTTGCAAATGTGAATGACTGATCCGGTATCATATACCCAAGAACTATTAGGTGCATCAGCAAGATAAATGTCTATAACATTGCACACAAGTGTACCTGAGTCGGAAGTCGTACCTCCACTCTTGGCCTTGTCAGCCAAATACTTGGTGCAATTCCTCTTCCAGTGGCCATCCTGCTTGCAATAGAAGCAATTGGCTCCGGCTGTAGGAGAAGGCTTAGTCTTTGAGGAAGCACTCTGGACAGGGCCATGGGCGCTACCTCCTGACTTATCCTTCTTCTTCTTAGTCCAAGAACTCTTCTTGAACTTAGCCTTATTCTGCACCATCAACACTTGACTGGTGCCTTTCTTAATATCAGCCTCTGCCGTTTTGAGCATCCCATGTAATTCAGTGATACTCTTATCCATACCATGCATATGGTAGTTCGAGATGAACGAACCATACGCACTAGGAAGAGAGTTCAGAATTATATCAGTGGCGATCTCTTCTTTAAGTGAGAAGCCCAAGCGATCCAAAGACTGTATGTAACCAATCATCTTGATTACATGCGGACTCAGTGGATCGCCGTCTTTCAGCTTACAGCCAAGCAAAGCTTGAGAGACTTGATACCTCTCAGTCCTTGCTTGAGCCTGGAACATACTTTTGAGGCTTTCGATCATATCGTAGGCCTCAACATTTTCGAACTGCTGCTGCAAGTCCGGTTCCATGTGTGCAAGCATAAGACAGCTAATCTCCGTAGACTCATCTCTAGTCTTACGGTAGGCATTCGTGACTGCGACAGTCGCATCGTCATCAGGCTCATCTGGAAGTGGAGTTTCTAGAACATGTTCTTTCTTGTCATGCTTGAGGACTATCCTCAGATTACGATACCAGTTGGTGAAATTAATTCCATTAAGCTTATCTTTCTCTAGGATTGACCTCAACGCAAAAGTGGACAACTGAGGAAGGTTGCTAGGTGCCATTGATCTACAACAGAAAATACGCAAAAACACTTAAGACATGTATTCATAAAAGAGCAGGCATATTAAACGCTTTAATACTTATGCTCCCACTAGAACCAACATCCCTCCGATGGTTGCTAAGTGATTCAGGACCCTAAATAAGCAAGCCGACTAGTGAGCTTTAGCATCACCGCTAGCCGTCAAGTGATCTAGGTAGGCAACTCCTTGCCAATCGTATCTCTATACGACTCCTGTTAGTTGGGTGACATCACATGCCCCGGCTCCCAACCTACCTCGCCCCGAGCCCCACAACCGTTGTGATGGACTCGTCTAGATTACCAAGTGCTTCTGCTTGTAAGAGTCCGACTCAAACCCACCTAACCGGAAAGAATTGGTAGCACCTCAATTTCATGAGCCCACTACCAAAAATGTCCGACTTGTGATGGTGCAGCACTGGCGGGGCGACCGACTAGACCTTCTTTGAGGGATTAAAGAATCTACCAACTATCTAAATAGAGGTAAATAGAGACATAACAATAACACAAATAAAGCAATTATAATGTGAAATGGTATGGCTCTCTTCATGGTGATCTCCATCTCCACGAAGCTTGTAAGTCGACTCGTGCCAACTCTTGTCACGTGCCATCTTACTCCATGTAGCCGACTTGTACATCGACTTGCATGCCTTCCGGGTTCTCCAACAAGCTACACTAGCTAAGTAAATTAAATTTACATAGAGAATCCGACACGCAGGCCGGTATACAATAATATGACAGCACCTAGGCTCCAGCCGGCTGACAAAAACATGATACGCAGATCATGTATGGATTACACACATCACATGCACATAAGCCATACCATTCACAACTTCCTGCAAAAACAAGTTATGCATAGATACGATATCTACCGGCGTTGTGAAACTCGCAACGACATCTAAGGCGCTACGACAGGACGACGGCGGTCCCGCTAGCCGGATAGCGGGCGGGGATCGAAGGGGCAGCGCCCCTCGCGGGTGCGGGCAGCGCCCGTTGATTTTGGAAAACGCAGATCTCATCTGCATTCCAATCATGGATTTCTTCATCGGATAAAACGATTTTACCCGAATCTGATCCGTATTCCGATTCGACCAAACTCTTTGATCTTCGATCACCGCAACTGGATTTATGTGTCACGGTATACCCCGATGGCGGAAACCGACCGGTAGGGGTAAGTTGTTCCACGACCTTAGCAGTATGATCACGGAAACCAGATCATCCATTAACCCCGAGTACGATTGATCCAATCAACCTTGTACAAAACCGATCTATCTCATAGACCGACCACCAAAACAGCAATTAGATCACATCTAACGCTAACTACATATCACATATGTACGGATCTCGGGCCTAATACCAGAAGCTACCGCTCTGATACCACTGTTGGGGCGCGTGGAGATAAACGAAAAACTTTTCCTACGCGGTACTCCCAAGATTTAGCCGAGGTAGAAGGCCACGAGTATTACCACTAGACGCGCAGGTGCGGATTATCGATGTAGCGTGTCTGGTCGGGGCAGTGCAGTCCCACGATCCGGTCCGGCTGATCCAATCCCTCGAACGTCGAAGTGCTGAACGTACAGCACCTCTGCCGGTATCCACACGTACGAGGAGGAGCTCCGACGGCGGACTGCTAGGTCCGGTGCGGCGGCTGGACTGAGTGGGGCTAGGGTTCCCAACGCATGGGAGAGTGGACTAACGTACCCGCTGGGCAACCTGCGCCCCTCTTTATATAGCGTACGGTAATGGGCTGCACAACACTTGTGGCCCATTCCCTCTGTGAGTCCGACTCACTAACTCAGTCCATTTCCGGTTCGGGTCCAACCCAACCAATACTTGCTCCCGCTCTTAAGTGTGCGACCATGCAGGCTCATGGCGACATGGACACGATTGGAGTCCTACTCCCAATCGATCAATCGGTAGCGGCTCCTAGCAGAACGTGCCGACTCCCAAGTCCCATTGAGTCATGACGACATACCTTTCAATGTGATATTCATCTTAGTCCCTTTTGCCTCACGATATACCTTGTCGAGCTATAGACGATTTATCGTCATCCCTTAAATAGCTCAACTCTCTTCTCGATCCGTGATATGTGATTCATCTGACTAACTCTTAGTCAACCGACACAGTTAACACTTAACTGAGTCGCGCATGGCCATGCTTCCTGAATCATATCACTCGAGAGGGCCCAGAGAATATCTCTCCATTCGGAGGGGCAAAATCCCATCTTGATTATCCACATCACGCAGCTTGCTTCTCATTCGACCCGAACTCTGCCTTTATAGTTGCCTTGTCACAGAACAACGTTAGACAGAACCTAAGTCGGTGATCCACAACTCGGATTGTGCGACAACCTCAGGTCTAAGGATTACATTGATTGAGACATGCAAATGACGACTTGATCGTTGCATCTCAAAGTGGGTCAGTCCGACTTGCTAAACACTTTAGCTAAGTCCGTGAACGTTGGAATAGCATCACCATGCCCATGACAAGTGGAACCGTGTCATCAGCCAACACTCACATTAGTCTAGGGTGTGTGTCCAGCACAACCTAAATGACCAAGGACAATCTAGTATGAACAACATGAATATATAGTTTCACAATCGAATCACATATTCAATGACATATATCAGATGTTCAAAACAAGGACAACTTAATAACTTTATGAATACAGTGGGAATTACATCATACATGATTGCCTCTAGGGCATATTCCCAACAGTACTCGTGTGTTGTTGACCTGCAAAATTTCAAGTTGGATGCTTTTTTTTTGTTTGGGAGAAATATTTTATGCAGGGATCCAGTGCAAACCTGGATGGCCTAGATGAGCGGTGCACCTGCTTTGTTGCTCAATGCGACTTTTTCTATGCCAATTACATGAACTTTTTTTTTTTGAAACAGGAAAACACAGGCTCTACATCTAACCAGTTACATGACCTAGTTGTACAAAAGTAAACAATCCGTAAAAGAGAAGTGATTTTTTTTTCTTACCAAAGACATATTTGTATTCGTAATTTTCCAACACAAGACAACTATACCTCGACCAAGCCCGTGATTAGAGCCATCAATGTTCTATGTAGTCTCAATTCAAAAAAAAAATGTTCTATATATGTAGTCTCTATATAGAAAAATGGCAAACATATTAGCGACAATATTAGATCAGGGTGTAAATTTGAATACACATGGGCAATGCGCCACGCATACTGAGAGAAATCACGGCTGAAAAGATAATCGATTCTAAAATTGCAAGCAACATGATTTTTGCTACATCTAGAGAAACAAAGCAAGCTATATATACTCTCGGTACGCTACGTACATACTAGTTGCAAAATATATCCTCTTTATTATGTTAGGAAGTCAATCACATGTGTTACCACAACAAACATTCGTGAAAGGTACTAGTCTGGCATGCATATAGATAGATCATCTTACTTGGACATATCTAGCTAGAATTCCCCGATGTTGTATCCGATGTCAATGGCTTAAGTTTCACTCATAGGTTTATCACCTTAAAGCAACCTACCACCATAGGCAGGCCAATTTTATTTCCATTTGGATATATACATGCATGTCAGCAGGACAGAACCACAAGGTTATCTAGACGGTGTTAGCTAGTCACAACTAATAATCCTAACTCAGAGGTTAGGATCATATATAGCTTAACATGCATGCATGGCCAGTAGCTAATAATCCCTACCTACCCAGCCAGTTCCGGCTACCGGCGCAGCAAGAAGGACGACAGCCACGATCCAAAGTGAAAGGCTAGCAGCTAGCTAGCCAGCACGCGGTCGTAGTAAGTTGTGTACGTCACCCTCACAGTTTCCATTCTCCAGACTCCAGGGCGAGCTAGGGCCACCATAGATTCACGCTGCCCATCTCGGCACAAAGCTGCAGGGGGCGCGTGCATGCACTGAGAGCCTGAGACGACGCACGAACTAAATTGCCAATCTCTGCCTCAACAGGGCGCTTTGCTTGTGAGGTAAGGCCGCTCCGTTTCTGGAGCCCGTAGCCAGGCTTGGAAATATTGGGACCAACCATTTATACTCCCTTCAAGGCCGCGACAACGACTCGCACTCGGTAGTAGCTGGTGGTGGTGGCCATTCGAGCAGCGCCACTACGCGAAGATGAGGGGGCAAAAGAGGGAAAGAAAGTAGTTAAAACACCATCCACCAGCTACGTTTTGATAGATTTTGTTGGGAAAGAAAATGTGATTGGAACCATGGTGATTTTCACTGCTCCTCTGTTCATCTTCCTCTTGGCGCCAGCATATATATACTCCATATGCAGGCAATGGATGGACCACACACGTTGTGGTCTTTGATATATGGAGGCCCCCCTTACCATTTGCATTTACCCATTCGTTGCCTCTCATGAGAGACGAGGCTTGCTGGTTGGCTTGCAGAGAGGCCATGGCTCAGAACGAGCATCTGGCCTATTTCAGGTAAGAAATATCCTTCATGATTCGCCGAATCATTGCTTGCTTGCTTGCAAGTGATGGAAAGAAAGAAGCAAAATATGTGGTGCCATGTAGTTTCGTCGATCTATACTGGCGTTTCATTTATGTCAGCAATCCGTCCGAGCATCTTGTATTTTGGGGAGATGACAGCACAGCATCAATTTCTGGTCACAGATCTTCCTGTAACAGAGCTCAAGAAATGGAAAGCATCTCGCTCCATGGGCAATGAAAAAACCAAGCGTGAAACGCGATGCAAGTTTATCTACCATGCCAATCGAGGTACTACGTCACATTCAGTCAAGTAATTTATTACTATCAGGCTCTCTTCATGGTGCTGACTACGAAAACTATCGCCATGTTGAATGACTCTGCGAGACTGCAGCTGACTAGTAAAAAAAACGTGTCATTGTTAATAGACCATCAAGACAGCAGGCAAGCAGACCCTAGCACCACACACAATGATGATCATCATTTCCCTTGTGAGAGTGGCATAAAATTACAAGATACGCTACACAACACTAATACTCACAGGAAAAAAAAAGTGATATGAAAGCAAAAAAGCATCAGCAGAAGAGAAGGTGGATAGAGCAGAGTTCAAGCCCTCCACCCGCTGCAGATTTGCATTGACTCAATATAAGCCACGAGGGACGGCGCAGTAGAGGTGTATATATGCAGAATTTTCTTGTGACCAAAGAATTTTCAAAAAACCTTGACACTTCCTATAAACTATTCTCATGGAACGTGAATGCCAAGATATCCACCATATATATAATACTAAGGTACAGTAGACCTTCCTCGGGAGGTCTGTCTAAGTTTAAATACAACAGATTCTTTACATTAACATGAAGATGATGTGATGATCTGCCTGGGAAACCTGCGAGCAAAGAGAACTTTCGTGTTAAAAACAGTCAATGAAAGATCCATGGTGCTCAGGAGATATGAGTATTTAAAACGAGAAAGTTTACAGAATTTAACTAATGCTGCCATGTCTTGTACCCTAAAAAGTTTGTATGACCAAACCCATGATGCACTGACAAGATGACAGAAATGCAGGTTTTATGTGCCAAAGTATACATGCAATATTCTCATCTACTCAAACCTTTCTCGAGTAATCTAATATACAAGGCTACAACCAGTGCCTAACCTCCCAGCATTTAACCAACATCTAACCAAGTCATCATAAGAGTCAATGTAGCAACTACTGCAACCATTAAGTAAAGAAACAAAGCGGTAACTAAAAATCTGAGTTCCATAAGCTAGTGTAGGCGGATAAAGTAATGAAATGAGACGGTCCAAGTACAAATTTCAATTGGTTACTTCACATGCAATTTGTAACAAAATTTGCCAGAGATTACATTATGCATCGAATCTATGTCCAATATAAAATGTATGCTCAAGGTACGACAGGAAGTTATCAATCCTATATGTTACCATAGATGATAAATATTACCTTGTCAGCCAAGATACTCTTGCTGTACAAATAAGACCTTTTCAATCTCTAAGACCAAGCTCCATCTCAATGTCATCATCCTCTTCAAATAGCTTCAACAGCCGCGCATGTTGTTCCTCTCTTTTCTTCTTCTGCCAATACTTGAAAAGGAAGAATGATAACAGAACGGCTGCTCCAATTCCTAGCAGTACAAACACAACTGTTTGGCCAGTATGACTTTTTGACTGAGCTTCAGCTTTGTTATCATCCTTGGATGGATCAGCAGCTAGTCCTGCAAACACAGTATGCATATTTCATTTATCTAAATTCATGATTCCGAACTGGAGCACATGGACAAGTGAAGTGATTTGTTCATTTTACACGTGTCCCAAGGTGTTCAGAGAAGTTATGGACCTCAAAACTAAATAATAAAGGCAACCGCATCGTCTGATCGATGAATCTCCCACTGTAGCTTCCGACTGAACTCGTATAATAAAGGCTTTGAAATCAGACAATTTTGTTATCCCGTGCTATCATCCATAACAATCACTACACATGAAACTTACACAAAAAGCATTTGCAGCTGGTTCCTGCTATTGCTAGGCACTATATGCCCTTTTTTAGCTGGTTCCTAGTGGTAAGCAATACAAACAAGATGTTAGCTGGCTGGCTACATATCCATGATCACCTGGGCAACTTAGGCCATATTCATAAAGACTAGCAAAACTGAGGTCCGACTCATCGAGTGCTTTAAATGGAATTGTACGAATATTTTGTTTATAACAGAGAACAAAACGTTTACCAGTTTCTTAACCAGTAAGAACAGGATGCACGTAAAATATCAAATTGTAACACGCGAAGCAGTTAAAACACATGATGCAGTTGAAAGAAATGCAGTAGAAAGAACAACATAGCTGTTAACTGCACCATTTACTCGATTCTTATCAGGTAAATGTGCACTGGTTAGCAAGACACAAGAACAAAAAAATTCCAACATTATGTTACTTGGTCACTAGTTATGCTATAATGCTGGTTCAGCTGTTTATATACCGTCTGGTATAATTGAACTCAGCCTGGACAAGAATTTGCAGAAACTAGATGCTTATGGCCAGTTTAGTTTCTTTGTTTTTTGGGAACTAAAATAACAAAACTAGCAAGAGTGATCCAACGGGAGTGGGAGACAGGGGGATATTTGATCATTTGCCACACTTTTCCCCTGAAATTTGATTATTTGCCCACACATGGTGTGGCAAATGATCAAATTGCAAAGTAAAACGGGGCAAATCGTCAAATCCCCGGGAGACAGGGGCATCTGGCCATACAAATAACAAACTCCATAATCACAGTTTCAAGCTGCTAGAAATTAATGGCAAGAAGCATGAATCTGCAACACATCAGCGTAACTGATTTGCCTTAGTTTAGTTTATGCACGTTAAAATAAAATGATAAACAAAAGCTAGGCCAAAACAACCCTTCTGACACAGGCGTCTATGTTAACTATTTGCTTTATATTGTGAATGGGCGTGTGCACCTATAGACTAGAAAACTAGATAGCATATATGACTGGCTTCTAGCATAGAAGAAGGTTTGAAAAAGTGTGTCGCACGAAAATGAATGTCCAACTGCATAACGTTTCTAACAGAATAGGGCAACCAATTGGCAGGTGAAGCATGATAGCGCAATCCTTTAAAACTGACATGGAGTAAACCTGTTCAGGCTCATTCATTTTATAGGTCGAGGAAGTGACCACACCACACGTTAATAGCCCGCTACCGGATCTTGCTTTTGCAGTTCCCATACCATGCACTTCTTTAACCATTTTGCTAGTTCTTTAACAGGAGCTCATGAGTTCAGAACTTCCAACATCTCAAAAAGGAATGCAAATATTTTAGCGAGCATTTTTCTTGTACTTGGCAAATCCCCAAATAAGTTTCAACATCTATAAGATGGAGCTTAGTGACACGTTTGCATATTCATCTCGCGGAGCAGGTCCTTATTTTGACTTCCTCAAGAAACACTACAACTCCCCGCAAAAGAAAACACTACAACAAATCAATCCGCTCCTTCCAAAATGATCGGAAGTAGTAGTGACTGCTACGAATTCTAGAACGGGATCCCGATTCTAAGCTGGTGAGTTGTTCATGGCAAGCAGTGAAACTACCACGGGATTTCGCTGCCTCCTCGGCCCAAATCCCAATTTTCCTAATTGAATAGACTCGCGAGCCATAATAATCACGGCACCGGATAAGAATAAACGGAGCCCTTGATCCGCAAGCCCAGACGGGCGGCGACGATTGGCCAATCCCACGCCACGCCCCCCTCAACCAGATCCCCACGTGCTAATCACAGATCTCGGCGGCTTATACCGGATCGAGCCGGGGGCATAAGGAGCACGCACCTGTCGCGAACTGGGTGCAGATCGAGACGGCGACCAGGAAGAAAGCAGCGGCCGGGCTGGATCTGCTGCCGCATGCGCCGAGCGGCCGTCTCATCTCCCCTCTCCTCGCAGCGCCGGCCCGTGCGTACGGCGACGAAGCTGCCGCCTCCACCGACGACGGCGAGTGCGCGTGTCGTGTTGGTGGTGGATCGGAGGTCGGAAGCTTCTGTGCCGTCCGTCCGCGTTCGGTGCGGTGTTTTCGCTTTATGATTCTGGTGGGTGGGCATCGACCGGACGGACGCGTTGTGCTTGCCCTCGAAGGCTCCGTCCCACTGCAAGCAACAGGTGGGCGGTCGTTCTCGGAGTCTCCGTGCCGCTGGCAGTGGGCCCCTGGCATCCGTGTAAACATTTAAGTAACAGCAGTCCGGGGCGGCCAAAAAAAAAAAGAATCCCAGAGCAAAATGAGATTCCGATTTGACGTTAAAAATATATTGATTCTTTCTCAATAAAAAACGTTTTCTGTAATACTGTGTATTTGATTCCATCCATAAATCGACTTTCACTCCTTCGCTAGTCACGTGGAAACAGAAAAAAAGTCTAAGAGGCGAACGTTCGCGGGTATGAGCGCGGTGTATCGATGAAATATGTCGGCCTTTCTCGGGACCGATCAAATCTCTTCATTTACTTGCCATCTTTTTTATCAAGATGGCAAGAGGCAAAGAGTGAATGGTGCGTTGACAAACGAAGTTCCGTTCCTAAATATAAGATTTTCTAGCTATTATTTATGTTGACCGGATACAGATTAATATGTGCGAACATATATACTAAAAATTGTCTAGATACATATAGTTATATGTGAATATAGAAAAACGTTAAAACAACTTATATTTAGGAACGGAGAGAGTAGTTGATAGGGCGGGTGTGGTTATTTTTGGCGGATTTGCTAAGGGATCCCCCCCCCCCCGCGCCCCCAAGGCGGTCTTTTTAGCGCCGGAAGCGGCGAATAGCGTCGTTTCTTCACCAGTCGCCCCCCCCCCCCCCCCCCCCCGAAGCCCAAATAGCGACGTTTCGGCGCTATTTCGCGCCGCGGGACCCAGGCCAAACCCAGCCCGGTGGGTTCGGCCTGGGGGGGCGAAACTGCGCGGCAGCACGCGCGGGCCAGCTCTGTCAGTGGCGCGCCGAATAAGCGCGGGAACAGAACCCCCCGTGATCATCTTCACGGCGCCCGCGTCGGTCAAAGGTTGCCGGCGTTTACGGCGTGGCGGCCGCCCAGTGCATGCGCCCGTTCAAAGGTTGTCGGCGTAATGGCGTGGCGGGCGGCAGCGAGGGGACGCGCGCGCAGTAAATGCCCGGCGGGCTACAAAAGGCCCCGCCGCTCGCCGCCCCGCCCCATTCTTCCACCTCGCAGTTCTATCCTTCCTCGACGCTCTCCTCTCTCCTCCGAGCTCTCCTTCATCCACGAAAAATAGCGAGCTACGACAGCGCCGCCGCAGCCAACGGCTGGATCCGCCGCCACCTTCGCCGGAGCGAGGCGATGGCGCTGTACCGCGCGGGATACCCGTGCCCGCCGGACATGCGCCTCCCGAGCTCTGGCGGCGGGCAGCCGCGCTGGGCCCTCAGCGCGGGCGGGGTGCCCGTGCCTCCGCTCCCGTCAACGGACGCGGAGTTCCGGCGGGCCATCGCCGAGGCGCGCGCAGGCCTAGCGCCGGACGAAGGCCTGCCGGCGGACGGCCACGACGAGTTCTGGTGGGACGAGCTCACGCGCCGCCGCGACAGGGAGCTCGCCTCCTTGGGCGACAACGGCCCCGTCGAGGGCCGCTCCAACGGCCACGGGCGCCGCCGCTGGTGGGGAGGCCAGCACCGCACTCTCGAGTGGGTGCTGGACTACATCCACGACGGCAACGCGCCGCGACTGGAGATGCCGCCCCGGCAGACCTCCGCGTGGGATGCGCGGCGGATGGCCACCTCGAGCTCCTCCGGCGCCAACTCGAGCTCCCTCACCCCCCCTATTCTGAACTCCGGCGCGCCTGTCCGCAGGCGCGGCGGCAGCGTCCTGCGCATTGGCGAGCCACGCCAGCGACAGGACGCCGGATTCGAGCGCGCGGTCCGTCCGAAGACGGAGCCGACCGAGGACGACGACGAGGAGGAATGGCCTGGCCAGAAGGCCGCGCTGGAGCTGTCCCGCAACACGCTCCAGCCCCTCGCCGATGACGCCGCCGCGGACTGGAGCCTGCGGGAGAGCAACGCCGAGGAGCTGGAGCTCCAGCGCCGTCTGCTCGCTGAGGCCGAGCAGCGCAAGGCGGCTCGCGACCAAGAGGCTGCCGCCAACGCGGCCCGCCGCCGACGAAGGACCCCGTCTACGTCGTGCTCGACCCCGACTCCGACGAGGAGGTCGAGTACCAGCGAGCCCTCGCGGCGAGCAGGTGGGGCAACTCCGGCTGCGGCGACCCCGGACAGGGAACGAGCAGACGCGCCGGTGACGGCCCCGACGACGACGACGGCGGCGACGACGTCGACTATAGCCAGGCCATCGCGGAGCGCCTGGGTGATGCATGTAAAATGCATAGATGAATTTTGCATATTTTCACATGGTTTTCTATTACATATTGCATCATATAAGGGTATAATTCAATGTTTTATAGTATTTTGGGGTTAAATTACAAAGTCCTCCAACTTTTATGGAATTAACCCTGCCTGTCAGAAACCCTGTTTTCTATATTTTTGACGTTTCAGGGGGCAAACTTCCGCGAAATCACCTGAAAATCTGCGGGGGTCATTTTCTTGGAAGGAGAAGACTTGCGGGCGAAGGATCCACGAGAATTGGGCAAGGAGGCCCAAAAGAGGACCCTCCACGCGGCCAGATTCCTTGGTCGCGTGAGAGGCCCCCTTTTGGCCCCTATGGCCCCAATTCCTTCCATCTTCGACTTACCGACTCCGTCTTGACCTAAAACCGACTATAAAAAGGGTACCCCGTACCCTTACGGAGAAGAGCGCCGCCGAAACACCAAAACACCGAAACAGAGACCTGGAGTTCCAGATTGGAGGGGGGAAACTCCGGCGGGGCGCCGCCGGTGTGATCTCCTACCCCTCCAACGTCATCTCCATCGACATCTCCATGAAGAGGGAGCAGTCCACCCCAGGGCTATGGGTTTGTGGAAGTAGCACTTGTATCTCTCTCTCTCTATGTACTTCACTAATTAGATCCGTATGAGCTGCCTCACATGATTACGGGCACCGTTGTAATTCCTATGTGGTGGATCTTTTCTATGAGTTATTGAATCTGAGATTGCAATTGTTTCTCTTGAGTTATTTGAGTAGATGTATCTTATGTACCCCGTTCTTATTTGCTAGCTTTGATCAATCTAGTTCTTGAGAGCGTGTGTGGGGTGATGGGTGCATTAGTCGGAGTAACGGGGGGTGGCTAGTGCTGTGAAAGTGACAGAAGTTCAGCGATCCACTTAGGTTTTGTTAAACCTTTCTTAGTTACCTCACTAGGGATAAAAAGGAGTACCTTGTTACCGGGGATTTGAAGTGACACTAATCAATCTCCATGACTAGATCTAGCAAGTTCTTACTTCAACTTCATGTCACATTGCTTAAAGCTATACTCTGATTTTTCCTTAATTCTCGAGGTGTTATGATTTATTTCGCATCTTGGTGGAGTATAAGAGGGATCAATATGACCATAGAGATCTCTATGCTAGGACGTGATGCTCATATGAAAGTACTCAATGTTAAACATGTTATTGTAATCTCACATGTAATTCTTTATATCCACCGTCTACCACTTTATTTGAGAGAATGCAAGTGTGAAACCATGAACCCCGGTCCTATTTTAAATATAAGAAAACACTCTAGTTACTTTGCTGCAATTTACTTTACTTGCACTTTATTTGAGAGAATGCAAGTGTGAAACCATGAACCCCGGTCCTATTTTAAATATAAGAAAACACTCTAGTTACTTTGCTGCAATTTACTTTACTTGCACTTTACTTTACTTGCATCTCCAATTCGAATTTACATTATCTCCATCACCACTTGCATCACAAAAATACAAAAACAATCCATTGTATATTTATTTTCGCATTTGCATTTAGTAGTAGATTTAATTATTGCACATTTACTTTCAGTTTTGCATTGCAATTTAGAAGTCTCACACCTTGTGCTTGACAACCACTTGGTGAGGTTGAGGACACAAAACTCTCTATTTGTTTGCAGGATCCTGGAGGAAGCTTGGAAGACAAACTGCTGAAATACTGGCTCCCCGAGAGTTCGATATAAACCCTCGAGTCACCCTCGTGGGGAAGAAGTCTTGCCACTAGCTACACACTCTGCACTTGGAGTCTCAACCTAGCCATCACTAGGCCTTAAGTAGTTTAGGTTTAAATTTGCGTTTTAGTTTAAATTTGTGTCGAATATGTATGAACTTTGTCTGAAATCAATAAAATGCGCCTAGTTTGAAATCGAGTTTTTTTTTGGCCGAAACTTGGGCTCGGGGAGCGACTAGGAAGCCTGCCCCCTAAGTTCCAGATTAGCGCCGTTTGGCGCCGCGGCGGCCCCAAAACGGCAGCGTTTTGGACCCTGGGGGGCGCAACGACTGGAGATGCCCTAAGTCTCGGTTACCTGATAACTGCTTATGTATGCCTCCGGCCGATCTTGGTTTGCTTCCTGTACCATTCGTTTGCTTTCATTGTTTTCACGACGGACCAGCAATCAGAATACGTGGGCCTATGTTCTGGACCTTTTTTTTTTTCTTTTTCTGTCTTTTGGTTAGGGCTGTGGCTGTGTATTCAGCATGGGCCTTCCCTTACCGTACTTTCTTGTAATCTAAATAGCACGCAAGTTATGTTTTGAAAATGCAGGAAATGTCTTGTGCTATGGTCCCTCTCAGAAATGTGTAACATGTCTACTTCTATATGACAAATTATTTCTTCTTTCTTGTTTCTTCTTTCTTGTCGTCCTTGTTTCATTTTTCTTTTTCTTTTGGATTTAATCATATATGGAAGTGTGTAACTAATTCGTCGAGAAAATAGTAACTAATGTTCTATATGTAACTTTTCATATTTTTGCCTCGATATATACGAATTGCATTTTTTGTAAGAAACGTGCAACTAGCATTTCTCAAAATGAGTTACACTTTCTTTTAGAAATGCGCAACCGAGTCGGTTTTTGGTTCACGTTGCGCTTTTCTCGAGAAATATGCAATTAGATATTGGTTTTTGAAACGAGTTTCACTATTCTCAATAAGTCTGCAAGAACATTTTGCAACTAGGTCCAATGTACACCTTTCCGCTCAGAAATATTCTACTAACTCCAAGTTGAACCTTTCCGCTGGAAAATGTGCAACTTCGTCAACTAGGTCCGGATTGCACATTTCCCACTCGAATATGTGTAAAAATTCTAAGTTGCACATTTCCACTTAGATATGTGCAAGTAGGTCAGATTGCACATTTTCATCCAGAAATGTGCAACTTCGTCCTAGTTTCACCTTTAAAAATGTGCAACTTTATTCTCGGTCGACTGAAGTATAGACAAACCCATTAAAGATTGTTGCTTGATTGCATAATTAACGGACTTGCTAATCCTCATGTGCCTGAGATTAGATTATGTCTCGGTCGACATATCGGAGCCATTCATTTCGCGTCAAGATTCGTGTAGATTCTGTCCTTTTGTGTTGTTGCGGTTACTATAAAATAAATTATGTCGAGCGTGGGGCTCGACCTCACGAACCGACGGCGAGAGCAACGCGTTCTAACCAGTCTGCTACGAAATCCCTTAGGCATGCACTCAACAATATGCCTTACGTCTTCAATGGATTTTGCATGACTGTTTTTCCCTTGTTTATTGCAGCCAAGCAAAACTTTGTTGGAAAGAGCAATACTAATAGTTTTTTGTCCTAGTTGTGCTTATTTTATCTATTTTTATTTTTATGTATATCATTTCTATTTTCTTAATCTCTCTTGTCGAGCCATATATATTTTTTCTATTATGGACATGTTCATATTTCACTAAAATATAGTTTTATTTTTTCACTCGAATATATGCAACTAGCTCTAGGTTGTACTTGTTCTCTCGAAATTATGCAATAAGCACCGAGTTGCAATTTTCCGCTCGGATATGCGTAACAATGTTGGAGATGAGCTTTTTCACTCAGATATGTGCAAGAAGTTCTGAGTTACACTTTTGTACTCAGATATGGGCAACTACCTGCGTGTTGCACTTTTTCACACAGAAATGTGCAAATAGATCCAAGTTGCACTTTTTATGATCGGATATGTGCAACCAGATCCGAGTTGCACTTTACAACCAGAAATGAGCAACTATGTGTCGGTTGCACCACTCAGATATGTGCGTCTAGAATCGAGTTGCACCTTTCCGATCGAAAATGTGCAACTATGGTATAGTCACATTTATTCACCCGGATATGTGCAACTAGGTCCGAGTCGTATTTTTTCACTTGAAAATATGCAACTAGGTTCCCGGTGCACTTTTACCCTCGGAAATATGCAACTAAGTTCGAGTTGCACTTTTCCAACCAGATATGTGCAACTAGGTCTCAGTCGCACTTCTCTAGTGGGCAATGTGCAACTAGGTCCTATTTGCAATTTTGCACTCGCGCTACGAGTTTTCTACTTAGATATATGCAACTAATTTCCCTGTGAACTTTTACACTCGGAAATATACAATTAGGTCCGAGTTGCACGTTTTCTAGCTGGAAATGTGCAACTAGGTACCAGTTGCACCTCTCCACTGGAAAATGTGCAGTTAGGTCTCATTTGCAATTTTGCAGTCGCTACGCTTTTCTACTCAGATATGTGTAACTAGATCTAAACTGCACTTTTCCAGTCGATATGTGTAATTAGGTTCAAATTGCACTTTTTGACTCAGAAATATGCAAGTAGCCTCGATCCACTCGGATACGTGAAATTAGGTCCAAGTTACACTTTTTTTGGCATATGTGCAACTAGGCCTTCTTGTGTCCTCTTGGTGTTTTTAGGTAGCTTTGATTTGGTAGGTGCAAGCAAAGATAGCAGCCTGGTTTTATTTTCTTAGTATTTTCTAGGTGACATTGATTTTGTAGATTTAAGCTAAGTTAGTTAGCCTGATTACTAGTTAGGCAATTCAAGAAACGAAAAAAAACAAAGCTAAACACAAGCACATGCAACACTCTCGAGCAGAGTAAGAAAAAGAAAAGCCTGGATGCACAGGAACAAACGTACTAGAGCCAAGCGGTCGACCGAGACATTAGAAATTCTCAGCTGACTGATGCATATGCGCTCCCTATTTTTGGACTAGCCTTGGTGTGGAGTTCAAATTACACTTGTTGTTCGCAGCTATTTGTAGTCTTGTTGTATTTGAAATTTTGCCCTCTGTTACCCAATTGCGTACTCTTGATCTAAGAGCATTTTTAGTCCCGAAATTTTAAAATAACCGACAGTTTACGGTTCCGCGAAAATTTTATCCAAGGCAGATCCTTTATAATGTTTTGGTCCTCAAAAAATTTAAGGACATATCTTTGTCTAGTTCTGAATGTGAGCTGGATAACCCTCAACCAGCTCTCAATGTTCATTGTTCTTTAAGGGAAGATTCTCAAGATTCTCCATGCATTTTTCTTGGTATGGGATAAGAGGAAGGAAGGGTAGCTCTTGCTTGGGCTTGAATCTTCCCTTACCTTTGTCCGGTTTTCATATGATTGATTCCTGGAATTATTCTAAGAAGATTGCCATGAAAATTTGCTCTCGTGGATGTAAGAATTCATGGATATCACTTGGGATTAGTTCCACCAATGCTCCAGTTAACACTAACTAATACCAACCATCTTTATCGACTAGACGGGTAGCGCGCTTTGCCGCGCCAGCTGCCAGCCGTTGTTGCATGACTCGTTTTGTGCAGTGCATAGCTGTGTTTGTGCGGGAATACGACAACTACGGACTGATCACAGAATAGCCAAATTAGAAAAAAAAAATAGGGGGGGGGGCGTAGTAACAGCATGGCAGCACCAGTCTCCAAGGGCAGCTATAAGTAAAGCATCTAGCTCAACAAAAACAGAGCTCCCGAGGGTAGAACTTAAGGACCTCGAAGCGTATTTCCTGACTACGGAGTGAATACCGAGACACACTAACATCAACCACTTAACTCCTGCCCATTAAAGAAGCTATTTGTGCACGTATACTGGAGAAGAGCGTGCACCACAGAGGCTCCGTTTCCAGACGCCACTATGGGAAGGCGAAACCTGAAACAGACCACCAAATTTTAAAACGATAAGTACCTATGATGCACGACCCAAAAGAACAGGGATCCCAATTCTGTAGCCCACCCCAACCTATGGCTTGCAACTGTCACCACACTACTAAAAATGGAGCGTTTTCATAACAGAATAGAGCTTTCTTACACAATGACATGAACTCCGGTATTGTTCACCCTACTTTGTTATGAGTTGGCACCCGTTTGTTTCTGACCGCGGCACTCCATCAATATACATGGCCAATAAAACAGAGATTTTTCTTAGGAACGCAAAAAAGGCTATTGAAGTGAAGTGTTTGCATCTTTCTTCTGCACTGTTCCCTAGCAGGTTGACCTGGCCCTGAGGATTTCTTCTGGGAGAGTAAGCTCGATTTCTCCTTTGAGAGCCTAAACTGTTTTGCTTCTTGCTTCCACCAGTGTTGCTTGCCATGTTGCGTGGATCTGTTTCTAAAGTTGAAGTTGTGGTTGCTTCACAAGAATCGGCACCGTCTCCTGCACCTGTGTTTGGTTCGCTAGGAGGAAGAGAAACATACATTCCGGGCTGTATAGCTTTGGTTCAATTAAACCATTCCGTTCTTGTTGCAGATTAAACAATAACCCAAATTTCTCTCCTCATGTTCTCTATTTCAGAATGGAGCAATTATTTATCATCTTCTTCCGGCTCAACTGTTAAGTATGCCTACAAGTGAATGGATAAAAAGACAATCTTAACTTATTCCACCAAGATAACTGTTTAAAGGGTGAACTATTTAAAGTACATGAACGGACTGAGAATCACACACGGGTAACTGAAAAAAGTTTCTGAAGTCAATTAATTATATATGATTATTACGTACCAACACTAAGATGATTCCACATCAAAGGATGCAAATATGATGGATGGCAAGAGAAATCTGGTTTCTACTAAGAAATTGGCAATGCACAGAAATGCTAAGATGCTTCACTTGTATCTGAATCACACCCAATACATACCATCAGTTGAGAAGTGTTTGTATCCAACAGATCACGAACATGCTTGATATCCTTGTCATCAAACACTTTGCGGCAAACTGGGCAAAATCATTTCTGATGATTTAGGTGTTCCGAGCTGGACAAATCCAATCCTTCAGACGAATCAATAGCAAGTTAGAAGATAACCCATGAGTGAAATATATAACGAATAAATAAAATTTTTAATATGTGTATACAAAATTTACATTGTCAATAATTGGTACCTTGAAATGGTGCCACTTAACATTTTCATCAATAAATAAAGATCATGAACGTAAAGCAATTGTTGGAAGTCCAGACTGCATTTGTGACCTTTAAAATAATAACGTGGTGACTTAATTGCAACATGCACAAAGAGTCAATTTGAACCAAAAGTTTACATATTTTGCAGAAATAAATAAGTGAGCGTTCAAGTTCACCTCCCTTTGTGGGGCATCACCTCCCTTTATGGGGCGAAGGTTGATAATGAATTCTGAGACAGTTTCAGTTTGTATAAATGGTAAATGAAATCTCAAGGTGCTAAAAATATAACATTACTCGAAACATAAAGGTACATATATGACAAACATTCCCTGCTAATAGGTGCTGAAATTAAGATATTTTAACCGAGCAGTGTGCAACTTAAGAACTTCTATCACTACTGACAGATTTACCATTTTTAATGTATTGCACTACAATAGTAAGTGCCTTTTGAGTCCTAGCACAACAGCAATATGCTGTATCACTTTTGAGAAGGTTGCGACAGTGGCCTCACTGTCCGTACATTTGGTCAGAGGACTAATCTAGCTTGCCGGGAGGGTAGTAACATAATGCTACCAGACTGTGTAATTATTTCTATGTCCAACCACAAATCAGAACCTTTATGCAAAACACAACATACATTGGACTTCCTATAAGAGAAAAGTGAATGAACAACTCAAGAATTCATGCGTAATTAAGTCAACAATCAAACTGGTAGATTAGGAGTTCTAATTTAAACTGCATGAATCTTGTTCTAGGGAATATATACTTAATAAAAAAACTTTTCCAAAAAAAATCTCCCACCTCCATTTACTACTGTACCACTCTTCTTAGAATTGGCATCCTCGTCGTCATGTTGGAGCCATCCCAACCATCTCACAATGCAGTCACTGAAGCGGCAAAATATTAAGCAACCACTAGAGAGAATAGGCTGCGTGCATATGTTTGTAGAGAAGAAGATATCATTAACCTGTGGAAGCAGTGGTAGCATGACATCAACTTCATGAATGGCAAAGCAGAACCATCCTTTATCCTCCGCGACTAAAGGATATAGACATAGTGGACAATCTCTAATTGGATGGATCATATTCGAGAGGATCTCTCCAGCTTCCTGCACGGGAAGTTACGTACATCATGTGAAAAAACAGAACCATTATCAAACTCACAACAACCATTATACTATGCAAAACTTTTCATATCATAATTCCGTAATACCCACTGAGAAGTGAATCTGGGGGCATCTGGGAAACACAGAAGGTATCCTGTTGTGTATTTAAAAAATTGTACATGACACTGGTTTCATTTTGTTCGTTATGTTACTTACTACAATTAAACTTAAAAAAATCTGCAAGTTTTGCAGTCCTCGAGCTGCAAACAATATCTGGCACTTCCTAAATACACTACACTTCATATATTGCAAAGTAGCAATATTATTTTGATAGCATGCATGTTACCCCTTTCCTTTACAATATGATTATTGAGTAAAAAATCAAGCGAAGTATAATAATATGATTATAGTGCATTGGACACTCGAAAAACACATGCAAAGATTGAATGTTTCCACCCTTGAGGAACATGCAAGTATGCAAGTCCTTTTAACACTATGGTATGGCACAATTGTTGTTCTCTACTATACATGAAACAAAAGACAAGGAATAGCTCACACAGAGTCACAAGCATTGGGTAGTCGGATAGCTCATTTGCCTTGTTCTGGATGCTGCTAATAAGATATGCCTGTCTATTCTCATCAAGGCCCTTACTTTCTACAGCAGAAACATGAGGTGGTTCCTTTGAATACTGCAAGTAAAATGCCGCAAAAATGAAATGAATTAGCCCTGAGGCAGTACATAACCCAAATATAAACCATGGTGAATAAGATGGATTTGTTAGGGTGATATAATTTCTAGAAGAGTATCAGCATAAAAAATGATAGCATGATGTTAAATTTAAAGCATGCTAGATATCAAGACCTAGGCATTCAACCATATTAAGAAACTTAGCAATTAAAAAGGTTTAATCGGTGAGACCTCTAGGTCGACGTTATATATGAAGATTTCCAGCAGGATGTTGGGTTGTTGATGAAAGTGAAATGTACACATAAAATATGTGAATACACTAAACTGGAATCAAAACTGGCAAAAAGAGGCTCATAGAAATGGAAGTTTCTAAGGATTCGTATGTGGTTGCTGAACTATGAAATGTTGTTCTTATTTTATAATCCTCTGTGTAAATTAGACACTAAAGTGGACAAAAGTGGGTCAAACATATACTATTCCAATTTGCTGTTACAATGTTTCCAGAACCGAAAGTGTAAAAATGTTGTTCCCGTCGACTTAGGTTTCAGTTAACACAGGCTTCCAATTAAACCCAAATCCATGTACATTCTCTGTGAAATATGTTTATCTATGCAGAAAATAGATTTTCTTTTTTGCTGTTGTTGGCAGGCAAACGGCCTAAACAACAAGCATGTACAACCCAGGAGGCTGAAAAATCATGTCACTGGATATTAAGAGGCATACAGTTGTTTCCTCTCTTTTTATGGGGAACCCCTGAAAAGTTTATAGGGTTCATGTTGTAGAAAGCTATCATGAACTGACGAACACCATCTCATCCTATCGTGCTGCAACCTGCACACATTTGAGAAGGGGATATATACATACCTAAGAGTGAGGGAGTACTCCACACCATGCTGGATGCCTCGACGGGGGCGGACATGGCTGAAACATCGAGGTCCTCCACGGCGACGATGGCGTGGTCGACCCCAACGGCCCCGCTCCATGGCCACGGGAAGAAACCCATCAGCCATGGCAGGAGAACTTCGGCTGCTTCATAGTGCACCGATTCGGCGATACCCGTCTAGGAAACGTGGATAGCTTAGGGAAAGGACGCATCGTGGACTGCTTCAAGGGGGTGGAAGAGAGAGAGGGAGAGATAGAGAGAGAGGGAGGACAAACCAGGGGAGAGAGGAGAGGACGATACGGCTTTTCCCCGTCGGATTCCCCACCTTCCCGCCGTTGCCGCCTCTGCTCTGCCGCCTCCTCTACGTTGCCGCCGCCACGGCTAAGAGACGGGAGGAGAAGAAGATAGGGTTTGGGGAACATGGGGAGAGAGAGGACCCGTGAGAATCTGCCAGTGAGGGCGTATCCGCGTATGTATGATCTGAACCGTCCATGTTAATCGGACGACACCAAGCTACTACAGATCGGCTGATGCCCTTATAATCCAGCCTCAGCTCCAGGCTTAAAGCTATAGATAATATCCATAGGTGGGGGACATAGTGCACATGGCACGGCCCAGGATACTTTGTTTTTTATCAAGCCAATAAAAAAGGAGTCGTCATGTCCTTTTATCGAGGACCTCAATTGAAAAAATATGTTTTACCAAGACTCACTTGTATGAAAAATGCAACTCATTCTTTTTTTTTTAACTCACTGGCTACCCGCTGCCATTTTCAAACTTAATAATGATATTTTAGCAATAAATTCAATAAATCTAACTATAGTGGTTGGTGTTTTATTTTTTTTATTTTTTTTGGAAAGGGAGTGTGTGCAAGTTGTCTATTTCAAGAATAGATTGGATCTATCTTATTGTACTTTAGAATATTTTCTATTATGTTTAGAAAATAAGAAAAGGGTGCATGATCTCAATTCCATGACATTCTCTAGGTGATATGAGTTTGAACATGCTTTAAAAAATGCAAAGAAGGGTACACGAGGATGGAATAAAAAAGAGGAATAAATTTTGTCTTTAGAGAACCGATACTTGTCGATACAGATAGACCGACAAAGTTGAACTAATTTATTAGTTTTTACTAACCCTAGATTCTTTCACTTGATAAAAAATCAATTTTATCCTCTCAAGCTCCATCGTGTACTATTTACTTTAAAGCAAACAACCCAGCGCAAATTTTGCTCGGGACGAATAGAACAGACTATGTCGAGCCAAGAGCATTTTCATTAGTATGAAAAATGATGGATAGCAAAATCCATAATCGATCATATCCTTCAAGTCACACGTTGCTTTCTACCACATCGTTTTAAACAAAGTTTTACCATAACAAACATTCCTCTTTTCATTGCAAAGTGGTATAGAGAATTGATCCAATATGGATGGAATCATGAATAGTCATGGTTTTAGTTTTGTGTATACTAATTCAAACTTGATGTGGATGGAGCAATATGGATAAAAGTAAATTAAGTGTTTATCGGAAAAGCCTCCGCAAAGATCCGATTTATTTAAATCCATATTCTTTCGTATGAATGAAACATAGTTCAAAAAATACTACTAAACAGGTTTGCTTAAGACTTATTTATTATTAAATTCTCATTCTCAACGGATGTCTTGAGATTCTAAATTTTGAAGTGACAAGAGAAGGATCAACTCTTACCCAATAAATAAACTATTCCAATGAATAGATTGAAAGTTTTTGGTAGTTATAGAATTCTCGTACTTCCTTACATCTTCGACTCGAATACCAAAAAAAGTAAGAAAAAAATATAATTAAGTGAATTAAATGATTTTATAGTAGAGGCATATCCAGAATGTGCCTGATAGACACAATTTTTTCATGAAGATATTCAATTTGACTGGACTTAAGACTTTATTAAGTTTTCTGAGAAAGAAAGTGAATGTTTAGAAATGCATCTAATCTAAGAGTTGATAAGATACCATTGTTCTTTTTAATAAATTAATGTGAATAAACGTTTGTCTCGTGCGGAGTACTATACAGAAACAATCTGGGACGGAAGGATTCGAACCTCCGAGTAACGGGACCAAAACCCGCTGCCTTACCACTTGGCCACGCCCCCATTTCGTTTTATGTGACACTAATAAACACTAGTATGTCTAAGTGTGAGAGCTTTGGTGGCTCGATCGCGACGTAAGATAGAAAGAATGGGGAGTTGGGCCTTCGGTTTCCTTTGTGCAGAGTGTAGCATAGACGTGGTGCACCTGATTTTATATTATAGCCATCAGAATGAGTTTATCTTGCAAGATCTTGACTTCTTCGTGCCTTCTCCCTCGACATATCATATCTCCTATGCAGACCTTGTACTTTCGACTTGAAATAGTCGTTGTAGAGATTCTATGCGCCCTTGATCCTATCACGTGGCAAAACTATCCCTCCCTTTATTGAACCCCTGAAGTTGAGAAGATGCTCCGCTTTCTTCTCCAATTATTGAACGATGCTCTTCATCACCCCTATGGATGCATCATTTTCGTCGCCTATCTCACTCTCATCCTCATCCTCGGTGAACTCTTTGTACATGAACTCATCTACGACCTTGTAATCATACTCATCATTCGACTAATACGTGCCTAGAAATGAGCTAAACAATCAAAATTGGCTCCGGCAATTTCACGAACATCTGACGGGCAAGGTGCATGTCTGGTGGTGTAAAACTTACCAGAGGCGTGGCATATGGGGTCATCAGTCGTGCCCGAGGTAGTGGCGGCGAACTTCGAGGGCTTGACTCGGTACATTACAGGTTTGGGGCGACGACGGAGATAGGACGGGAATGGCGGCGCAGGTAGGAAGGGGCGGAGCGAGCGAAAAAATGGGAGGAGGAGGAAGTAGGCGAGGGTTCAGTCCGATTTGGTGTGATCTGGGAGGGTCTGGATGGCCCCACCCCTCTGAAGGGAATATGCCCGAGAGGCAATAATAAAATGGTTATTATCTTATTCCTTGTTTATGATGAATATTTATTTCTCATGCTAGAATTGTATTAACCGAAAACGTTGATACATGTGTGTTTAATAAACAAACAATGGTTCCTAGTAAAGACTCTCTTTTAACTAGCTCGTTGATTAATAGATGATCAAGGTTTCCTGATCATGAACATTGGATATTGTTAATA
This sequence comes from Alopecurus myosuroides, assembly GCA_028641055.1. Classification (NCBI taxonomy): domain Eukaryota; kingdom Viridiplantae; phylum Streptophyta; class Magnoliopsida; order Poales; family Poaceae; genus Alopecurus; species Alopecurus myosuroides. Next base: position 139,740,824 of record CM054061.1, on the reverse strand, counting down.
ACGAGGTCATGTCATTAGAAGAATGATGTGATGAACATATACGCAAAGTGAATATAGCAATGCGATCAAGTCATTAAGTTTATATTGTTATATCAAACATACGAAGTAACTTATTCCTTAGACCATGAGATCATGTCAACCACTAATACCGGAAGGGTGCTTTGATGTCATCAAACGTCACACCATAACAGGGTGACTATAAAGGTGTCGTTAGGTATTCGGAAAGTATTAGTTGACGATGGACCAAGAGTGGGATTTGTCCATCCAATATGACGGAGAGATATACTCTGGGCCTTCTCGGTGATATCACATCGACACCGCTTGCAAGCACGTGATATGATCACAAGGATGTTATATCATGGGAACGAGGAAAGATTACTTGTCGGTAACGAGATTGAACAAGGTATGGTTGGTACCAATGATCTAATCTCGGACAAGTAAAATATCACGAGACAAAGGGAATTAGTCACGACGATGATGGTTCACACGATCACGAGAGTCATCGTTGAATAATATAGGAGCCATCACGGAACTCCAGATCCCGTTGTTGATTGTTGATCGGAGAGGAGTCTCGATCATGTCTATCTTATTTGCAAACTGTAGGGTGACACACTTAAGGTTCGATGACACGTTTGAGAGGATACGGAATATCGAAGAATATTTTGGGCAGCACCGAAATTGTTTCGGGGAAAATTGAAATAGTTCAAGGGGTTTTTCATCGAATGGTTGTTAATAGAATTAACAAATGATTCGATGTGCTATATGCAAAAGTTTGTTAATAGAATTAACAAATGCTGAAGTTTCTAAGTGAAGTTTTAAGGGAAAATGTGTGGGTGTGAGTGGAGTGTCCACTCACATGATGAGGGAAGAGCTGGGGGCACACCCATGGGCTGGCCGCACCCCCCTTGGGCTGCCTTCCCCCTCTCCTATAAATAGAGGGCATGAGCTCCCTCTCTCACACACACTTGCCCACCTCACTTCCTCTCCACCCGCTGCTCCATTCCATGGTCTCCGGCTTGGCGAAGCTCTGACCGTGGGATTCTTCACCACCACCACGTCGTCGTGCTTCTGGAGTTCCGAGGGATCCTCTACTTCCGCGCCCCGCTGGATCGAGGGAAAGGAGGTCATCATCAACCGTACGTGTGACCGATCACGGAGGCACTGCCGGATTGCGGTGCACATCTTCTCGCTATCGGGATTGGTGTGAGTACGATTGCACCAACAACGAGATTTGATCTCGTAACGCTTTTTGTCTTCGAGGTTATGTGTTCTCATTAACCCTCTATTTGCCCGTTGAATTTCGTCTCCTATATTAGATCTTGGCCTTTCGGGTGTCTCTCGCGTAGGAAAATTTTTGTTTTCTATGCAACGACCCCTTCAGTGGTATCAGAGCCAGGATCTATGTGTAGATGTTTTGTACGGGTAGAACACATAGGTGTATGTGGGCGTTGATGATCATGTTATTGCCTCTTTGAGTATTTTATGATCTTAGTGGCATAGTAGGATGAAGCTGCCCCAGACTAAGTTTACGTGTACTATGTACGCGAGAATGGTCTCACTTGTGGCTAAGGGGGTATCCGTTTCTTCTACTATAATTAAGATCTAATCTACGAAGGGTTGTTAAAATGTGTTTATCAACGTTGTGGTTGATGTTCGTAGGTATGAACGGTTCTATCCTCGAAAGCCCTAAGCCACGTAAAATATGCAAAAATAAATTAGAAGCGTCTAACTAGTTTTTGCTGGGCATGTGATGTGATATGGTCGATGTTACAAATTTGATTATGAGATGATCTCTTTTTTAAATTATTGATATACCGGAAGGTATCCATATGGTTGTCTTATTATTGACGGACAATCAAGATTGGGGTACAATGGAACTTGGTACCACGCCGGTGGAATGATGGAGATCATACCATGATGCACATGATGAAGATCAAGTGCAAGAAGGACCATATCATATCACGTTATCCTTTCATGTGATGTATGTGATGTTAATCCTTTTATGCATCTTGTTTTTCTTAGATAGCGAAGGTAGCATTATAAGATGATCCATCTCACTTAATATCAAGATAATAATGTGTTCTTCCTTAAGTATGCACCGTTAAGAAAGTTCGTCGTTTCGAGACACCACGTGATGATCGGGTGTGACAGACTCAACGTTCGCATACAACGGGTGTTTTCAAGCCTAGCATGTACAGACATGGCCTTAAAACACACGCAATACTATGGTTCTACTTGGCTAGCCTAGCATGTACAGACATGGCCTCGGAACACGTAACCGAAAGGTAAAGCATGAGTCATATGGATGATATGATGAACATGTCGATGTTCGCCTTTGAAGCTACATCATCTCACGTGATGATCGGTTTTGGTGTAGTGAATTTGGTTCGTGTAATCACTAAAGACGACTAAGAGGGATGTTATTTTTGAGTGGGAGTTTATGGCATAATTTAACTTGAACTTATTTATCATGAACAACCAATCAAAGTGAATTTGCACAAATTGTAGTATTCATTGGCATCCACATAACTACCTTATACTTAGATTGCTAATTGAGATATAGCATGATCTGGTAAAAATCATTTAAGATTGGTACCGTATTAGTGAAATTTAAAATTGAATCCTATTGTAGATTTTCGGTATTTTCTACCTAGCTCTATATGATTAATGATTGATTTATCTAGAGAGCAACTAATTCCTACTTAGAATCCAGAGTCATGGTTGCTTCCATATTACTTTATCTTCAAAAGAATGTTTTGTTGATCAAGGTGATTTAGGAACTGAAAATAGTTGTTTTCAGAAACAATCAAGTGAAAGATATATTGATATCTAGAAATTTATTTGTGGCAACATCACTGAGTATAATTTAGCGTGACAATGTTTCCTTATATTATCTGAATATATGCAATGATTGAAGACGCTAGGCGTTTGAATATTCCAAGAAGTTGGGCGCTAAAAATTATCCTCTAAATTCCTTCCTTCGAGCTATATTAGCTTAATCATAAAATTGTTATGATGGGATGGATTAAAAGTATGGGTAAAGTCGTTTACCTTACTTGGAGATTGCTAAGTGTGGAATCTAGAAGAATACTATTAACATGGTGATATTAGTAGAACAATCAAACTCAAAGTATGACTCAATTGGTGATAGTATATTACTAACATGCCAAAGAAAATGAGCTAGTACGACTAGTATTGTTTGATGTTGAATGATTCTTCTGTAAAGGAAAGGGAATATTGAAAATAGAATTACAAAAATATATATGGCAGAAAAGAAGATAACTAGAAAAGTCCAGCTCAGTAGTATATGCCTGATATACAAGTTATAGATGTATTACTAGTTAACAAAGTATTTTTTGGGTATTTTGATACCACATTGGTTGGTATGAGTTGTCATACAAAGCAACGTAATGCAAGAAATACAAGGGACTAAAAGAAACTAGTAATAGATATGGAATCGATTATGACAAGAACAGTAATAAAGTGTTATTGTGTTCATTGTCGTATAGAACCAAGCATTCAAGATTTATTTTAAGAACTTAATAAGTTGTTATTTTGTTCTGGTCTTTTGTGAGAACAAATGAGATTGTTCAAACTATGACCATATTCCATAATTGATGGATATGTTAATATAAATCATGTTGGTAAAGTAAACATCTATAAGACTAAATGCTAAATGTTGCAAGACGTAAAAGAGTTTCACTTAAATTGTGACACCACCGTTTTAGTTCATATCAGAAAAAAAACATGAAGGAACTCCGTATTGATGGACTTCTATAGTCATTTTGTTTTGAATAAATTGACGCTTGTGAGACCTCTTCCAAAAGATGAGTAAAATTCTGTTCATAGTCCAAAGTAGAATGGACGACTAATTTAGTGGAGATTATACATATGGATGTATATAGTCCATTATGTGTAGTCATGTATGGTGGATTAATTTTTTCTTCATAAAATTATGTCGATGATTTGAGTAGATATGTGAGTATATATACTTAAAGAGAACGGAGTTTGACATTTTGAATGGGTTCAAATGGTTGTTAATATGAAGTAAAAATCATTGTAACAAGATAATCAAGTATTTATGATTGGATCATAAAGGATAAAGTTTGAGTTACAAGTTTAGCAAAACATCTGAGAAGTTGCAGAATTGTTCTACAACTTATATTACTCGAATTACACCACATTAGTTTGGAATGTTCAAGAGACAAAATCAAACCTTGTTGGACATGGTAAGATTAATAAAAATGCCATTATAATTTTGTAGTTTATACATTAGTGACAACCGCTTTTCCACTGAAAAGAGCACCATCATGATCCGTTGAAATTGACAACATATAAGATATGGTTTGGGTAGTGACCCGAATTGTCATTTTCTTAAGTTTTGGTATGCATAGCGTGTGTAAAATGTTTACAAACCAAAATAGGATAAATATATGTTTATAAGGTTATCCCAAATAAAACATTGGGTATTTCTCCTATCACCGAACCAAAAGACAAATGTTGTTTGTCACAGAGGGTTGATTTCTCGAGAAAATAGTTCTTGCGAAACAAGTGAGTGGGAGGACAGTACAAACTCAACGAGATTAGAGAATCTTTGTTATCATGTCAAGAGTAGCGCAACACTGGAAGTTGTTTAGGGGTTTCCTATTTTGACTAAGTAGAAGACACTACAAATGTTGTAGATACTTCAAATGAGTTTGCGAACTAAACCACTAAAGTCCCAAAATTTTGTACTTAGACCAACTTATGGTTTAAGAGTAAAGTGTTGTTTTGACAACAAAAGGACCTGGACCTTATAAAGGAAGCAAATGATGGGCCCTGACTTCGTAAAATTGACTATGAGTCATTATATCCTCCATAGTATCCTTGTATGAATATCAAGTATGTGACTTGGTAGTTATTTCGATAGGCTTGATGCCTAACGATAGCAAAAGGGTCTATATAGCGACAAAGACATGGATTTTTACATCCTTTGAAAGTTGTACTTATCGAAAAGTTGTTTTCGACGAAGTTCAAAGAGTTGACTACTACAAGATTTTGATCTTCCGTAGTCATGTTTTAGTCTTTGCGGATAGTTCTAGCAAAAGTTACATATTATGATATGGCAGTTGAATAACAAAACCAACTCTCCTCTCGAGGAAGTTTGATCAAAGATGTGTACTTGACACAATATGAGAGTTTTGTAAAATTCAAAAGGTTGATAGAAAGGTATGCACACTTCAATGGTTGAAGCAAGCATAACGAAGTTGAAATATTTAACTTAATGAAGTTATCAAAAGAGTTTGATTCCATCATGAACGATAAAGATGCTTGTAGAGTTACAAGAAATTAAGTGGGAGCGCTATGACATATTTCCAATACTTTATGTAGATGACGTATGGTTGATTGGAAAATATGTATTTTAAATTAACACGGTTAAGATTTTCATATTGATAAAAGGCTTAGAAGATATTGGGCATCAATATCTATAAAAGATGGATTGAAGCGCCTGATATGATTGAAGCCAAATTACATAGATGAAATATTGAAGTAATTCAATATCGAAATGACAAGAAGGAGTTATTGTCACATGGAAAATAATTGAGCAAGATTCAAGTGTTTTGACACATGATGAGCATCATTGAAATTGAGATTTCTAAGTCATGTTTCCATGCTATGTACACAACCAGATGAGTCCTATGCTATAAAATGTTATAGCAGGACAATTCATATGATGATTAGACAACAGTGGGAGAGATCCTTGTGTCATTTTAGAAATGCTAAGGATATGTTTTCCTATGTAGTAATGACAGAATATTAGTTGTAATATGTTATACTAATAGTCTTGTCATTTAGTCAAGTAATTTTATCTCAATTAAAATATGTGATGAAGGGTAGCACAATAGGCTGGAAGAAAGTTCCATGCTAGATTTGAAAGAGTTTCAAAATTAAAATATTGTGACAGATACTACAACAAAGGCTAAAGTATATCGTTGTGTTGACAACTGATAATAAGCGTATTTTGTGTCAAGGAGTTCTTTATTGAACTTGGTGAATTTCCAAGAATGCTAACACTATGAAGCTACATTTGTTAGTGACATTGGATTAAGCTGAGGAATTAAGGTTTCACCGATTGACCAAATATATACAAAGACATCTCATTAGAGAATGAGTGATGCGTGTAGACGCAAAGAACATGCAAATACAATAGGAACTGAACAGTTCAGATATTTTTGATGACGTTTACCACATGCGAAGCATGGTAATAACACTGAAACGCCATATGTGTTAAGTTCTTACAGACTAGATTATTGACTCTAGTGCAAGTGGGAGACTGAAGGGAATATGCCCGAGAGGCAATAATAAAATAGTTATTATCTTGTTCCTTGTTTATGATGAATGTTTATTTATCATGCTAGAATTACCGGAAACATTGATACATGTGTGTTTAATAAACAAACAATGGTTCCTAGTAAAGCCTCTCTATTAACTAGCTTGTTGATTATCAAGGTTTCCTGATCATGAACATTGGATGTTGTTAATAACGGGGTCATGTCATTAGAAGAATGATGTGATGAACATATACCCAAAGTGAATATAGAAATGCGATCAAGTCATTAAGTTTACATTGTTATATCAAAAATATGAAGTAACTTATTCCTTAGACCATGAGATCATGTCAATCACTGATACCGGAAGGGTGCTTTGATGTCATCAAACGTCACACTGTAACAGGGTGACTATAAAGGTGCCGTTAGGTATTCGGAAAGTATTATTTAAGGATCATGGATCAAGAGTGGGATTTGTCCATCCAATATGACGGAGAGATATACTCTGGGCCCTCTCGGTGATATCACATCGACACCGCTTGCAAGCACGTGATATGATCACAAAGATGTTATATCATGGGAACGAGAAAAGAGTACTTGTCGGTAACGAGATTGAACAAGGTATGGTTGATACCAATGATCGAATCTCGGACAAGTAAAATATAGCGAGACAAAGAGAATTAGTCACGACGTTGATGGTTCACACGATCACGAGAGTCATCGTTGAATAATATAGGAGTCATAACGGATCTCCAGATCCCGCTGTTGATTATTGATCGGAGAGGAGTCTCGATCATGTCTATCTTATTCGCAAACCTTAGGGTGACACACTTAAGATTCAATGACGCGTTTGAGAGGATACGGAATATCGAAGAATATTTTGGACAACACCGAAATTGTTTCGGGAAAAACTGAAATAGTTCAAGGGGTTTTTCATCGAATGGTTGTTAATAGAATTAACAAATGATTCAAGATGCTATATGCAAAAGTTTGTTAATAGAATTAACAAATGCTGAAATAAAGAAATAAAAATATTTTATTTATTTATTAAAAAAAACTATTGGATTTTCTAAGTGGAGTTTTAAGGGAAAATGAGTGGGTGTGAGTGGGCTGACCGCACCACCCTTGGGCTGCCTCCCCCTCTCCTATAAATAGAGGGCACTAGAGGCTGGGCGCCCCTTGGGGCGCCTCCTGGCCGTACGATGGTAGTCCAATCGCATGCCAATCTTAAATTGGCTTCCGCCAACTCATGTATCAACTTTGTTCTCTCGATGGAGCGGCGACACAATTCTTTTTGGAATATTATGATCTTCCTTCTAATGTTTCCAAAGGCGATCAGGTTCAGAACCCTCACTAACAACAATTGCTAGTTATTAAAAAAAGACTGCTTCAGTAGCTGCAAAAATGGTACTACATATAATGCACGAGGGAAATACTTCACAATTTTTCTAGTTCACATTGTTTCTAGAACATCAGATACATGTTATCCCTACAAATAACTTATTCATCATCCTATCAAGTACTTATTCACTTGATAAAGAAAGGCTTCCAGTCCGGTTAAAGAATGAAGCGCCATCTTGAAAAATGAAAGTGCGAGGAATTAAGTGACTTGTGACCTGCATTTAGCGATAAATTTGGTAAGCAGAGGATATCTATATAATATCAAAACATAAATTTATATCGATGTGGCCTAAGAGGCTAATTCATTATTTGCACTTTACCTTTTTCCCAAACTCATCAGTCAACTTGAATGGCTCACATGCAATTATGTCTAGGACTGGAATTAAAACTCAGAACTCGCGAGTTAAACGAGTAGCTCGCAACTCGACTCGGCTCGGCTTGAACTCTTTGTCCAACGAGCCGAGTCGAGTTTTCGTTTTTCGACTGTAAACGAGTTCAAGCTAAACGAGCCGAGTTTACCGAGTACTCGTTTAGCTCGTTTAACTCGGTCAAAATAGTTTTTAATGATATTCTTGTTTATTTGAATACTTTTTTACTGATTATTGTAGTTTGTTTACTACAAATTGTTTGATGGTGACATATTTTCACTGATTATTGTGATGATTTTATTATACATGACTCAAATAATCAAAAATAATTATATATACATTATATAATGTTAATTTTTTGTACTTTTATAAAATTAGATAAGTTAACGAGTAGCTCGCGAGCTACTCGCGAGTTCACCGAGCCAAGCCGAGTTTTGATTTTGAACTCGTTTGTTGAACGAGTCAAGCCGAGCTCGACTCGTCAGTTGACCGAGCTTGAGCGAGTCGAGCCGAGCCGACTCGGCTCGGCTCGAATTCCAGCCCTAATTATGTCTAAGCCCATGAACCTGGAGTAGAGCGGCCACATCTTTATGGTAAATTCAGATAAGTACCTTGTTAACCTTAAAATATATTTTTTTGCTTAAAATACCTGGTTTGTCTAGTACGGCACCAATTTGGAAGTTAACTCAACAACAATAGATATGGGGGGGATAAGAGGGAACCATAAATGCATTTCTAGTTTCACTTTTCACATCACCCGAGCGTTTATGAACAATGGTTGCAAAAGAACAATAAGTGTATGAATAACAATACCAAGGTTTTTCATTTCCTCCCATAAAGTTAATCCAACAATAGAATTCTAATTAATTAAATTTAGAATTGTGTGCTCTTATTGCAAATACTTGGATGTGCTATTGGCAACAGACGGCAACAAAGGCATATATTACACGAAAATATGTATTGTGCTTCTTCACCCGGCAGCGATAAAGAGGGATGTTACCTCTGACTCTCTGAGAGTTCTACATAAGATTATACACTTTGCAGTAGATAAGAAAACTAGACGAATAGCGCGCTTCGCCGCGCCGACTGCATGGCGTGGCCAGTGCGGTAAACTCGTGTTCTTACAGGAATTTAAGAGTTTGGCATACTGGCAACTGCGCATTTGGCGGTAATTGATGATTTGAGTCCAGTATGTCATATACACAAGCCGAAGTGCTACCCAGAGTGTCATTTTCACTAAACAAAAAAAATGGAGAGACTGGACTTTGCATGGGGAAGTTAACTATGGTCTAAATCTGTTTACAGTGTGCTGCAGGGATAAATTCATGAACTATTGATAGGTTCTGCATATATCTGACAGGAAACAAAACTCTGCTCTTGATAGATATCGTGAGGAACAACATAGCTAATCAGATACAATCTTGCACCTCCATGTATGTCATGATCTTGTAGCAGAGATGTTGACCTAGTAGAAGAAAATACACTTATCTGAATACCATATGAAGAACTGAATAAGAAAATACATGTTATTCTGGGAAATAATAGGCCTCACACATGTATCAGTAGCATGCCCTGATAACCTCCGTCGAATCCTGAGTAGGATATAAATGTAGCGGGCATTAAAAATAAATAGTTTAATGTTGGATCGCATATAAAAACTGTAAATTAGAAGTTAATCACGGCCAAGCAACACAAGAAACAAATATTTTACTATAGATTTGGACACCTTAGAGTCTAAAGGAAGAATCTTCCTAGAAACTTGGGTACATAAATGGCTTCATATAAATCTGGGCACAGATCAATGTATTCTCTAACAAAAGATTTCTCGCATTCATATCTTATTTGAAAGCACTCATATAACAACGAAATTATCGTAAAATCACAATTTTCACATTCTATATCCTAAAACATCACATACTCTTGTACCTTATAATTCCTGATATCGAGCCAGAAGTTAACAAACAAAAATGTGAATAGAAAAAAAAATCTCCAACATAACTTCATTCCCCACCTTGTGGACAAACAAAGCAATATCATTTTCAAGTTTTGGAAGTTCCCTTCTAAATAAACCATTAACTCTTCCATTAATGACCGTGTACGAACATATTTCTTTACTCCATTGAAGAAAATCAACTAACCAACTTCAAAGAAAATATAAATTTAACAACCTCTGTCTTCAATCTTGTTATGACTTGGAAAGCACACGGTTTTGCAATGTCAGGTTGTGCAGCAGAGAAGTAGCGGCAAGTGCGAACTCAAACCACTATCTTGGACAGACAGACACAACCCCAGATCTTGAGCAACAACAGGGCTACCTGAGGTGACAATCGGTTGTCGTCCACCTGCTGCTTCCGTTTCCTCGCGGACAAGCAACTGTTGATGGACCTCCGGCAATTCCCCGAGCGACGACGTGCGCCAGCAGACATCATATCTTATAGGCGGATGTGCACATCTAGGAAAGGCAATGGCGAGGCTCATCACATGGAGCAGCAGGCTTGTCCACCTAAGCGTCAATTCCACGCCCTCCACCACGAGGCCACGACAGCAGCACCGGAGGACCCATGCAAGAGGTCGTCTAGGCCGGGCCGAGCACACAGAGCCACAGAGGAGGGCCATGCACTGGATTGCATTTAGTAGCAGTGGACCTACACAGCCAGCACCCCACCACGAACACAAGGCCACCGATTGCAAGCGCGCTTTGCCGCACCGCCTACATTCCTCCATGACACAGCGTTGCCGGCATGGTAGAAATGTAGAATTGCAATTGCTCTAACCCATAACTCCCACATATATCAATCTTCTCTCAGAAACATTACACATATATCCCAGTATATTTGGGATGAAAGCTGACACTCACACTCCGAGATTTTTGCAAGATGAACACCGATATTACTCCCTCTGTACAGTAGTTGAGCTTGTTAAAAAGGCCTATATTGTGAAACAGGGGGATTAGTTGATATTATACTATGTTATATGGCATTGCCCAGACCAAATTCTGCTGAACGTTTTCCATATTTGCTGTAACATTGATAAGGGTGCAAGAGGTCGGTATCAACTATCAATGCAGATGTAGCTTAAACTACCATCATAAGTAATCAAAGTAAGCAAAATCTGAGAAAATTGTTGCCTAAAAGATCAGCTGAAAAAACATCAGAGGGAGTGTTCTCTTTTGAGCTAGTTTGCAGGGCTATGCCAATATCAGCAGCTACCAAAGATTTTTTTTATCATTTATCTCATCTTGAGCCTGTGTACAACCTTATTAACAACCAAATTGGGATTTCCATCATATTATATACAAACAATCACTCTAGAAAGATTTTAATTTTAAAAAATACACAACATCAAGGTATTCTTTTTTAAGTAGATGAACACAACATCTAGGTATCATTCTAGAAAGCTGCTGCGGATTTGAAGGTGGGCATCAGGGAATAAAGCACACACGGGATATGGCTAGTAAATGTATCCTTATAGACTGAAACGGTAAGGATTTAAAAATGGATATATGAATAAATCAAATTAGATTGGAAAGGTAGTAAAAAATATTCTTGCAATTTGAAACGATCAGGACTCTTAACTATTTCCGCTTGAAAAATTGTATATATGCGTGACCATGCGGCAATACTTAGCTATCAACATCCACCATTCCAATGATCTTTACCTCGTAAGCCATATACTTAACTGCTTAGTTAAACGTTGCCGCAAATATACTACGATTTTTTGCAATTGAAAAATTAGGAAGAGGGGGATCAAACCCTGGTAGCTAAAATGACAATAGTGCAACATGGTAGTTGGTATCTATTCTTGCAGTATAAAATTTAGAAATCATGGAAAGCTCATTTTTTCTAAACATCATTCATTCGGACAAATGTATTCTAGAACAAAATATATTCGACAACCAAAAAACAACCAGTCATTTCTGCCACAATCTCATCGAGCAGCTCAAGAAAGTCTGCTCACACTCATGTCAACGGATATGAACACCCAGCCAAACTGCAGAATATAGGAGAATCCTTAGGCTGATACCTAGTCTCAGACATGACTGTACGCCAAACTAAACATTTTTCACCAAAGGAAATATAGCTCAAGATCAAATCCAAAACAGAAGTGGGAATACATCCATGAATCTAGTGAACTTAGGGTCGACTGAGTGCCACCCGGTGCACGTGTAAACCAACAAACAGACATGGGTTCTTTTCTACAAAATTATGGATCTAGGCCTAATCTACTCCACACATATCAGAGGAAGGAGAGAGAATTGCACAAACATAGCAAGAGATGGAGGGAAGTTATTATCGAGGTGATGACCCTATGGTTTAGATTAAGTACTTCCATCCGACCTCTAAAAGGAGTACGCACTGCAATGAGCAACTGAGCATGGGCATGATCGTACAAAAGGGCATGGATCAGCGCACATCTGTAGGTTCAAGAAGCCTTATGGTAAAGAAGACATGTAAAATGTACAAAGAGATAGGCCCTCACTGATAAACTGGAGAAAAAATTTCTTAACTCAAGTGACCATGTGGCTTGATCAGAACGAAGCAGTAAACAGTCAGGAAGAAAAGACGCATCGAAAAGAGAAAAAAAAGAGCACCTGCACAGGTCAGGCCTAACGCCGTTCCGTCCTTCACATCAGCATAAAGCTGATCAAGCTTCATCTTGTAGACACGCGAAACGATATCAGGCCTATCAGCAGGTCTCTGGCCGGGCTCGAACCTAAGAGCGTCTGCGATTATGTCCCATTTTGGGTTGCAGGTAAAAGTGACAAACAAATCAGGAGCACCATAGGACCGACAGATTGCTATAGCATCCTGATAGTTCTGCACCATGTAGAGCCGAGACCCAACAAAACCAGAAGGCCAGAAAACCCTAACACTCCTCCCAGTGACCGACCCCTGCCCCCGTGGCGTTAGCTATACCTTGATATGTCTCGCTCCGCAACTTGTCCTGATTATTGATAATGAAAGCGAGCCTATTCGCCTCAACACAGGCATAAGCATCAACCACCACCTGCTGAGAAAGCGCCCGCAGCACAGGATTGGGTTCACCTGCCCACTCCTATAATGACAACGGTATGCATAGTACTCCAACACGCTAACCTGAGACCTGCCCCCAGCTAAAACAGCATAAGGGCCAACATACTTCATACCCAACCCTTATCACCATACAGAAAAAGCAAAGGATACTTGAGAGACATGAGAGCAGGATGCAAAGGAGAAATCCGCTTCAGCGGCCCATCAGCCGGCTCGACAATAATGTCAAACTTACAACTATCGGCATCAAGATCACCCACTATCAAAGCCGCTAACTCAGGTGCAGACGGAGGGCTATATACCCTCAGATCGTATGACTCAGAGCCGACAATCCGAATGCTAAAAGGAGCATAAGACATCTCAACACGTTCCCTAGAAACTCGGATCATCCTAAACTACTTCACCAAAGACCAAAGCATTACATTCGTTGAGCATTGCCATAAGAGAGGCAACAATCCCCCCGATCCACACCACCCTCAGCATCCCCGCCGTCAAGCACAGCCATCCCATTCTCAAGCTCATTCACGGTATCAAAAACATAAAGGTGAGCAAACTTTGGCATCTTAAAAGGCGGAGGCACCAGGGAGCCAATGCGATGACAAGGAAGCCCATTAATCCAAAAAAACATAAGGGCCCCGTCCCAGATCTTGACACTGTCATCGACATGAACCCCCATCGAAGAAAATGCAACATGATGTTATAGGACCTAATCAACCACATCAATCCGCTGGACTGGCCGCCTCCACCAAACCTCATCAAAAAATCAAGAGGAGCCGGCCACTGCTTATATGGATCCAAATGAACCCTACCACCCTTGCAGCACTGCCTATAACACATTCTCCTCAAAGTTATAGCACTCGGACCAATAACGCGCTCGTCATACCAAAAGAAAGCTCCGCAATGAGTGCAGGTATACTCAGGACCGCCAAGGTACACTCTGTCTCTGAAAGAAGTTGCGCAGAAAGAAACAGAGCACACGGGCAGATGAAAGAAAAACCAAACGCCCAGCAAAAGGAGCCAGAATTATAGCGAGAGCAAGAAAAGCACAAACATACCTTTCAAATAGGAAACATAAGCCCGAGTCATCCTACCAGGACGTCCATCAACCAAAGGCGGAGGACGAACACCTAAAACAAAACGCACAAAAAATCGATCAACACACAGGCAGCGGCACATACAGGAATCCCAAAAAAAAGGCCAAAGACACTCAGAAACAACACCGAAAAGATGAAGCCTCCTACGAAGACGACGCCTCCGACGATTCTCGCGCGACATAGCAGCACCCAATCGAGGGAAAAACAGTCATCTACAACAGAGGAAAAATTATCAAATAGCAGCGTCGCGGCAAGAGGGAAACCAAGAAATGGAAAGGAAGGCGGCATACCAGGACGCCGGCGCGCAGCAGGAAGAGCGCCAAGGAACTGCGGCCAGAACGGAAACAGAGGAGCGCCGTCCCCGGAACAGGAAAAAAAGCAGGCACGTAAGCAAAAGCAGGAACTTGCACCGAAGGCGCCGACAGGCGCAGCGCCACACGCCGCCGTTAAGCACTGCCCGAAGCCACTACAAACAGGACGCCTAAATCAGAGCAACTTTCTCAGTGGCCATAAAGAAGACTACCTTAAGCAAAATAATATCGTCCAAATAATTAGGTGCAGCTGCAACACCTGCAAAAATAATCATGTGTTATTCTAAATGATTCCAATTGCATCAATAAAATGCACCCTTTTTAAGAGAAGAGGCAAATCGCAAGCAAAAAGCAATTTTCTGGGACTTAGGTTCCTCAGAAGCATTTGTATGTGGTCATGATTTCAATGAAGATGATTTCATAGCTTGGTGATGAAGAAAATTGTGTGATCTGGTAGCTAAATATCGATATCATCGACATTCAAAATCCTAACAATCTATTTAGAAACACATACACTAAGTAATAAGACCATGCCGAGGAACTAATCTTGTTTGTTTAAAGATCAGAAATTTAAGCTTGACTTCACAATTGCGCACCATGCAGATATTTAATTTCCACAAATACGTGGGATGGTTTATCTCACAACCGTTCAACTATGCAACTAAATTATTATACCTTAGACCAATGATTTTATAGACCGTACAATAAGCAATGTCCTCTAAAGTTTAAACACCGGACCGGTGTCCAGCAAACAAATAGCACATCAGGTAGCAGCATCGTATCTCCCACCTCTATCATTCCTCTCAATCTCTCACATTCCTCTCAGCGTTAGCAGCAAGAAGCAGAATTATGCCTTTCACAGGCAGGAGTGGCATCAAGGCAATGGCAAGCAGCATGACGGCCTCTTCTTTCTTCATTGCACCTCGCTCCATGCGCGGCGCCAGGATTTTCAGGTATTTGACGTAAAAAAATCCCATCACAGCAATATAAAATACAAAAATTCACAGTACAAAAAACTGGACAACAACTGTAACTCATTGGAAAGAGAATCACTCACATTTTCGTCTAGGAAATCAGCTCCAATAGATATCGGATTTGGTGTTGAGGTAATATTCATACGTTCCAAAATACTACACTTCTCTAGCTTGTTCTTCATTTTTCAGACCTACAAATCCATAAATAAATCAAGTAACTAAGGATCGTCCTCTAATCTCAATTGGGCAAATCAAAAAAAGAAGAAGATTGAAGCACTTTGCCTGCACTCATGGCCTGAAATTCTGAATTATAATAGTATCTAAATGATGTGGCCGGGGAGGGGTGCTATGGGCAGGCGCTGCACTATTGCTGCTGCTGCAATGTCGCACACTCGCACTGCAGCCGTTCTTGCAGGAACACCCAATACGGACGCGCCGCTTGCTGCCATTCTTGCCGGAGCACAGAATACGGACGCGGCTGGCCGCCGTTCCGAGCTCAGTGCGGCGGCATTGTTGGGGGATCAAGGACGGAGAACATGCTGGACCGACGAAAACGAATGGGTGTGGCCGCGGCATGACAGCACAGCGCACCGGAGATTTAGGCGAGCCGAAGAGCGGTAGATGGGTCGAGGCGTAGAATGGAGAAGGGTTTTGGGGGGGGGGGCGGGGGGGTCGATGCCGTTTTGTGGCTGGGCGATCTCGCCGCGGTGGCGCAGGCCCAGGAGCGCGTCGCCATGCTCGATGGCCTGGTTGTCCTCAAAGTGCGCCGTCATAGTTGGAGTGGGCAGCCATAGCGCAAACGGGGGAGACGATGGCGAGAAACCGATGGCCCGGCATGGCGCCAAGGAGGTGGATGAGGTGCTCTTTGTGGATGCAGGTTGAGTCGCGGTGGGAGCGTCAGGAAGGAGGCGGCGGCGGCATGTGAGATAAGGAGGACGCGTCCGTCATGGCCTAGGGCATGCGTTGACTGTGATTTTTCTCCACGAAGAGCAAAGCAGACCGAAAGGGCCTACATGCAGCGAGAGGAGGCTGAAAAGGCCCACAATCAGCCGGACAAAACGACGCAGATGGCCTGAGAACGCTCGCAATCCACGGAGCTTATAGCTAAAGTTAATGCTACAGAAATAGAAAAAGGGGCACACCTCATTGTTTTCTTGAGCTCTAGCTTGTAGGTTTGTTCAACCTGCTAGATGAGCAATTCATTTTGTCCTGGGCACATAAAGATAGCAAATGAATCCACACTGAATAAGACAAAAATATGTAAATTACGGTTAAAGCTAAAAAGTGCATACTGCATCAAAATGGAATCGGGAAATTATCCTTCTTAGGGGAATCGGAGGATTATATAGAATCAAATAATGAGCAGAACTGTTGTACCTGAGTATTAGCTATCTTGGTGACCTTGTTTGGCCTAATTACGAATTTGGTAGGCTGTTTTCCTTTTCTCCGCACCCTCTCACTTGTCACCATTTTCTGAAACAAATTAGAACAATCAACCACTTCATAGAAAATAACATGCATTTAAGAAATTATCAAGCAAAAGTATAAAAAACCTGAGGATGTGAAAATACGATGGACATACTTACAAACTTATATTAATCAACTCATTTCCACCCAGAACTTATCCTAGTACACCCCATTTATGTGCAGAGTTTTAAGATGGTTCATAAAATGGAAGGTTGTAATAGTTATATCTTGAGGAGCACAAAGATCAGCTACGTAGCCTATTGTTGCTAGGTATTTTTTTAATATGAAGGGACAAAGCAAAAAAAAAAGGACTACAAAACACATATCAGGAGCTGCTCATCATACATGCATGTATAGCTATAGGATTTGTAACCAGAGCACCAAATTACGAGGATAAAAATTGTAGCTCCCCTGTAAGGATAGACACGGAGGCGCCATCTTAACCTCCAGATCTAGCTTCAAAGAATCAAGAGCCTATCTCAAGCTAAAAATTGGATACATGATGAGTTCTTAGACCTATGAATAAGACAAACGTACCTATAATTTTAATGCTTGATTTATGCATCATCTGTAGATGTAAATATGTTGGTTTGTAACCCTATGACGTTCAGAAACTTGTAATCCAAGATGTAGTATCTCCAGCGGGATTCAAGCAAAATAGAGACAAGTGCATGCTAATCTGAGCTGCCTCATTTGCTCCAGCTCCAGCACCTCCTTCTTCTATGACTATGTCCTATGCTTTTATAATTATGTCGCAAGTTTACTCCAAACCTTAGCACCCTAATCAGGGACAAGAAAATAGAAAATCAAAAGGCGAATTGAACAACAAGTGGAGCTATCACACATAGATAAACCTGACGTTATCAAAAGATAAAATATAGTAACAACATCATCCTTATTTTATATTGATTTCTCATATACGCTTAAATTAACAGGATAAAATACTTGGGAAAGATGAAAGGATAACGTCCTTTTCCAGATATACTTGCCTAGATTTATAGCTGATATAACGTGTGAAATATAAATTTTGTTGATGTACACAAGCAGGCTATGGTACTAAGTAGCCAACGATGAATACCTTACCAGTTCCAGTAGAATCCAACTCATGTAGAAGCCTTCTTGATTTCACCACGAATCTCCCGACTGACTTGAAAGACCATGGATGATGAATCTCCAAGCAGGTTGGTCAGTCTTCAACGTTTCCTAACACCAGAACAGTACACTGTCAAGATCCTACCGGAAAGAAATAAATGCGAGTAATTGTACTTTAAACAGAGAGATACTTCAAATGATTTCCCGCAGCTAACCGAGCCAAGAATAAGCCGTTATAGAAATTAAAGATTTATTTTGAGCCATGCATTGTATTACAATTTCTTCGCAATACATTAATAAACAAATTCCACTGCAAGTTTCCATGCAAATTGAATTAGAACAATACCAACCGCTAGCAGGAACAAACCCCGCGATAATAGTTTTGCCTAGCAAGCTCACTTAACAAACCTAGCGATAATGGTGCTGATACTCTGCTATGTCTCATGAAAAGTGTTTAACAGAAAGGTAAGCAAGGAAGATGAAGGTTACTTTGGAAAAGCTTTGACAGAAATACATCCTCTAGTGCATCTGTAATCTAAACCATATGAAATGGCTGGTTGAGGGCATTTTGAGCATGACTACAACCACCATGGTTGATCAGGCATTACCCTCTCAATTGTGACGGCACAAAGGAAATCCATGTTCCGCACAATAAGGAAGACGAAAAGCTAAATAATCTCACTCGCGATGCCAAAATTAGGATAGATACTTTAGGAGCGCAGAAACACATACAAAAAGATATGCAGTGAGTTTAATCAATTTGAGTTTCCATTATTGTTAGCTACAAAATGTAACAACCTAAAATGTGTCAATATTTACAATGGATAAGACATCATAACGCAACACAGGGCTGATCTAGTGTATATCCAGACGATTCAAGAAGAGTATAAATCATAGAAGTGTTCCCCATTCTGCTTGTGTGTGCTTCTTTGTTAGCCAGACCAGATTCAAATGAGACAACCTACAGGCAAACAACTTACTCAAAAAGAAACCGCTAATAAACTAAATGGTAAGAGAAAAAAGTTAATAATCTACTAACTTCAACAATTTTAAGATTACCAATAAAGGTGGTATGATTAAATATATAATTCTAGAAAGTTTTCTCTCGAGAGTACTACAGTCTATTATCATTACCTCAATTCCAGGATTATGAGTAAAGCACGGTTCATATGAAATACTGAAGCGCTGCACCTCGTTGCCAATATTCCCTAGCAGTCATCTAAAAATATGAACAAAGATCAAATCAGGTAATCAGAAAATATCCATTGATCTTATAATTCGAATCTGAATTTCATAGCAAAATTACCTACAAATATATCACGGGATAGAACTCAATATTTGATGTTCTTTTTGCAACGTATGTCTCTCTAATCTATAGAGGAGCCAGAGTCAGTTAAGAGGTTGATCCCCCCTTTTATCAGCAAACAGTTCACAGCAACACCGGTCATAGAAAAGTAACACCAAGAGAAAAGGGTCAAAGAAATCTCACACATCATACGAGTATGAATCACCAACGGAAATCCAAGCAGTCAGGTACACAAGTGCATGATATATCATTGCCAAGAACACTAAAATTGAAGCCTTGTGTCCTTATAATCTCCCTGTAAGCAATACATGTGTACCTTCGAAAACATGAAACAAAGAGGGCAAGGGACATTTACAGGCTTGTATACCTCATATGTAACTAATAGACTGTTGATTTTTATTGTCCATGGATTTTGGTGAGCCACCTTTTTTACATGGACAGAGGAGCAACGATCCCCACTTAAAAATAGACCTCAACAACAATTCAGAGAACGTCTATAACCAAGGATCCCCACTGAAGAACACTAAAATTGAAGCCTTGTGTCCTTATAATCTCCCTGTAAGCAATACATGTGTACCTTCGAAAACATGAAACAAAGAGGGCAAGGGACATTTACAGGCTTGTATACCTCATATGTAACTAATAGACTATTGATTTTTATTGTCCATGGATTTTGGTGAGCCACCTTTTTTACATGGACAGAGGAGCAACGATCCCCACTTAAAAATAGACCTCAACAACAATTCAGAGAACGTCTATAACCAAGGATCCCCACTGAAAAATAGACCTCAACAACAATTCAGAGAACATCTATTTACCTAATGAATTAATACCACATTTCTTGCAGCAATCATACCTCCCATAACACCTGCTGCATGCTACAGGCTCCTCTGTGACAGATTAAACCTGGAGAAAATGGAAATATAGGAAAAGAGCAAACATAAAAAACCGAATCTCAGCACCCCGTTGGGTATTCCATAAAAAACATTGGAGGTTCTACACCTATTTGGGGCATGGATGAGAGGGGATCCAGCAGTATGGGCAACAAGCAGAGTAAGAACTCACCGTGGAAGAAAACCAAATCACTGGTGCAGCTTTGTCTCTGCTCACCTCCACTGCAACTTCATCCAAGCAGGACGGGGCTGCAGCCACTGTGCCGCCGTGGACCCGCCGCCACATCTCGCCGTCCCCCGGGAGACATGAGAGAGGAGGGAGAACCGGGCGAGAGAGGATGCCCTCACCACCACTTCTTGTTCCCCACCGCCGGCTGCCCGCTCGCTGCCGCTACTTCCGGCCGCCGCCGCCGCCACCACGAGAGTGCGATGGGAGAGAAAATAGGGTTTGGGGAGAGATAGCGTGTCTAGGGATGAAGACTGTTCGGCCTTTCTTTTCTGTATCGAGCGCGACAAAAGACCCTGCATGTCCGCAAAAAATAGCCAAACCAACGAGGCCACGTGGATAGGCGCAGATTGGCGGCAGGGGTGTCGCGATTACTTGTCTTAGATGAGCTCCCTCTCTCACACACACTTGCCCACCTCACTTCCTCTCCACCCGCTTCTCTATTCCATGGTCTCCGGCTTGGCGAAGCCCTGACCGTGGGATTCTTCACCACCACCACGTCGTCGTGCTGCTGGAGTTCCGAGGGATCCTCTACTTCCGCGCCCCGCTGGATCAAGGGAACGGAGGTCGTCATCAACCGTACGTGTGACCGATCACGGAGGCACCACCGGATTGCGGTGCACATCTTCTCGCTACCGGGATCGGTGTGAGTACGACTACACCAACAACGACATTTGATCTCGTAACGCTTTATGTCTTCGAGGGTATGTGTTCTCCTTAACCCTCTCTTTGCCCATTGCACTTAGTCTCCTAGATTAGATCTTGGCCTTTCGGGTGTCTCTCGCGTAGGAATTTTTTTGTTTTCTATGCAACGACCCCTTCAGTGGTATCAGAGCCAGGATCTATGCGTAGATGTTTTGTACGGGTAGAACACATAGGTGTATGTGGGCGTTGATGATCATGTTATTGCCTCTTTGAGTATTTTATGATCTTAGTGGCATAGTAGGATGAAGCTGCCCCAGACTAAGTTTACGTGTACTATGTACGCGAGAATTGTCTCACTTGTGGCTAAGGGGGTGTCCGTTTCTCCTACTATAATTAAGATCTAATCTACGAAGGGTTGTTAAAATATGTTTATCAACGTTGTGGTTGATGTTCGTAGGTATGAACGGTTCTGTCCTCGAAAGCCCTAAGCCACGTAATATATGCAAAAATAAATTAGAAGCGTCTAACTAGTTTTTGCTGGGCATGTGATGTGATATGGTCGATGTTACAAATTTGATTATGAGATGATCTCTTTTTTAAATTATTGATATACCGGAAGGTATCCATATGGTTGTCTTATTATTGATGGACAATCAAGATTGGGGTACAATGGAACTTGGTACCACGCCGGTGGAATGATGGAGATCATACCATGATGCACATGATGAAGATCAAGTGCAAGAAGGACCATATCATATCACGTTATCCTTTCATGTGATGTCTATGATGTTAATCCTTTTATGCATCTTGTTTTGCTTAGATAGAGACGGTAGCATTATAAGATGATCCCTCTCACTTAATATCAAGATAATAATGTGTTCTTCCTTAAGTATGCACCGTTAAGAAAGTTCTTCGTTTCGAGACACCACGTGATGATCGGGTGTGACAGACTTAACGTTCGCATACAACGGGTGTTTTCGAGCCTAGCATGTACAGACATGGCCTTGAAACACACGCAATACTATTTTCTACTTGGCGAGCCTAGCATGTACAGACATGGCCTCGGAACACGTAACCGAAAGGTAAAGCATGAGTCATATGGATGATATGATGAACATGTCGATGTTCGCCTTTGAAGCTACATCATCTCACGTGATGATCGGTTTTGGTGTAGTGAATTTGGTTCGTGTAATCACTAAAGACGACTAAGAGGGATGTTGTTTTTGAGTGAGAGTTCATGGCATAATTTTGAATTAACTTGAACTTATTTATCATGAACAACCAATCAAAGTGAATTTGCACAAATTGTAGTACTCGTTGGCATCCACATAACTACCTTACACTTAGATTGTTAATTGAGATATAACTGTTATGATCTGGTGAAAATCATTTAAGATTTGTACCGTATTAGTGAAATTTAAAATTGAATCCTATTGTTGATTTTCGGTATTTACTACCTAGCTCCATATGATTAATGATTGATTGATCTAGGGAGCAACTAATTCCAACTTAGAATCCAGAGTCATGGTTGCTTCCATATTACTTTATTTTCAAAAGAATGTTTTGTTGAGCAAGGTTATTTAGGAACTGAAATGAGTTGTTTTCAGAAACAATCAAGTGAAAGATATATTGATATCTAGAAACTTATTTGTGGCAACATGACTGAGTATAATTTTAGAAAAATGTGAGTGTTCATAAGGCTTCTATAACCTCTAAAAATTTCATCTTCAAATTTGAAAAAAATATTAACAAACAAAATAGACAAATCTAGTCATGAATATTGTGTGTGTCCCTAGTGTGACAAAGAGAGAGAAAAAATCACTGTTCATGTGAGATTTATATTTTTTTTAATGTTTCAGACATCGCTTCTCGTTTACTTACCGGTCGATCCATGATAGGATAATAGTGTAAATCATCGTATCGATTTTATCGATCTATTATTTATTGGCAAGATTTTTTTTTAAATCTCATATTTTCATATCATCAGAAGCAATCAACATGGCAATCTCATAAGCCATGTCATCCGTAGATGTACTGGAAGTGTCATCTACATAAATAGAAGACAACAACCATGTATCACACTATAAAAAATTCAACCAAAAAAATGGGAGCTAAGTCAGCTGGGTCTTACATATTTCCCGGCAAATATCAGTGAAAATAGGAGAAAATTGGTGCATATCGGTTATAAGACCGGTATATCGGCCTGGTCGGTAAATGTTGGTGATAT
This sequence comes from Alopecurus myosuroides, assembly GCA_028641055.1. Lineage (NCBI taxonomy): Eukaryota > Viridiplantae > Streptophyta > Magnoliopsida > Poales > Poaceae > Alopecurus > Alopecurus myosuroides. The sequence continues at coordinate 139,717,482 of CM054061.1, read as the reverse complement.
TCAGTTACTATATCAGTCGGCCGCCATTAAGCGATATATCGATATACCGTCCGATATTTTGAACAGTTTTATTTCTCAATGTTAGTTTTGAATTTGAATCTGAAATATTTAGAGGTTGTAGAAACATACCTTGTAAATACACACAATTTTTCTCATAGAATGTTTTGAAACATTTAAATTTCTTTTTATTAAACGGTAGCACGGTAACCTTATGGGATGGGAGCACTAGATATGTTCTCTCTGTTGCCCGTTGAAGCAAGCTAAAGCCAAATCTGAACCAACAAACAAAGAAAAAAGCATGTCTTAATTTCTCAGAGTGCATATATCTAGTGGCAGACCTAGAAACTTTTCAAAGACTAGGCAAACATGCATAAAATGCTTATCTTTCAGATAAAATCACTGTAGAAAATAACACACATAACTAAGGACATCGTCGCAAAGTCTGGGCGGCTGCCCGGGCAGGAGGGATGCTAGACCCGCCCCTGATATATCCATGTACCACAACTTTACGGAAGCACTGTTTAGCAACAATGACAACCACGGCTACAGAAGGACATTGGTTCATTAATCCCATTGAATTACGTAGCCAGCAACCACGACAAGACTGAAAAATGGAGAGGTAAACACATATAGTGTTTTTAAGTACATAACCTTTTGTGCATGCTTGATGCAGATGGAGCTATGGGATAGCCCGCAAAGCGAAGACTTGGCTGTTAGATAAGTGAAGAACATCTCCAGCTGATTTTTTTTTGTTTGGGAGGAATCTCCGGTTGTTTTTTTTGTATGAAAGGAATGTGATAGGGGAAGCTCCTACAACGGATTTTTTTAAATAATAAGAACCCAAGTCTGCGTCCGTGAGGATTTGAACCTGGGTGGCTGGGTTGTACATCTCTCCATATCTGAACGGGGTGTGCAAATGCAGCCCAGCCAAAGATGAACGATAAGGACTAATATTGAATAGCAGATAAACCACACATTTTTCCAAAAAAAAAGATAAACCACACATAATTTTTTTGTTTAGATGGAACGTAATAAATTGTTGAACATGACAATGTTCAGATTAGCCCCATTCTTTTGCATAACGATGGTAGAATAGACATTTCATTATAATTTCCACCCTTCCATATGGCAGTACGACAGAAGTGAGGACACGTGTAGCAAGTGCAGTCCTATGAACATTTTTTTTGTTGGTCGATATCCACCGTCCGAATAGATAGAAAATATTGACCTAGTTTATAAGGGAAAATCGGGTCCAAAAACCATACAAGCTATACGCACAAGCGAGGGGGCTGTCATCCACACGACGCAATCCCACCAAACGCCAAAAACACACGCCACTGGCTCTAAATCCGAGGATGGTTTCGAATCTGCACCATACCTCAACCATACATGCGTGAACATTTACACCCCGAACCCGACCAAACCCGTTCAATATCTATGCCAGACCAACCTAAGCTATACCATTATATTTTCTGCCCAAACCAAACTAAACCTAAGCGCGCACCCGTGGTTTAAACCATTTGGTGTAGTGTGTTCAAAACCATTTCACCTCACCTGGAAACAGGGGACAAAATACTTCTGTTGAACAACATATCATTACAATGAATTGACTTTTAAACAAGAAACCATCAATACAGATTCATAAAAAGAATGTAAACTGCAGGTTCAGAAATAGGCAATGATCGATACAACTTCATAAACAACATATAAACTGCAGGTTCATAAACAGAGAACCATCGATGCAGTTTGAGAACTGCTGATGGCGTGTGAACACACGTTCGTTAGGAGACCCCAAGAGGAAGGTATGAATGTATGATGAGTACAACAGCAAGATTTTCCCTCAGTAAAAAAACAATATTTAATCGAACCAGTAGGAGAAAGAAATCACTTCTGAAGGTTGTTGACAGTTGATGTTGTGAGGACGCACTACCAGGCTCAGCAGCAACGTGGAATCTGCACACAACACAATCAAAATACTTTGTCCCAATAAAACAGTGAGGTTGTCAATCTCACCGGTCTTGCTGAAAACAAAGGATTGGCCTATAGTGTGGAAAATGATGTTTGTCTGCAGTGAATGAAATGAGAATAGTGTTTGCAGCGAAAAAGAATAATGTTTGCAGTAGGTTGTATTATTAGTGTAAAAGAATGGACTAGGGTCCACAGTTCACTAGTGGTGTCTCTCCATACCATATAAATAACATGTTGGGTGAACAAATTACAGTTGGGCAATTGATAAATAGAGAATACACCGTAATGCATATACATGACATGATAACTATTATGATATACATTTGGGCATTACAACATGATGCATAGACCATTATCCAACTACATCTATGACTAATAATCCACCCCCAGGACGTCATCCGAGCAAACTTTGGGTATTAAGTTGCAATCAACAGATTATTGCATTAACTAAAGTGTCTAATGTAAACATCACAATTATCCTTAGACAACGCATTGTTGTTTTACCCCTAGTGGCAACAGCACATCCATAATCTTAAAAGTTATTGTCACTCTCCCAGATTACTGGAAGCATGAACCCACTATCTAGCATAAATACTCCCTCCTGGAGTCACAAGCATCTACTTGGCCAGAGCATCTACTAGCAACGAAGAGCATGCAAGATCACAAATAACATATATCTATAATCAACTTGACATAGTATTCAATATTCATCGGATCCCAGCAAACACAACATGTAGCATTACAATAAGATGATCTTGATCATGTTAGGCATCTCACAAGATTTAAACATGATGACACAAAATTGGAGAAGACAACCATCTACTACTGCTATGGACCCATAGTCCAAGGATGAACTACTCACGCATCACTCCGAAGGCAGGCATGGTGATGAAGAGCCCTCCGGTGATGATTCCCCTCTCCGGCAGGGTGCCGGGAAGAGCTTCAGAACCCTCCCGAACTAGGGTTGATGACGACGGCTGATACGTCTCCAACGTATCTATAATTTCTGATGTTGCATGATGATATTTTGCCAATTGCTACATCTTTTCTCCCTTATTTATAGCATTTTTACACGTTTTCCGAGACTAACCTATTAACAAGATGCCAAGTGCAAGTTCCCTGTTTTCTGCTGTTTTTGATTTCACAAAAGTTGTTCTAGAAATATTCTCGGAATTGGACGCCACAAATCCTGAAGTTCCTATTTTCCCCGGAAGCATCCAGAAGACCGAAGAGGAGTCGAAGACGGGCACCAGGGGGCCCTCACCATAGCCAGGAGTGCCCCCCTTGGTCGCGCCTGGGGGTGGTGAGGCCACCCTGGTGGCCCACCGACGCCGCCCTTTCTCCTATTTATTCCCCTCCGAAGGAAAACCCTAGGCACCTGATCAAAATCCTCGAAAAGTTCCGCAGCCGCCGTCATCGTCAACCCTAGATCAGGGGGGGGTTCTGAAGCTGTCGCCCGAAAACCTGCTGGAGAGGAGATCATCACCAGAGGGCTCTTCATCACCATGCCTGCCTCCGGAGTGATGCGTGAGTAGTTCATCCTTGGACTACGGGTCCATATAAGTAGCTAGATGGTTGTCTTCTCCTCCTATGCCTCAATGTTTAGATCTCGTGAGCTGCCTAACATGACCGAGATTGTTCTTATGTAATTCTATGTGCTATGTTTGCTGGGATCCGCTGAATATTGAACTTATGCCAAGTTGATTATAGTCTTTATTGCATATGTTATTTGTGATCTTGCATGCTTTCCGTTGCTAGTGGTTGCTCTGGCCAAGTAGTTGCTAGTGACTCCAAGAGGGAGTATTTATGATCGATAGTTGGGTTCATGCCTCCTTTTCGCCTGTGCTCGAGTGATAGAAACGTGATGGGGGAGGATGTGTTGTTGCCACTAGGGAGAAAACAACGGTGTGAGTGCCCGCGTGCACAATCATTGCTTACATTACACACATTGCTTAATGCGATTATCTGTTGCTTGCAACTTAATACCTAAGGGGGTTCGGATGATAACCTGAGGGTGGATTATTAGTCATAAATGCAGTTGGATTACGGTCTATGTATATTGTTGTAATGCCCGCACTAAATATCATAGTAGTCATCATGTCATGAATGTGCACTACGGTACAAACTATATTTGTCAATTGCCTAGCTGTAGTTTGTTCACCCAACATGCTATCTTTTATGGAGAGACACCACTAGTGAACCTATGAACTCCGGTCCATTTTACTACACTGTTAAACAAACCACTACAATTCCCTGCTTTCTTTATTTACTGCAAGCATACACCATTTTCCACACTATACGTCTAATCTTTGTTTTCAGCAAGAACGGTGAGATTGACAACCTCACTGTACCGCTGGGACAAAGTATTTTGGTTGTGTTGTGTGCAGGTTCCATGTTGTTTATGACACCGGTGAGGCGCCATCACCATCGTCAGTGGCATCAACATTCCGAAGATCCTCTTTCTCGTACTTGATTGATAACCTTGGTTCTTAACTGAGGTAAATTCTTACCGCTGCACTCATCACACCCTCCTCTTGGGGTTCCCAACACACCATCCATAGCAAAGAATTTAAGGCACCATCAAGGTGTAGCAACAAGAATTTCTGGCTCCGTTGCCGAGGAGAAAAAAGTCTTTTGTCAAGGGGAGTCTCTCACTCCCAACCTCTTTATTTTGTTTATTGTCTTGTTTTTCTTGTTTTTATCAAAAACACAAAAAAATTAGTTTACTTTATAGTTGTTATTTATTTGCTTGCTTTTATTTTGCTAAAATGAGTTCCTCTGAGAATACTAAGCTGTGTGACTTCACTAGCACAAACAACAATGATTTTATTTGCACACCTATTTCTCCACCTGCTCCTACTGCTGATTTCTATGAAATTAAACCTGCTTTATTAAATCTTGTTATGAAAGAGAAATTTTCTGGTGTTAGTACTGATGATGCTGATTCTCACCTTAATAATTTTGTTGAACTATGTGAGATGCAAAAATATAAAGATGTGGATGGAGATATTATTAAACTGAAATTATTTCCTTTCTCTTTGAGAGGAAGAGCTAAATAATGGTTGCTATCTTTGCCTAGAAATAGTATTGATTCATGGACTAAGTGTAAAGATGCTTTCATTGGAAAATATTATCCTCCTGCTAAGATTATATCCCTGAGAAGTGGCATAACGAATTTTAAACAATTTGATAATGAACATGTTGCTAAAACTTGGGAAAGAATGAAAACTATGGTGAAGAATTGTCCCACTCATGGACTGACTACTTGGATGATTATACAAACCTTTTATGTAGGACTGAATTTCTCCTCAAGGAACCTATTGGATTCAGCTGCTGGAGGTACCTTTATGTCCATCACTTTGGGGAATGCAACAAATATTCTTGATGATATGATGATAAATTATTTAGAGTGGCACACTGAGAGAGCTAAACAAGGTAAGAAGGTAAATTCTGTTGAGGAAACCTCCTCTTTAAGTGAAAGGCTTGATGCTATTATGTCTATGCTTGTTAATGGTAAAGCTCAAGTTGATCCAAATAATTTTCCTTTAGCCTCTTTGCTTGCTCAAGAAGAGCATGTTGATGTGAACTTTATTAGAAATAATAATTTTAACAATAATGCTTATAGAAATAATTTTGGTGGAAATAATTATAAACCCTATCCTCCTAATAGTGGTAGTGGTTATTCTTATGGTAGATCTGGAATGCCTAGTGAGGAAAGGATTGTAGAAGTTGAAAAAGCAACTAAGAACTTTATGCAAATGCAACATGAAAAAAATAAGTTGTTTACTAAAACTATGGAAGAGCAATCTGCTATGTTGAGAACTATTAGCCAACAAATTGGGAATTTAAATAGAGAAATCTCTGGTTTGCAAGGTAAAATTTCAAGTGCTGAGGTTTGTATTTCGGCCCTGTCAGAGGCACTATTTTCTTTGATCAATAAAATGGCTGATAAAAATGAAACTATTGAAGATAATCCTTTTGTTGTAACCAATGCCAATCAAGTTCGAATTGATGATAATGTTAGGTTGATGGCTGAATTACGTGCTAGGTGGGAAAGAGAAGATTAATTGGCTAGAAAGAATAATATTGCTAGAGTTTGCACTATCACCACCACTAGTAAAACTGAAGCTCCAAGTGCTAGTAAAACTCCTACTATCAATGGTAAAGTAGTTGGTGTTAACAAAATCTCCACCCCTTCGGTGAAACGTGCTAAATTGCCTCAAATTGCTGATGATAAAAGTGCTGAAATTTTAGATATGTGGGAGATAATGGTCCCATTACTTTTGATGATAACAATTTTGATTTTGATGGTTGCAATATTTATGAATTTATTATGTTCCTATAAAATCTTGCTAGAGTCCCAATGCTAGTGCCATGAATATGGCCTTTACTAAACATATTACCACTGCTCTCATGAAAGTTAGAGAAGAAAAGCTGAAACTTGAAACATCTATCCCTAGGAAATTAGATGATGGTTGGGAGCCCATCATTAAGATAAAAGTAAATGATTTTGATTGCAATGCTTTGTGTCATCTTGGTGCTAGTATCTCTGTTATGCCTCAAAAGCTTTATGGTATGCTTGATCTACCACCGTTGGAACACTGTTATTTGGATGTTCATCTTGCTGATAATGCTAAGAAGAAACCTTTTGGTAGAATTGATGATGTTCTTATTATGGTTAACAATAACCTTGTCCCTGTTGATTTTGTTGTTATGAACATTGAATCCAATGCTTCTTGTCCTATTGTTTTGGGAAGACCTTTTCTTAGAACTGTTGGTGTTGTTATTGATATGAAAGAGGGGAGTATTAAATATCAATTCCCACTCAAGAAAGGTATGGAACACTTTCCTAGAAAGAGAATGAAGCTACCTTTTGAATCTATTATTAGAGCAAGTTATGATGTTGATTCTTCCTTGCTTGAAAATACTCGAGTTGCAGAAAAGCGCTACTGGGAGAAAACCCGTTTTATTTCTCCGTTTTCAACCTGTTTTACGTCATTTGTTTCTGTGTGCTTTACACCTGGGTGTTGTCTATTTCCTTAGCAACCCCTTTGTCTCTTTTCTTCTGTGTCTTTGTTGAGCCAAGTAAAGCCTCTAGTGGAAAGTTGAGACTATATTTCGGATTTCTGCGCAGGAAACAAATTTCTGCTGTCCACTGTTAAATTCGTATAAAATCACAGAAAATTCAAAATGACCTGAGTTTTTTGTGCGTAATCCTGGGCTATATACGCAACTTTTTTTAGTTGAACACTTTTTTATTTGAGTAGCAGAATATTTTCGAAAAAAATCATCTTTAACTGCTGTCCTATTTTGACAAATTTCCGCCAATAATTGCATTTGCATCTTAATCTCTTTATTTTGGTGTTATTTTGAGAAAAGGGGTTTTAAAAGAAGTTGTGACAGTAGCTAATGTTTTTATGAGTGTTAGGCTTGTGTTGAAACTGAGCCATGTGAATTTATTATTTCTATTGCACTAACGTTGCTAATGAAGATTGTGAGAAGTTTGGTGTGAAGGAAGTTTTCAAGGGTCAAGAGAAGAGGATGATATGACGTGATCAAGAAGAGTGAAGATACTAAGCTTGGGGACGTCACGGAGGTACTTCCCAGAAAATTCCAAGAATACTCAAGCATCTAAGCTTGGGGATGCCCAAGGCATCCCCTTCTTCATCGACAAATTATCAGGTAACTTCTAGTGAAACTATATTTTTATTCGGTCACATCTTATGTGCTTTACTTGGAGCGTATTTTATTTTTTGCTTTCAGTTTGTTTTTTTTTGCAATAATCTTGGTTAGACCCCAGCATTCTTTTATTGGATAGTGACACGCTCCGCTTTTTCATGGGAATACTTTGTATTCTTAATCTTTGTCTGGCTGCTGCATTTATTTAGCTCATGTTTTGCATGCATCTCTTATCTAGACCTGTTAGTTTTAGTAGTGTTATGTGAGTAATCTCATGTTTGCTTGTTGTAACATGTAGATTATTTTTGTTAAAACATATGTTTTATTGTCGTGGGATAATCACGGCAGACGTTACCGGGGGTAACTGATCTTGGGGCAAGACGACACAGGCGTTTGGGAGAGGGTTTAGCTCAGAGGAAAACATGGTGCAATTCGATCTGGTAGCCGGCAATCAAAGTCGCCGAGTCTCCGATCTTGATATAACAACTCAACTCTGGGATTACACTAGATGCTCGATATCAAGAGATATTGCTAGGGTTCTTAGATCTCTGCCTAAACTAGACCTGGGGGTCGGTTTATAAAGCACCCGTACCCCCTGGCTTATTCTCCAAGGCGCATCCTGGATCCTACCCGGACACGGCGCACAAACCCTAACTTTCTTCTACCATAACCCGCAATCCGGGTTACTGGGCCTACAAGCTTGGGCCTTCACAGGTTTCCTTATCCTTAGCCGGATCCTGCACAGCGTCCTTTGGGCCGGGTTACTACTTGGAGTTTGGCCTACCGGGTTATCATCCCCCCATCAGTAGTCCCCAGAATAGCCTGGGCTTCACGGATACTCCTTTGAAGCGCTCGCTATTTGATGGCGGGATACTAACCCGGTATGCCAGGCTCCGGGAAGTAACCCGGCCCAAAGGATGGTGTGCAGGATCCGATTAATGATAAAGATGTTTGTGGAGGCCCAAGTTCGTGGGCCTAGTGATCCGGATTAGGGATGTTGTAAAGGAAAGTTAGAGTTAGCACGCCGTGTCAGGGTAGGACCCGGGTGTGCCTTGTAGAAAAAGCTAGGGGGTACGGGTGTTATATAAACCGACCCCCGGGTATAGTTTGAGACAGAGATTCGAGAACCTTAGCAATATCGAGTGGTATCGAGTATCCAGTGTAAACCCTAATCGTGTTATTGTATCGAGAATAGAGATCCGGCGACTTCGATTGCCGGCTGTTATATCAAGTTGTATCATGTCTTCCTTCGAGCTAAACCCTCTCCCGAACGCCTGTGTCGACTTGCCCCAAGATCAGTTACCCCTGGTAACATCTGCCGTGATTATCCCACGACAGTTGGCGCCCACCGTGGGGCCTGCGTCCAGAGGCGTCTACATCACGGGAGAAGCTCGGAAGGGCATGGAGGATCTTGTCATTGGCGAAATCTACATCGACCACGAAGAAGAAAAGTTGGTGGACGATCCCGGCTGGGGGCCAGAACCGGATCACCTCGAGTCCGGATTTATATTGACGGTCGGCCGGATCAATATCTTCGTCGACACGGTACGAACGACTAACTTAAAAGGACAATATCATGTGCATACTACAGGAACTTCTAGCAGGAACAAAGAGACATCAAAGCAGGCGGCAAATCCGGTTTCATCGGCCGCGCCGGGATACCTTAGATGGGCAGAACAAGAGATAACGTGGAGTAGAAGAGATCATCCGGAAAAGGTGGAGCGTCCAGGAGTCTTGGCGTTGGTGGTCGCTCCACAGGTTAATGGTTACGAGCTGAAGAAGGTCCTGATGGACGGTGGAAGTAGCATCAACATCCTTTACTGGGAGACCTTCTTACGGATGAGTCTCAAAGAGTCCCAGCTGCAGAAAAGTTCAATAATCTTTCACGGGATCGTACCGGGTCACTCGGCGAGCCCCGAGGGAAGGATCACCTTGGAAGTTGCTTTTGGGGAATCGACGGATAATTATCGAGTGGAGTGGCTCACGTTCGAGGTGGTCAAGTTGCGCAGTCCTTACCACGCGCTGTTGGGGAGACCGGCTTACGCCCACATGGCTAGGCCGTGCTACGTGTATTTGCAGCTGAAAATCCCGGGTCCTAAACGGACCATCACTATACATGGGAACCGGGATATAGCGGCCGAGTGTGACGAAGGAGATTCAGTTATGGCCGAGCAGGCATGCCGGAAGGAAGAACTCGAATATTACCGATCTCAAGTAAACCCGGACGATAGAACAGCCTTGAAAAAGCCGAATACTGAGGATGAGAGAGCAAAATTCAAGGCAGCACAAGACACCAAGAAGATAGATTTTGTCGAAGGGGACTCCACTAAGCAGTTTACCATAGGGTCTAACCTGGGAAAAGAGCAGGAGGAAGCGCTCGTGGAGTTCATTCGCTCGAATGCAGATGTGTTTGCCTGGACACCCAGCGATATGCCGGGTATCCCTACAGAATTGGCTGAGCACAGTTTGCATGTGGATCCCAAGTCTAGGCCCGTGAAACAAGGTTTGAGGAAAATGAATGAGGAAAGAAGGAAAGCTATAGGCGAAGAAATTGCTCGGCTACTGGCAGCCGGCTTTATCATGGAAGTATTTCACCCGGATTGGTTGGCTAACCCGGTTCTGGTGATGAAAAAGACCAACGAGTGGAGGATGTGCATTGACTTCACTAGTCTTAACAAGCATTGCCCAAAGGATCCGTTTGCGCTCCCAAGGATAGATCAGATTATAGACGCAGTAGCTGGAAGCGATCTGTTATGCTTCCTGGATGCATATTCCGGGTATCATCAGATTAAGCTCAAAAGGGAGGATTGGGAGAAAACATCATTCATAACCCCGTTTGGGGCCTTTTGTTATAAAACTATGACATTTGGGCTGAAGAACGCTGGCGCAACTTACCAACGGTGTATTCAAAAGTGCTTCGAGGACCAAATCGGACGTAACGTCCATGCTTATGTGGATGACGTGGTCATCAAGACCAGGAAGGCGGAGACATTTATCGATGATCTAAAGGAGACATTCAAAAACCTGAGGAGGTACCAGATGAAACTTAATCCAACGAAGTGCGTGTTCGGAGTTCCGGCTGGGAAATTACTTGGCTTCATAGTTTCCGAGAGAGGAATTGAGGCAAATCCAGATAAAATCAAGGCAATCCAGAGTTTGAAAAAGCCGGAGAACTTGAAGCATGTTCAAAAGCTCACGGGCTGTGTAGCAGCCTTGAGTCGGTTCATATCCAGACTCGGAGAAAAAGCAATACCCTTGTATCGGCTCTTGCGAAAATCGGATAAATTCGTATGGGACGAAGAGGCAGATGAAGCGTTTGAAGCACTAAAGAAGCAATTATCTGAAGCACCAGTACTAGCGGCGCCGGGTCCTAAAGAGCCTATGTTTCTATACGTGGCAGCTGGCCCCCGAGCCGTTAGCGCAGTGGTTGTCGTGGAACGCAAAGAGGACGGGAAAGGTTACCCTGTTCAGAGGCCGGTTTATTACGTCAGTGAAGTATTATCAGAAGCAAAGCAGCGCTATCCACATTGGCAAAAGTTGGTGTTCGGAGTCTTCATGGCCAGCAGGAAGTTGAAGCCGTATTTCCAAGAACATCCTATAACGGTGGTTAGCTCAATACCAATGTCGGATATTATCAGAAACTCGGACGCGACGGGAAGAATAGCCAAGTGGGCAATAGAGATGGGGGATTATCACATAAACTACGAACCCAGGTCAGCAATCAAGTCCCAAGCTTTAATTGATTTCGTTAACGACTGGACACATACAGGTATGGCTACCACAGTTCCAAAATCCGAGTCATGGACCATGCACTTCGATGGGTCAAAGCAATATGAGGGATCAGGAGCTGGAGTAGTGCTGACATCGCCCAAGGGAGACAAATTGAGTTACGTACTGCAAATTCACTTTGATTGCTCAAACAACGTGGCCGAGTATGAGGCCATGTTGCATGGTTTAAAGGTGGCCAAGGAAATGAACATTAAAAGAATACGATGCTTCGGAGATTCGGATCTTGTGGTACAACAGGTATCGGGAACTTGGGACAGAAAGGATGCAACTATGGCAGCATACCGCAGGGAAGTCGACAGGGTTGCCGGGTGCTTTTCCGGGTATGAGGTGGAGCACATAGACAGAAGAAAAAATGAGGCAGCAGACGCACTCGCCAGACTCGGCTCGCGTAGGGAGCCGGTTCCACCTAATGTGTTCTTGGACGAGTTGTGGCGACCATCAGTTAAAACCGAGTCTGAGGAAGAGCTGGCAAATCAAGACCCGGATTTGGAGTATGTGGCCACAGTACACGCCATCCCCGAGTGGACAGAGCCATACCTGGCCTACTTATCGCGGGGCGAGTTACCAGAACAGGAGGTATTAGCAAGACAAATCCTGAGGCGAGCAAAGGGGTATTCTATCATCAACGGAGAATTATACAAGAGAAGCGCAACAGGAGTCTTCTTGCGCTGCGTAGCGCCAGAAGAAGGTCGACAGATTCTCAAGGAAATACACGAAGGCGACTGTGGGCATCATGCATCTACAAGGTCTCTGGTGGCTAAAGCTTATCGACACGGATTTTTCTGGCTTACGGCTCTATCGGATGCAGAACGTTTGGTAGCAAGATGTGACGGATGTCAAAGGTACGCTCGCCAAACACACGTACCGGCTATGGAATTACGGACCATCCCATTAACTTGGCCGTTCGCCGTTTGGGGTATGGACATGGTTGGTCCCTTCCATATGTCACCATGCAAGAAGACGCATCTTTTGGTGGCCATTGACAAGTTTACCAAGTGGGTTGAGGTTATGCCAGTTACTAATTGCGAAGCGGCTACAGCAGTCAAGTTCCTGAAAAGGATTATCTACCGGTTTGGGTATCCCCACAGCATAATCACCGACAACGGAACTAACATGTCTCTTGGCGAGATGGAGAAATTCTGTGGCAACAATGGAATCCGGCTTGATGTTGCATCAGTGGCTCATCCGCAGGCCAATGGACAAGTGGAGAGGGCAAACCAAGAATTGCTTCGCGGATTAAAACCACGATTGCGAGTTCCCTGTATCAGGGCAGCTGGTGCATGGGTCGGAGAATTCCTTCTGTGGTTTGGGGTATCAACACTACACCTAACAGATCCACTCAGATGACACCCTTCTTCATGGTCTATGGGGCGGAAGCAGTGTTACCAAGTGATATTATTCACGATTCGCCCAGAGTATCAGCTTACGTCGAAGTGGAGAACGAAAAAACCCGGCAGGACGCCGTAGATATGTTAGAAGAACAAAGAGAACAAGCCCTGGAAAGATCAGCCATATATCAGCAAGATCTACGGAGGTATCATAGCCGGCGTGTGAAGACCCGGGTATTCCAGGAAGGAGACTTGGTTCTGCGTCTGGTACAGTCAAACGAAGGAAAACACAAATTATCACCACCATGGGAAGGACCATTTATCGTAAGCCGGAGCCTACATAACGGATCATATTATTTGATAGATGCAAGGGAAGAGTCGGCTACCGTCAATGACACCGCGCACACCACTTCATCTATGCAAGAAAGAGATAGACCATGGAACGTGGCTCAGCTGCGTCCGTATTATACTTAGTAAAGACTATATTGGCAAGTGGAATTGCACGATGTAATAGGCAGCAGGTTTTCTGACGTACTCTTTTCCTATCCAGGGCACCTTTGGGGACTGGACGGGTTTTTAATGAGGCGGCTTGCTGACCTACATTTTTCATATCAAGTAAAGAGATGGTTATCAAGAAAAGAGATAGTTGTTATCAGTTTTTCGTATCAAGTAAAGAGATGGTTATCAAGAAAAGAGATAGTTGTTATCAGTTTTTCATATCAAGTAAAGAGATGGTTATCAAGAAAAGAGATGGTTGTTATCAGGTTATGTATTCTCAGTACGATGTGTATATCTAGGTCTTGGGGGCTGATCGCTTAAATAGCACAGTTACAAACTCAAAGACCCGGCCACGATGCCTATGAGTTATAAGGGCCGATTACTCGCAAACGAGTACGGCTACAATCTTATAACCGAACAAAGAAGTCCAAACTTCTTGGCTACTCTTACTTAAGCTCGATGTGACTCGCATTAAAGTGGCATGATTTGTTCGCTTACGATGGCAGTTAGTCATGAAACCCGACGGGGATTGGCTGGCTACGTCTTCGTATTGATGTAACAACATGGTATCCACGCGAAAGCCGGCTTACAGTACAAGACAGTCAAAAGGGTCATCTAAACCACAAGTTATGCAGAGTATAAGGCTGAATAGCTGGAAACTCAATGACTATTAAGCATAACTTCAAATCCGATGTGAAACAACTCATGGATCTTTGTGAAAATAGCAATAAGTACTTTGTTGCCTTTTCAAGATCAAGTGTCCTAGGCTCGGCAATCCGGGCCCGGTAGCCTGAAGTCTTGAAAAGAGCTGGCTTACCTGTATAAGTTGCAAAAATCCAAATATCCGAGTCTTGGGGGCTTGGGGACTTCGAACCAAAATCCGCTTGTCAATACCCATGAGACCCGGAAATTGAGTTTTCACAGAAGGAGCAATAAATAAAACCAGATATCGAGAATAGATGAGCTTAAACTTACAAAGGTTGGAACAGGCATCGAGTATATCAAGGCCTTAGTGTGCATTACAAAATACTGGTGATAAAATATCAAAGGTGCACAGGCGCACCACCTAAAAAATAACTGTTTCAAAAAGTATGTCGACCGACTGACGCTTAAGAAGAGGCATCGGAAACCATATATCACTCGGCGCTCATCTTGGCCTTACCCTTGCCATCATTGGTGGCAGCAGCAACACCCGGATCGGCGGCGCCAGCTCCCGCAGGAGGCGGAACGACTGATGTTGAGGCAGCAGGAGCAGAGCCGGCTTCAGCTTGTTTCCTGGCAGCCTCCGCCCTTATCGCAGCAGCTTCCTCCTTCCACCGAGCCATCATGTCATATGGTTCGGGAAGATCTGACTTAATTGCCACACCAGCAGCATCATAAGCAGGGACAAGAGTATTGACGTCCAGTTCATCAGCGATCACGCTAGCCGGGTAACGGACCTCCTTCTGCACAGCCTGAAAATCCTCCCGCGAGAATTTTGAACCATCAAGCTTGAATTCGGGGAAGCCGCCCATGAGCTTTGCCAGATCGAGCTTGGGGAAGTAAGCCTTGGCGAGTGATAGCCCCCGGGTCATTCCAACCCGGCAGGACGAGCGCTTCCAGTGCCAAATCCACTCAGGAATCGTGGAAAAGGCATCCAGCATCCTCTTCAGGTCAACATGTCCTCTACCTGGCCACCGTAACTCTTCCAAAATCCACCTGGTTCCGGCACACAGCTGCCGGATAACATTCTTCATGGTCTTCAGCTTGGCAATATCATCCTCATCCGGCATGGTTTCATCCGGGCCTGGAGTAAAATGAGTATGTCAGCTAAGCATTTTTTGCTGTTGGTCAAAAGGATAAACTCGGAGAAGGAAGCATACCAAGTAAAGAACGATAGGTATCAGAAATTTCGACAGAAAGGCTTGTCAGGTCGTCTTCGGCTCGGTGAGCCCTTCTTCGGTACTTCTTCATTAATTGCCTATTCCTTCTGGCTTCAGTCTCGGCCGCTTCGCGTAAAGATATTTCTTTTTCAATGAGCTTGGTGGCGTTTGCAAGTTTCTCCTCATATTGAGTCACGAAAGACTGCATGGATGTTAAAAAGTGTTAGTCGGATAGAAGAGCACGGTTATCAGTCAATGGTATAATAAAGTCCCGAGCAAGTCATGAATGAACTCACTCGGAACTTGGGGACTGGACAAAGGTACAAGCAACATTAGTTCAACTTACCTCATGTTTGGTTATTAAGGCTCCCAGGATGTTTTCCTCGTTAGCTCGCAAGGTGCGCAGGGTTTCCAGCATCTGGGCAAACGTTAACTCATCGGAATGAGTCCGGGAAGAGCCGGCAGCTTGGTCATCAGGCAGGGGGGGTTTTCCTTGCATTTGGAGTGGAGACCCGGACAGCCTGAGTGTCCGGGTTGGGAGGGCTCATCTTCGTATCTAGAATTTCTATCTCTTCGTCTACTGGTTCCGATAAGGAAGGAGATCCGACGGTTTGGGAAAGTGGATTGTTCAGAGGGCCTTGTTCCCGGTTAGTGGCTGCATCACCTCCGGTTGCGGCGTCTGCGTCGTCAGTCGGCTTCTCCACCTGAATGTTAGCCGTTTCTGTGTTTTCCGGGTCACTGACGGTGACCTGAGCACTGAAAGAAAGATGAAAAAAGGCAGTTATTGATGATGACGGTGGCTCGGATGAAAGTTCGCTAGAGGCAAAAAGAAATAGTAAGGCAAAAACTTACCCGGCATTTACGGTGTAATCCGATGGGAGCTCGCCACTTGAAGTAGATGAGGTGTTCGCAGGAACCACTAATGGAACCCGGAATTGCCCGGCACGTGGGTGGTTAGGAGAAGGGTGGCGCTGAGGAGAGTTGGAAGAACGAGATGGAGGAGCACTGCCACGAGGGACTAAAGGGGTGGAGATGCCCGGGTTAAGGGGATCTTCACCCGGGGAGCTCCGAGTTACCCGGCGCTTGGCGGGGAAAGGTTCCTTCAAGCACGGCGAATTTGATAATTGATGGTTAAGTCTTCGCATGGCGTCAAAGGAGTAAGATTCGGAAGATAGTGAGGAAAAAGGAACCTTGGATACTGTCCCCCTGCTTTTCCTCTTGGCTCCGGCTGTTGCCTCTGGGTCAGACTCGGTTCTCTCCGGGTCATCCTCGTTGTTTCCACCTTCGTCCTCCAGCCCTGCGAGCCAGATGTATATTCATTGGGAAAAAGACAGACGAAAGGAAAGTAATACAAGCAAAAGTATGTAGATCCTGGGTAAGTACCTTCGCTGTCGTCAGTCGTCTCGTCCTCCTCTTCCGGGTCTCTGGAGGGGGGGAGGGGGTCCACTCTCCAGAAGGGGTCATCAGCCTAAGGTAAAAAGATAAAGTTGATGTTTAGAAGCAGTATCGAGTTGAAATGTGGAGACAAGTTATGAGTGCCGGGTGTTACCGTTGGAGCTGGATTTTCTCGAGTAAACGGAGGTAACCCGGAGATGCCCTTTATCACGTCCAGCTTCTCTGCCAAGAGGCTCTTGATGGTCTTGATAGTGTCACCAGTCGCAAAGCTTTTGGAGGAATAGCGAAGTGCATCTGTAGTGTGACCCGAATACTCGCACATCAATTTGGTGCGGATGGAATTAGGTTGGATTCGGAAGTCGATCCATGTCTTTATCAAATTGAGCCCTAGGAGGCCTTGGGCCGAGAGAATGGCTATTTTGGCTAGTGCAGGAAGGATTGCTTCCCTGTCCGAGTCTGGTGCGAAGGCACTGAAAGACTCGGAGGGTTTGAGGGGGGTTTCTGAGTAACCCGACAGCTTCTTCTCGCTGTCGGGGGAGGTATCGCGACAGTAAAAAAAGGATAATTGCCAATGTTTGGCACAGGATTGCAGGTTGAGGGTTGGCATTAAAGAATTCCTACGGCGTTGGATGGATACCCCGCCGCAAGTGAGAAGTGCCCCGTCGCCGCTTTCGCGGCACGGTTTGCATTGGAATAACTCAGTGAAAAGAGTCAGGTTTGGTGGCATGCACAAATACGATTCAGATAGAACTATGAAGTGGGTGATGTTCAACATAGAGTTAGGCCCTATGTCGAACACCCGGAGTCCGTAGTGATCTAAGACCTCCCTAAAGAAAGGGTGACCCGGAGGGCGAAATCCTCGGGTCACGTGCTCTACAAAGCAGATCACCTCGTCTTCTGCGGGAGTGGGATGAGTTTCGTTACCTGGCACCCTCCAGCGGATATCTTTCTGAGAGGGGAGGGTGCCTAACTCGGTTAGTTCGTCCAATTTGGCCTTAGTGGTCGTGGAGCGCCCCCAATTGGCGGATATGACTTGGTTGGTCCTTGCTTGAGCCGGATGTTTTCCTTGTCGCTTGGGAGCCATGGGGTCAGCCTGCGAAACACAAAAAGAAAAGGATGTATGAAATAAGACCCGGGAAAGTTGAAATATCCGAGTATAAGGTATCAAGAGGGTACGAAGTTGAGAACCGTCCGGGTATTGAGCACACTTGTGGAAATTGTTGGTCACTTACGTAGGAAAAGGTATTTGGGGATGACGGATGGTTGCCCATATTTATACCGCAAATGAAATAGCTGGAAAAGAAGGGTTTTTCCGGGTGTTAATGCAGTAAGCGGAAAACAGCGGAGGAACGGATCTAGATGGAGAGGTTCGCGGATGGCTTTTAAGTAAAATTGGTGATCAGTGATGGTTGGAAGATCATTTGTGGCTATCAGGCAGGTAATTAAAGGGGTTGGCGAGCATTGAATCGATCTAATCTGGTGCAATCGGACAAGTAATTCGCGGGATGACCTAGATCTGACCTTGGATGGATTAAAATCTGCGGGGCTGAATTAATTGATTGCGAAGAGCTTACCGAGAAGATTGGGGCTTAATGTGATGGCGACGAGCGGTGCGGCTCGGATGAGAGGAATGGAGGTACAAAGGTGGCGCTTGACGGCGGCACGAGGCGATTCAAGGGCGGGCGCGGCCGCTGTTAATCTTGCGTCAGTAACAGGCGCGAGTTCCTCGCGATGGCGCTGCGAAGGTGTTAGGAGCAATGAGGGAGAGGAGAAGTTGTGGCGTGGTGATGGGCTTAGGGTTACCCTCTAAGCGCTATTTATAAGGCAAGGGAGAGCTTATCTTAACGGCTAGGAGCCGGGAATTGCGGAGTAATGGTTATCCACGAAGATTTCGCAAGATGTGCGTCAAAGTGTTGGGCAAGGCATCGTGACAGAGGAAGGAAGGGGTTCGTCCGTAATGACAGGACTGGTTATCAAGCATGAGATCTTATCATTTCTTATTGTGGTTTGGATTTAGGAATTTGGACCCAAGTATATGGAGGAAAGGTCCGGGTTATTGTATGGCCACCATGGAGTGAGGCCTAGCCGAATATCAAAACATCTTAATCCGGTCTTCATACGCCCGTATGATCTGTGTCTTTGCAGGGAATAGCAAGCGCTTCAAGGAGATCCATGAAGCCCAGGCTATTCTGGGGACTACTGACGGGGGGATGCTAACCCGGTATGCCAAGCTCTGAGGAAATAACCCGGCCCGAAGGATGGCGTGCAGGATTCGGCTAAGAATAAAGAAGCTTGTGGAGGCCCAAACTTGTGGGCTTAACGGCCCGGGTTATGGGCCATTGTAAAGGAAAGTTATGGTTAGTGCGCCGTGTTCATGTAGGATCCGGATATGCCTTGCCGAATAAGTTAGGGGGTACGGGTGCTTTATAAACCGACCCTCAGGTATAGTTTTAGGCAGAGAGATCCAAGAACCCTAGCAATATCGCGTGATATCGAGTATCCAGTGTAAACCCTAATCGAGTTATTGTATCGAGAATAGAGATCCGGCGACTTCGATTGCCGGCTGTCAGATCAAGTTGTACCATGTCTTCCTTCGAGCTAAACCCTCTCCCGAACGCCTGTGTCGACTTGCCCCAAGATCAGTTACCCCTGGTAACATCTGCCGTGATTATCCCACGACACTATTCCCTGCAAAGATATCAAACACACGAGTATGTGGAGGCCGAGTTAAGGTGCCTCAATAGATAGCTAGGCCTTACTCCATGGTGGCCATATAGTAACCCGGCTCTTTCCCAATTACCTAACTTACTTTCCCAGGTTAAACCCCAAAATGTCAAGATTTTATACTTGATAATTGACCTGATATCACGGGATGGATCTCTTTCTTCTTTTCGTTCAGATCCCCTGCTCAACATTTAAAGCGCATCTCGCCAAAACTCAAATAAATAGCCGTTTACTTCCGCAACTCCCGGCTCCCGCTCGCTGAACCGGGCTTATCCACTCGCGCTATAAATAGGCTCCTTGGGGGTAACCTGAACCCTAACGGCTCATTTCCCCCCACTCTGCTTCCTTTCTCCCTCCGAGCTCATCCTCACTGAGCGCCACCACGGAAATCCCGCGCGCATCACCGGAGTCCATCGGCCGGAGGCTGCGCTCCGCCACAGCTCGCCCCGCGCCGCCGCCAAGATCCACCGGCAAATCTCCATCCGGCCCATCAGGAACCGCGAAGGGACACCAGGCTTGCGCCATCTGCCTCCGCAAGGCTTCACTCAGATCTCCTCCGGTAAGCCTCTTGCGCCCATTAATTTGCCCTTGCAATTTTTGATTTCACCTCAAATTAGATCCAAATCAGCCTGCCAAGGATTTCTCGGCCATGCCGAATTAAGCTACTAATAGTCTTTCTAGCTCGCCCAATAGATAAGATGTATACTCCAATCCACTCTCCTACTATCCGCAATTATTATTTTCGCCACAAACCTGAAGATGGAATTTCCAATCTGGGCTCGAACTACTCGAAGTTTCCGCCTTTGCCTCAATCACCCGGCTGGACCTCCCCTTTCCAGTTCCTTTTATTCGCGCTAAGTGCCTATGCAGCCATCTATCGTCCTCAAAAGCTCCTTCAACGCTTAGACCCCCATAATTTTCGCCATAACACTTGACACCCGGATAATTCGAACTTTACTCTGCGAGCTAACACCCGGATTACACACAATTTTCGTGTCTCAATATTACCCTGCCGATACTCGGCCGGCTCACAGCTTCCGTGTCTTAGTCCTCTTATCCTTTTACCTTGTACTTTGCAGGTCAACCATATGGCTCCCAAAAAGCAGGGGAAAACCCCAACCAAAACTAAAGCCACCAACTCCATATCCGCCAACTGGGCGCGGTCTACGGTCACCAAGGCCAAGTTGGAGGAGCTGGTGGAGCTGGGAGTTCTTCCTCCTCAAGAGGATATCCAATGGAGGGTGCCGGGCAAGGAGACCCGGCCCACCCCGACAAAAGGCGAGGTAATTTGTTTCGTGGAACATGTGACCCGGGGCTTCCGCCCACCGGGTCACCCTTTTTTCCGTGATGTTCTAAGCCATTACGGCCTTCGCGTTTTTGACATCGGGCCTAATTCTGTATTAAACATCTCCCACTTCATCGTCCTTTCCGAATCATACTTGTGCACTTCGCCAAGTCTAGCTCTTTTCATTGAGCTTTTTCAGTGCAAACCGTGCCGCGAGAGCGGTGACGGGGCGCTTCTCGCTTGCGGCGGGGTTTCCATCCAGCGCCGCAAGAATTCTTTGATGCCACCCCTCACCCTTAACTCCCATGTCAAGCACTGGAAGCTCTCATACTTTTACTGCCAAGACACCTCCCCACCCGGCCAAAAGAAGCTGCCGGGTTACTCAGAGGGTCTTTTTGACATCTCCGAGAAATTTAGCGCCTTCACCTCTGACTCGGACAGGGAGGCAATTCAACCTCTACTAGCCAAAATCAACACTCTCACGGCCCAAGGCCTCATCGGGCTCAACCTGGTGAAGACTTGGGTCGACTTCCGGATTCAACCCAATTCCATCCGCACAAAGTTGATGTGCGAGTATTCGGGGCAATCTACACACCCGCTCCGGTACTCTGACAACATCTTCGCAGCTGGCGACACTCACAAAACCATCAAGGGTTTTCTGACAGAAAAGCTTGAGGTAATCCGGAACATATCCGGATTGGAGCCCTTCACACTCGAGAACCCAGCCCCCAAGGTGAAAACCCAGCTTTGATGCCTTTACCTTTGCTCTTTCCACTCGATACAGTTGATAACCCTTGTACTGACACTTTTCAGGCTGATGATGATTTTTGGAAAACCAACACCTCTCCTAGCTCTGAAAGTCCAGAAGAGCAAGAAAGTTGTTAACTCGGACGAAGGTACTCTCCGGATTTTATTTGGTTCCTTTAAGCTCACCATAACCCCTTCATTTCCAACTATAACTTGGATGATATCCAGAACGAGAAGATGACGAGGAAGAAAACTCCGACGGCAAAGTAGAATCCGCCAGCGACGAGGAGGAACTGGAGCCGACAATCAAAGTCGGATCAAAAAGAAAAACTCAATAGGCCACCTCCAAGGTTTCATATCTCCTCCTCGCATTCAATTCGTATTACTTTAATGATATACATGAGCTACCTTGACGTTATTCCACTGGCCATGCTTGAAGGAGTCGCCCATGACCAAGCGCAGGTCAACTCGAAATCACCCGGGTGATGATGCCCTTAACCCGGGTATTTCATCGACCCCGACTCGGCGGGCTGGTACTTACCCTATCTTTTCTCGGTCGAAACATTCTCCTTGAACCATTCCCACATGACGTCTGACTTGATAATTTCCAGCCTCTCCCGAGTCCAGCGACGGATTTCCTTGTGACTTTGCGGTGAACACCGGGTAAAATCCCCTTCCTGATGCTCCACCACATTTCATCACCCTTTCCTGACTGTGTATTTAGCTGCTCACTGACAACATCTATAGGGCCACGGTCGTTATCAGCGACCAAGAGGATATGGAGACCGAGGGCCCGGGTAAGGGGAGCCCGACTGATAAGACTACAGCCGCGTCTAGCGGCGAAAAACAAGCGTCGCCGACAAACCCGGACACACAAGAAGCCGAGTATCCGATTGCTTCCCATGCAAGCAAGAAGAACAAAGCCACAATCTTGGGTGTAGAAGAAGGAGCGTCGGATTCCGACACACAAATGACCCGGGTTCCGCCTCCCACTAAGAAGAAAGCTCCTTCTCGGAATTTCCAAGGCCCCGGGTCCTCTGATACGGGTAAAGACACTTTTGATCAATTGATGAACACTCTCCTCACTATGAAGACTTCGGAGAGCAAGATCTTGGAGCGCATGGCTGCAGAGCACCAGGTAAGGACACTTGGTATCTCATATTGCATACCTAGTCCCCAAGTTCCGAGTATGACTTGCAAAAGTTATGCTTGGTACTTTACGCCATATTCAGCTTACCATAATATCCAACTGGTACTTGCGTTCCTTGCTACTTACAGGCACAGATAACCCAGTCTGATGAAACTTTACTTAAGACCAAACAACTTCTTCTTGCCGAGGTAAAACGAAGGGAAACCCTTGAGGATGACATGAAAACTTTGAAGAAGGATGTTTCCAAATACAAGAAGAAGTGCAATGCCGCTCAGACCGCACTGAAGAAACTATTGGACCAAGTCGCCGATACTTATCAGATCTTGCTTAGTAAGTTTTTGCTGCCGATTGGCTTCATGTCTCTGCTTTATTATATCATACTCGTGATTACTGATACGTTCTTTCTTTTGTTACAACTGTAGGTGCCAACCTTGCGGCCCCAGAGGAGGATGCCATTGTCAAGGCTAGAACCCTAAAGACCGTGCTCCGGACTTTCTTTGCCGGCACAAAATTTATACTGGATGCCGTGAAGTGGCCTACGGAAGTATATCCGGGTGAAGAAAATCTCATTCAAGCCTGCTCCACTGTGCCTGGCTGGATTGAAATCTGGAAACGCTCGTCATGCCGGATTGGAATGACCCGGGCTTTCACCCTGGCCAAGGCTTTCTTTCCGAAGCTTGACCCGGCAAAGGTAATATCCGGGTTTCCCGAATTCAAGGCGGACGGTTCCAAATTTACACCCAAGGATTTCAAGGCCATACAAGCCGCAGTGCGCCCCTCGGCTACCACTTTGGCCGATAGTTTGGATCTAAACACGATTATGAGTGCATACGACGCTGATGGCAAAGTTGTTACGGAGGAAGCACCCCCGCCCTTTGATATCTTGGAGAAGTGGGTTTCTAACTCGGCCAGGAAGAGGGAGGTGACTGCGAAGAGAGAGGCCGAGTTAGGATCAGGTCCGTCTGCCTCTACACCAGCCGTCCCTCCACCTGTCCGCCCTGGTGCAGTGAGTCCGGGTAAGGGTGCCGGGAAGGCTAAGCAGCAAGCCCAGGACCCAGACTCGGAAGACCGTACTCAGGAGGCCGAATAGGGCAGTACCATCATAATACCTTGTTTACGTGATGCTTTGTATTCAAACTATTATGCTTTTGATGGTGCGCCTGTGCACCCCTGATACTGATGTCGTAACTTGTAACGTACTTTTAGTCCGTGGTATACTTTGCGGCTTTCCTGGCCTTTTGATAACCGTATTGCTTGTCTATTCTTTGAGCTTTTTCTCGATACCCGACTCTCTATTTTGGCTCCCTTCGTAAGACTCGGTTTTCCGAATACCAGGGGCTTTGACAAGTGGACTTTTTCTTTAAGTCCCCAAGACTCGGATGGTGAGGTCTTTCGAACTTCGATAGCCAAGTAGTTTGTTTCTGTTTCGAAGTCCCCAGTCCCCATGACCCAAAGTCCGACTCATGGGGGTGTGGCCTTTCTCAGAGAACAAATTGTTTTTTACCGAGTCGCAAGCCTAAAGCCATTCCGGGTAGGTACTGAAGTTATGCTTGATAGTTGTTGAGTTTCCGGCTATTAGCCTTGTACTCTGCATAAACTTGTGGTTTAGATGACCCTTTTGACTATCTTGTACTGTAAGCCGGCTTTCGCGTGGATACCATGTTGTTACATCCATACGAGAACAGGGTCAGGCAAGTCCCATTGGGCTTCATGGCTGATTGTAATCGTAAGCGAACGAATCATGCCACTTTAGTGCGAGTCACATCGAGCTTAAGTAAGAAAAGTCAAGAAAATTTGGCTCCTTTGTCCAGTTATAAGATTGCAGCCGTACTCGTTTGCGAATAATCGGCCCTTATAACTTATAGGCATCAAGGCCGGGTCTTTTGGGTTTATAGCTGGGCTACTTGAGCAACCAGCCCCCGAGACCTATATATACTCAACGTTCTTAATGATACCGAAATATTGATGTCACATGGATACTACTTACTTGTAATCAGGCTGTAACGAAACAGGACTTGATAACCATCTCTTTATTGATGCGAGAAAGTTTGGACCAGCAGGCCGCCTCATTAAAAACCTTCCAGTCCCCTTAGGTGCCCTGGGTAGGAAAAGAGCGCGTCTGAAACCTGCTGCCCGTTACATTGTTTAGTTCTTCATGGACACCGGTCCCGAACTGGCGTGACCGGTGCACATTCTCCACGTGTTAGATTTTTTCATGACGAGTACCGGGTTTACTAGCCAACCCGGGTAAGGTGTTTCCATGACATGGCTGGTTGTGAGCGGTCGTGCAGCTTCTTCTTTTATGGCGGATTGTTTGGAGGAGTCATCCTTGATAAAAGCCACCATTTTAGCATCTTGTGCTACCTTGGATTTTGCTCTTTCGCCTTCAGTACTCGGCCTTTTTGATGTGGCTCTATCCTCCGGGTCTGCTTGAGACCGGTAATGCTTGAGTTCTTCTTTTCTACAGGCCTGCTCGGCCATTGCTGCATCTCCTTCGTCGCATTCAGCTGCTATGTCTCGATTTCCATGTATGGTAATGGTCTTCTTGGGACCCGGGATTTTTAGCTGTAGATATACGTAACACGGCCTAGCCATGAATTTGGCGTAAGCCGGCCTTCCAAATAACGCGTGATAAGGGCTGCGCAATTTGACTACCTCAAAGGTAAGCCACTCAACTCGATAGTTATCCTTTGACTCCCCAAAGGCTACCTCCAATGCGATTTTTCCCTCGGGGCACGCTGAATGACCCGGCACTATCCCATGAAAAACTGTTGAGCTTTTTTGTAGCTGAGACTCCTTGAGGCCCATGCGTAGGAAGGTTTCCCAATACAGTATATTGATGCTGCTTCCACCATCCATCAAAACCTTTTTCAGCTCATACCCATTGACTTGCGGTGCGACTACTAATGCCAAGACTCCCGGGTGCTCCACTCTTTCTGGGTGATCCCTTCTGCTCCATGTTACCTCCTGTTCTGACCATCTCAAGTATCTCGGGACAACTGACGAAACTGAGTTGACCGCTTGCTTCAGTATCTTTTTGTCCTTGTTAGAGCCTCCTGTGGTATGCACATGATATTGACCCAATTGTTTGGGGTTAGCCTGGAAACCTCCTGCCCCCCTTGGTTATTACCTTGATTTCCAGCCGCCGGGTTACCAGCTGGGGGTGGGCCGTTGCCCGGGTTTCCCCCTGGACCCGGTCCTCCTCCCCGTCCTGCACCTCGCATAGCTCTGTTCACTTCCTCATTTTTCCATCTTTGTAAGTCGGCGCACTGTTCCAGGGAGTGGTTAGCTGGCCTGCCATTCCTGCTGTGCTTCGGGCATGCCATCCTGAATATGTCCCAATTGTTACCCGGCCTTGGCGGTCCTTGATAATTTCCTCCATTGTGATTACCTCCGTTGAAATTTCCTTCTGCTCTGGGCCTTGAAGACCCGGCTTCTGTGTTGGCGACAAACTCGGAGCCTCCTTCAAACGGGCGCTTGTTCTGGCTATTTCCGTTGTTACCCGGTGCTGATCCATTGCCGGTTCTTCCGTTATTACTTGTGTTTGCTTTTGCCTTCCTGTCATCAACTTCCTCTTCTGTAGTATCTGTCGCGGCGTGTTTGTTGCACGCATCCATCAATTCTCCCATTGTAACTTCCGACGCATTTCGACTAGACTTCATGCGAGTTAACTTTTGCACTAAAGGTATATACTTGCATGTTTTTGCCATGGCCTGTAGTGCATCCTTGGGCTGAATATCCGTGGAAGAGTGAAGTATCTCCATAACCCGGCGCACCCAACTGCGCGCCGATTCTCCCTTCTTTTGGACGCATCGCTCTAGATCGTCAATAGTGAACAATTTCCTGCACGTCCCATGAAAGTGCTTGACAAACGCGGTCTTCAATTCCTCCCAGGACTTGATCGATCCTTCCGGCAAGTTGGTGAACCACAACTTTGCTGCTCCTTCTGACATCATCAAGTACATGAACTTGGCTTGGAGATTCTCGGACGCGTTGCGAATCGACATTGCCATCTCGTAACTGCTTAGCCATGTTTCTGGATCCATAGTTGGTTCATAATTCACTACTTTCCCTGGTTCTTTGAATTTTTCTGGGTAAGGTTCAGCTCTGATATTGTCCGAGAGACACTTGGGTCCCGCTAGAACGGTTGAGGCCGGTCTTGCTCTAGAAACGTGTGATACCGCGGGGGGCGCGGCTGGGCGCGATGCTGCGGGAAGTCCATGCGCTGCAGACCCGGCCGCGGCCCTCCGGGCTCTGGAACTGTCCACGACAGCCTGTGCTGCTGATGCTGCCTGAACGCGGGGAGGAGGCGGCATTTGCTGCTGCTCTTCCCTCCGCCGTGCTGAACTTGTTTGGATATTCCCTTGCTGTTGACTGACGTATGGCGTCCCGTGCATACCGCTTCTATGATCCGGATAATTGGCTTGCTGTGCCACCGCAGTGTGCAATAGATCGATGGCTTGCCGAGTCTTCTCTGCATGGGGCGACTCTCCCACAGGGATTTGATTTAACGCGAGTGTCGCCGCATACACATTGTCCATGGGGTTATTGTAGTGACCGGCTGGTGTGCGGAATCGTAATGGTGGCGGTGGTGGTAGATCGTTGCCGGTTGTGACTCTAGTCTGTGGTGGGGTAACCCGGTCCGTTCATTTGCCGGACGTGTCCCTGCTGTCGCCGGTTGGGGTGCGGTTCCCTGGTTCACCACTGGTATCGGCTGATCCTGAGGTGTGACAAATAAATTAGCCGGATTAATAACCCCGCCCGTTGCTGGTAACCTGGTTTGATGCCTTTGATATACTCTAGACGTTTCCTCTCGGAGCCGAGTTTCCAGCGCATCCAGCTCACGCTGCCGCGTGGCCATCCCTTGCCTTTCTGCCTCTACCTGCCTTCTTTGCTGTTCCAGTGCACGACGAGCCACATCCAGATCCCTGACACGTTCCGCTGCGTTTTCCGGAGTGATAACCGTTGCAAGAACCGTGGGGTCTAGAATCAGATTATTATCGAATAAGGCAGGGTGGCGCGGGTTCGAAGGACCCGCCCCTGGTGTCCGGTTTCCCAGGAATCCGAACGTGTTTGCATGCAACTCCTCATCTGCTGCACGGCTGGTTACTGATGCCGACTCCCCATCAACCCGGGCCAAAACCGGGTCTCCGTTAGCCGCGCCCTGCTGCTGGGCCACTGCCTGAGCCGCCCCGACTGATACCGCGGTTGAGTTTCCTTGGTTGAGATTGGCCGCGGGAGCCGCATAGACTGCAACTCGGCGCACGATACCCGGTGTAAATTCATGTTGTTCTTCCTCGCCGTTCTCCTCCTCATACCGGTTTTCCAGCAGATCCAGGATAGACCCGGTATCATCTTCTCTTTCGACCCGGTCGCGCGGGGTCCATGCCGGCTCCTCCGGCTGTTCCCACTCCGCGATGGGTTCTTCTGCCGGATGTGTCGTTCCAATCGATTCTTCATCATCTGATCGGATACAAGTGGCTTCTCCTGGCACAGAATCAGATCCAATATTGTCAGGGATCGAATTGGAAGTACATACCATACCAATGAAGACGCTGATCCGGCCGATTGTCACGACGGATCCGGATTCGAGGTGATCCGACTCTGGCCCCCAGCCGGAATCGTCCACCATCTTTTCTCCTTTGTGGTCGATGTAGATTTCGCCGACGACAAGATTCTCCATGCTCTTCCGAGCTTCTCCCGTGATGTAAACACCTTTGGACGCAGGCCCCACGGTGGGCGCCAACTGTCGTGGGATAATCACGGCAGACGTTACCGGGGGTAACTGATCTTGGGGCAAGACGACACAGGCGTTTGGGAGAGGGTTTAGCTCAGAGTAAAACATGGTGCAATTCGATCTGGTAGCCGGCAATCAAAGTCGCCGAGTCTCCGATCTTGATATAACAACTCAACTCTGGGATTACACTAGATGCTCGATATCAAGAGATATTGCTAGGGTTCTTAGATCTCTGCCTAAACTAGACCTGGGGGTCGGTTTATAAAGCACCCGTACCCCCTGGCTTATTCTCCAAGGCGCATCCTGGATCCTACCCGGACACGGCGCACAAACCCTAACTTTCTTCTACCATAACCCACAATCCGGGTTACTGGGCCTACAAGCTTGGGCCTTCACAGGTTTCCTTATCCTTAGCCGGATCCTGCACATCGTCCTTTGGGCCGGGTTACTCCTTGGAGTTTGGCCTAACGGGTTATCATCCCCCCATCATTTATGGTGCTTGTTGGGAAATGAAACTGTTGCTTGAAGTAGAATTTTTAATGGTGCAAGTAGAAACTTGTATAGACTGTGACTAGAACTTTTTCATATCATGCTAGATGTTATTTTAGTTTTAAATCCTTGTGGTTATTGAGTATCATGATTAGCCTCAAATAGCTGAGAGTGTTTAAGGTGTCCTTGAAAGAATCATGAGTCGTTCTTGTCATATTGATGCATAAATTTGTGGTATTCTCTTTTAAATGTTTTATTTGGTTGACCTGGCGCATGCTCACACCATGTTTATGACTATGAACCAGTCACTAATAGCCTCTATGATCATTTAGTTTTTGAACTTTTGGTACCACCTATGCTTTGATTAATGATGTTTATGTCGCTATGCATGATTATGGCTCTTATGCTCTCTTGATTTGTCGCTCCCAGTCTAATGCTAGCCTCCACCTGTACTGACTATGGAATTTTACTCGTGCATCCAAATCCCTAAAACCAAGTTTTCCCATTGTGTCCACCATACCTACCTACATGTGGTATTTAACTGCCACTCCAAGTAAATTTCTCATGTGTTACCTTTAAAACATTCAAAATTACTCCTGCTTTGTGTTCCTGTTTTTGCTCATGAGGACGTAAATAGAGAATCTTTATCTCACTTGTTGATTGGATTTCACACCCTGGACTAGTGGCTTCACCCGCTCATCCAATTTATAGAAGAGCTGGCAGTGGGGTGCCCAGCCCCAAATTAATACACACAAAATCTCTTCACTATTTTTGCCTCTTATTTATCAGTCAAAGCATAATTGTGTAAACAAAAGAGAAAGAGGGTTGACCTTCTACACCATTTGCGCCCTTCACCATGGGAGCCGCTCTTGTGAATCCAGTTGGCTTGTGACGTACTGTATTTTATGTTTACTATTTGTTGACATTAACATACATCTCCCAAAATATAGACACTCCTCCATGGTATGTGATTGTTGGCAGGCACCCGAGGATTCGGTTAGACATGGTTAGTGTAAGATGGATGGGAGGAGTGTCAAACTTTTAATACCTCTTTTTAATAAAATAAAAGCTCTAGCACAAGAGTGATCCCTGCTTCCCTCTATGAAGGGCCTTTCTTTTAATTTTATGTTGAGTCTCCATCTTCTAAATTTATGCACAGTTGAGAGATCATTTTTGCCATTCTGAGTTTTATGTGCATTTGTCACAGAAACATTATTAATTGATTCATGATGTGTTATTGCTTGTTCTCTAATTATTTGTTCTAGTCTTCCTCATGAACTTTGAAGGTGTCCTGACATTTATGTTTTGCCCCACTCTTAAGGACTAGCGAAATACCACTTTGCCATGCTTTCTCTATACTTGAAACAAACGTATATCTTTCTTTGCATTATTATTCATGATCTTTTATTTGAGTTACTTCTCATGATGCAAAGTGATTGCTATGCTTTATTATTAAAGTTCTATTTATCACGTTTGTGTTAAAGTTCTATGATCTCAGCTTACATATGCTTTTACATTTTGATGATCAAGTTTTGTGTAGTAGCATGTCACCTCAGAAATTATTTTGTTTTATCGCTTACCTACTCGAGGACGAGTAGGAACTAAGCTTGGGGATGCTTGATACGTCTCCAACGTATCTATAATTTCTTATGTTCCATGATGATATTTTGCCAATTGCTACATGTTTTCTCCCTTCTTTATAGCATTTTTACACGTTTTCGGGACTAAAATATTAACAAGTTGTCAAGTGCGAGTTCCCTGTTTTCTGCTGTTTTTTATTTCAGAAAAGTTGTTCTGGAAATATTCTCGGAATTGGACCCCACAAATCCCGAAGTTCCTATTTTCCCCGGAAGCATCCAGAAGACCGAAGAGGAGTCGAAGACGGGCACGAGGGGGCCCTCACCATAGCCAGGCGCGACCCCCCTTGGCCGCGCCTGGGCGTGGTGAGGCCACCCTGGTGGCCCACTGACGCCGCCCTTTCGCCTATTTATTCCCCTCCAAAGGAAAACCCTAGGCACCTGATAAAAAATCCTCGAAAAGTTCCGCAGCCGCCATCGTCGTCAACCCTAGATCAGGGGGGTTCTGAAGCTGTCTCCCGGCACCCTACCGGAGCGGAGATCATCACCGGAGGCCTCTGCATCACCATGCCTGCCTCTGGAGTGATGCGTGAGTAGTTCATCCTTGTACTACGGGTCCATAGCATTAGCTAGATGGTTGTCTTCTCCTCCTATGCCTCAATGTTTAGATCTCCTGAGCTGCCTAACATGACCGTGATTGTTCTTATGTAATTCTATGTGTTGTGTTTGCTGGGATCTGATGAATATTGAACTTATGCCAAGTTGATTATAGTCTTTATTGCATTTGTTATTTGTGATATTGCATGCTTTCCGTTTCTAGTGGTTGCTCTGGACAGGTTGTTGCTAGTGACTCCAAGAGGGAGTATTTATGCTCGATAGTTGGGTTCATGCCTCCTTTTCGCTTGTACTCGAGTCACGGAAACGTGACGGGGGAGGATGTGATGTTGCCACTAGAGAGAAAACAGCGGTGTGAGTGCTGATGTCTACGCACGCTTCTATTCTTGTAGTCAGTGTTGGTCCTCCAAGTGAAGAGGTTTATAGAACAACAACAAGTTTCCCTTAAGTGGATCGCCCAAAGTTTATCGAGCTCAGGGAGGTAGAGGTCAAACATATCCCTCTCAAGCAACCCTGCAATTAAGATACAAGAAGTCTCTTGTGTCCCCAACACAGCCAATGTACTTGTCAGGTATATAGGTTCACTAGTTCGGCGAAGAGATAGTGAAATGAGAGTAATATGGATGGTTATAAGTAATAATAGCAATCTGAAATAAATATGGCAGCAAACAAACATGTAGCAGAACAGGCGGAAAACGGCGTTTCAATGCTTGGAAACAAGGCCTAGGGATCCTACTTTCACTAGTGGACACTCTCAAGAATGATCACATAATTGAATAACTAAATATCTTCTCTTCACTATGCTACTCTTAACCCTCTCCGGTTGGATAACGAACACTAATCATTGCGTAGGGCTGCAAAAAGCATTCCTTAAAGTAAGCATTCCCATGTTTAGTTAGCTCCAAAATGTCAACTTGAGCGCCCTAGAAGGTACTAGACAAACACCACAATTCATAGAGGAGACACACACGATGTGCATGCTGTCACCTTCACACCGCAGGACAAGGTGACTCCAAAGTTCATATTAATAAAACACTTGAGTAGCACAAGATGAAGAGTAACATCTACTTATTCAACTAGATTACAAAGCTCATGATCACACCATGGGAGAGAGAGATGAACCACATAGCTACCGGTAGAGCCCTCAGCCTTGGGGGAGAACTACTTCCTCCTCATCACAGGAGATAGCAACGGCGATGGAGATGGCGGTGGAGTCGATGGAGATGGCTTCCGGGGGCACTTCCCCGTCCCGGCAGGGTGCCAGAACAGAGATCTGTCCCCTGAAACTTGGGTTCACGATGACGGCGGTTGCAGAAGGTTTCGTGGAATTTGGCCGATTCCTCTAGGGTTTTTGCATCGGGGGATTATATAGGCGAAAGGGCAACGTCGGTGGGCCACCAGGGTGGCCTCGCCACCCCAGGCACGACCAAGGGGGCCGTGCCTGGCTATGGTGAGGGCCCCCTGGTGCCCGTCTTCGACTCCTCTTCGGACTTCTGGATGCTTCCGGGGAAAATAGGAACTTCGGGATTCGTGGGGTCCAATTCCGAGAATATTTCCAGAACAACTTTTCTGAAATAAAAAACAACAGAAAACAGGGAACTGGCACTTGGCATCTTGTTAATAGGTTAGTCCCGAAAAACGTGTAAAAATGCTATAAAGAAGGGAGAAAACATGTAGCGATTGGCATAATATCAACATGGAACATCATAAATTATAGATACGTTGGAGACGTATCAAGCATCCCCAAGCTTAGTTCCTACTTGTCCTAGAGTAGGTAAACGATAAAACAAAATAATTTCCAAGGTGACATGCTGATGGTGCAGATCTTGCACTCGTTGGGATACCCCAAGAGGAGGGTGTGATGAGCACAGCGGTAGGAGTTTTCCCCTTAGTTAAGAACCAAGGTTATCAATCCGGTAGGAGAAAGAGGACCTTCGGAAGGTTGATGCCACTGACGGTGGTGATGGCGCCTCACCGGTGTCAGCAACAACGTGGAACCTGCACACAACACAACAAAATACTTTGTCCCAACGGTACAGTGAGGTTGTCAATCTCACCGGTCTTGTTGAAAACAAAGATTAGACGTATAGTGTGGAAAATAATGTATGCTTGCAGTATGTAAAGAAAGCAGGAAATTGTTGTGGTTTGTTTAACAGTGTGGAAAATGGACCGGGGTTCAAAGGTTCACTAGTGGTGTCTCTCCATAAAAGATAGCATGCTGGGTGAAAAAATTACAGCGGGGCAATTGACAAATAGAGGTTGCACCGTAGTGCATAATATAACATGATAATTACTATGATATTTAGTGCGGGCATTACAACAATATACATAGACCGAAATCTATCTACATCTATGACTAATAATCCACCCTCAGGTTATTATCCGAACCCCCTTAGGTATTAAGTTGCAAGCAACAGATAACTGCATTAAACAAAGTGTGTAATGTAAGCAATGATTATGCACGCGGGCACTCTCATCGTTTGTTTTCTCCCTAATGGCAACAACACGTTCTCCCCCTTCACGTTTATGTCACTCGAGCAAGGTGGTGAGGACGCATGAACCCACTATCGAGCATAAATACTCCCTCTTAGAGTCACTAGCAACTACTTGGACAGAGCAACCACTAGCAATGGAAAGCATGCAAGATCACAAATAACATATGCAATAAAGACTAGAATCAACTTGGCATAAGTTCAATATTCATCGGATCCCAGCAAACACATCATATAGAATTACATAAGATCAATCTCGATCATGATAGGCAGCTCACGAGATCTAAACATGGAGGCATATGAGGAGAACACAACCATCTAGCTATAGCTACGAACCCGCAGTCCAAGGATGAACTACTCACGCATCACTCCGGAGGCAGGCATGGTGATGTAGAGGCCTCCGGTGATGATCTCCTCTCCGGCAGGGTGCCGGAAACAGCTTCAGAACCCTCCTGATCTAGTGTTGACGGTGACAGCGGCTGCGGAACTTTTCGGGGATTTTTGATCAGGTGCTTAGGGTTTTCCATCCCGGGGATTAAATAGGCGAAAGGGCAAAGGCGGTGGAGCTCTAGGGGGCCCACACCCATAGCTGGCGCGACCAGGGGGACCCGCGCCACCCTATGGTGTGGCCCCCCTGGTGCCCGTCTTCGACTCTTCTTCGGTGTTCTCGATGCTTCCGGGGAAAATAGGCTAATTCCGAGAATGTTTCCAGAACAACTTTTCTGAAACCAAAAACAGGAGAAAACAGGGAACTGGCACTTGGCATCTTGTTAATAGGTTAGTCCCGGAAAACGTATAAAAATGCTACAAATAAGGGAGAAAACAAGTAGAAATTGACATAATATGATCATGGAGCATCAGAAATTATAGATACGTTGGAGATGTATCAAGCATCCCCAAGCTTAGTTCCTACTCGTCCTCGAGTAGGTAAACGATAAAACTCAATAATTTCTGAGGTGACATGCTACTAACATAAACTTGATCAATCTAGTGTAAAAGCATATGCATGCTGAGATCATAGAACTTCAAACACAAACATGATACATAGAACTTTAATAATAAAGAATAGAAATTACTTTGTATCACGAAGAGTATCTCAAATAAAGGATCATGAATAATAATGCAAAGAAAGATAGACGTTTGTTTCAAGTATAGAGAAAGCATGGCAAAGTGATATTTCGCTAGTCCTTATGAGTGGGGCAAAACATAAATGCCAGGACACCTTCAAAGTTCATGAGGAATACTAGAACAAATAATTTAAGAACAAATAATATCACATTATGAAGTAATTATTGATGTTTATGGGACAAATGCACATAGAACTCAGAATGGCAAAAATGCTCTCTCAACTGTGCATAAAGTTAGAAGATGGAGACTCAACATAAAAGTAAAAGAAAGGCCCTTCGCGGAGGGAAGCAGGGATCACTCATGTGCTAGAGCTTTTATTTTATTAAACAGAGGTATTAAAAGTTTGACACTCCTCCCATCCATCTTTCACAAACCATGGTTAACCGAATCCTCGGGTGCCTTCCAACAATCACATACCGTGGAGTAGTGTCTATATTTTGTGAGATGTATGCTAATGTCAACAAATAGTAAACAGAAAATACAGTACGTCACAAGCCAACTGGATTCACAAGAGCGGCTCCCATGGTGAAGGGCGCAAATGGTGTAGAAGGTCAACCCTCTTTTTGTTTTGTTTACACAATTATGCTTTGACTGATAAATTAGGGGCAAATATAGTGAAGAGAATTTGTGTGTATTAATTTGGGGCTGGGCTCCCCGCTGCCAGCTCTTATATCGATTGGATAAGCGGATGAAGCCACTAGTCCAGGGTGTGAAATCCAATCAACAAGCGAGATAAATATTCTCTATTGGCGTCCTCATGAGCAAAAACAGGACATAAAGCAGGAGTAATTTTGAAGGTTTTAAAGGTAACACATGAGCAATTTACTTGGAGTGGCAGTTAAATACCACATGTAGGTAGGCACACAATGGGAAAACCTTTGGTTTAAGGGATTTGGATGCACGAGTAAAATTACATACTCAGTACAGGTGGAGGCTAGCAAAAGACTGTGAGCGACAAATCAAGAGAGCATAAAAGCCATAATCATGCATAGTGACATAAGCATCGCTAATTAAAACATAAGTAGTATCACAAGTTCAAAAACTAAGTGGTCATGGAGGCTATTTGTGGCTGGTTTTTAGTCATAAACATGGTGTGAGCATGCGCCAAGTCAACCAAATAAAACATTCGAAAGAGAATACCAAAAATTTATGCTTCCTTAAGACAAGGACAACTCATGAATCTTTCAATGACATATTAAACACTCTCAGCTATTTGAGGCTATTCATGCTACTCAACATCACAAGGCTTTAGAACTAAAATAACATTTATCATTGCATGAAAAAGTTCTAGCAGCAGTTTATACAAGCTTCTACTTGCACCAGTATAAATTCTACTTTAAACAACAGTTTCTTTCTCCAAACAAGCACCATACATAATTTGTTTTAACAAAAACTCTCTAAATGCTACAGAAAGCAAACATGAGAGTACTCACATAACACTACTAAAAATAACATCTCTAATAAGAGATGCATGCAAAACAGGAGCTAAATAAATGCAACAGCCAGACAGAGATTAAGAATACAAAGTATTCCCGTGAAAAAACAGAGCGTGTCACTCTCCAATAAAAGAATGCTGGGGTCCAACCAAGTTTATTGAAAAAGTAAAAGTAATCTTAAATAAAAAACAAAAACAAACTGAAAGCAAAAATAAAATACGCTCCAAGTTCATCACATAAGATGTGACCGAATAAAAATATAGTTTCACTAGAAGTGGCCTGATAATTTGTTGATGAAGAAGCCAAGCATAGACGCTTGAGTCTTCTTGGAATTTTCTAGGATGTACCACCGGGGAATCCCCAAGCTTAGGCTTTTCACTCTTCTTGATCACATCATATCATCCTCTTCTCTTGACCCTTGAAAACTTCCTTCACACCAAACTTCGCACAATCTTCATTAGCAACGTTAGTGCAATCGAAATAATAAATTCACATGGTTCAGTTTCAACACATGTATAACATTCAAAAACACATTATCTGCTGTCACAACTTCTTTTAAAACTCTGTTTCTCAAAAGAACACCAAAAGAAAGCGATTAAGATGCAAATGCAATTATTGGCAGAAATCTGTCAAAACAGGACAGCAGGTAAAGATCGATTTTTTTCGAAAAATCTTATGTTGCTCAAATCAAAAAATGGTCAACTAAGAAAATTTGTGTATACACCCCAGGATTAGACACAAAAAAATTCAGGTCATTTTGATTTTTCTGTGATTTTATACGGAATAAACAGTGGACAGAAGAAATCTGTTTCCTGCGCAGAAATCGGAAATATAGCCTCAACTTTCCACTAGAGGCTTTACTTGGCTCAACAAAAACTCAAAACAAAAGATACAGCGGGGTTGTTAAGGAAATAGACAACACCCAGGTGCAAAGCACACGAAAGAAAACAAAAGAAAACGGGTTGAAAACAGCGAAATAAAACGGGTTGTCTCCCTATAGCGCTTTTCTTTAAATCCTTTCAGCTAGGCATAAAAGGGCAACTCAAGTATTTTAAAGTGAAAAAGCAGCAACATTGTTACGAAGCTTGCATTTACCTTTCTTACCCTTATTCTTTTTAGGGAACTGATCGTCCAAGCATGATTTGGAGATGAAAGTCATGGTACCTTTTCCCATATCAATAGTTGCTCCTAAGAGCTTCAGCGGAAATCTTCCAAGGGTAATTTGTCCTCCTTCTGCACATTCAACAACAAGATAATCAGTGGAGACTGTTTTTCCTAGGAGTTTTGTAAACACTCTCTCAGGTATCCCAATGGGAAATATAGTAGTGTTATTAATGAGAGGAATTTCTTCTCCTCCTTCAGCTAGCCCCCAAAGGTTCAAAGAATCATAAATTTCCTTAGGCATAAGACAAGATTCAGACATGATATCACAACGAGCATGAAATGTTTCACCATTTATAACAACTTTAACCAAAGGAATCATATTTTAGGATTCAAAATTTATTGGGACATGATCAAGATGTTCACGAATTTGGCTATATCCCTCTTTTAAGATAGAAATATCTGAGTCAAGAGTGTTTAATCTAGCATAAATATTTGCAAAGGCTTTATCAGAACTACTGGGTAAGCTGTAGGTTGCAATTAATTTTCTTATAGTGTTGAAAGCTTGATCTTTATCACAACGAAGGAAATCACCTCCTACCACAGTATCCAAAGCATATCTATAACAAAGAACAAGACCAAAGTAAAAGCTACGAAGAAACAGACTTAGGGTCATTTTAGGTTCAATTTTGCAATAGGAATCAAAAGCTGGGCAATTGACAAATAAAGGTTGCACCGTAGTGCACATTCATGACATGATGACTACTATGATATTTAGTGTGGGCATTACAACAATATACATAGACCGTAATCCAACTGCATCTATGACATAATCCACCCTCAGGTTATCATCCAAACCCCCTTAGGTATTAAGTTGTAAGCAACAGATAACTGCATTAAACAAAGTGTGTAATGTAAGCAATGATTATGTACGTGGGCACTCTCACCGCTGTTTTCTCCCTAATGGCAATATCACATCCTCCCCCTTCACGTTTCTATCACTCGAGCAAGGTGGTGAGGAGGCATGAACCCACTATCGAGCATAAATACTCCCTCTTTGAGTCACTAGCAACTACTTGGCCAGAGCAACCACTAGAAACGGAAAGCATGCAAGATCAAAAATAACATATGCAATAAAGACTATAATCAACTTGGCATAATTTCAGTATTCATCAGATCCCAGCAAACACAACACATAGAGTTACATAAAATCAATTTCGATCATGATAGTCAGCTCACGAGATCTAAACATGGAGGCATATGAGGAGAAGACAACCATCTAGCTACTTCTATGGACCCGTAGTCCAAGGATGAAATACTCACGCATCACTCCAGAGGCGGGCATGGTGATGAAGAGGCCTCCGGTGATGATTTACTCTCTGGCAGGGTCCGGAGACAGCTTTAGAACCCCTGATGGAGGGATAATAACCCGGTAGGCCAACTCCAAGGTGTAACCCGGCCCAAAGGACGCTGTGCAAAATCCGTCTAAGGATAAAGAAACTTCTGAAAGGCCCAAGTTTGTAGGCCTCGTAACCCGGATTGTGGGTTACGGTGAAGGAAAGTCAGGGTTTGTATGCGGTGTCCGGGTAGGATTCAGGGTGCGTCTTGGAGGGTAAGCCAGGGGGTACGCGTGCTATATAAACCGACCCCTAGATTTAGTTGAGAGAGATCTAAGAACCCTAGCAATATCGTTTGGTATCATGTATCCAGTGTAACGCGAGGGTTGAGTTAATATCTTGAGATCGGAGACTCGGCGACTTGATTGCCGGCTACCAGATCGAGTTCCATCATGTTTTCCTCTGAGCTGAACCCTCTCCCAAACGCCTGTGTCGTCTTGCCCCAAGATCCGTTACCCCCGGTAACGTCTGCCGTGATTATCCCACGACAGTTGGCGCCCACCGTGGGGCCTGCGTCCAAAGGTGTTTACATCACGGGAGAAGCTCGGAAGAACATGGAGAATCTTGTCGTCGGCGAGATCTACATCGACCACGAAGGGGAGAAGATGGTGGACGATTCCGGCTGGGGGCCAGAGTCGGATCACCTTGAATCCGGATCCGTCGTGACAATCGGCCGGATCAGCGTCTTCATCGGTATGGTATGTACTTCCGGTTTGATCCCTGATAATTTTGGATCTGATTCTGTGTCAGGGGAGGCCACTTACATCCAATCAGATGAAGAAGAATCAGTTGGAACGACATATCCGACAGAAGAACCCATCGCGAAGTGGGAACAGCCGGAGGAACCGGCATGGACCCCGCGCGACCGGGTCGAAAGAGAGGATGATACCGAGTCCATCCTGGATCTGTTGGAGAACCGGTATGAGGAGAATAACAGCGAAGAGGAACAGCATGAATTCGCGCCAAGCATCATACGCCGAGTTGCGGTTTACACGGCTCCCGCGACCAATCTCAACCAAGAGACCGTAACCGCGGCCGCGGCCGGGTCAGCACAAGCATTAACCCGGTAGCAGGGGCCGGCTAACGGAAACACGGTTTTGGCCCAGGTTGACGGAGAGTCGGCATCGGTTACCAGTCAAGCGCCAGAAAACGAGTTACACGCGAACACGTTCGGATTCCTTGCAAACCGGACACCAAGAGCGGGTCCTTCCAATCCACAACATCCGGCCTTGTTCGACAACAATCTGATCCTAGATCCGACGGTTCTTGCCACAGTTATCACTCCAGAGAACGCGGCGGAACGTGTTAGGGATTTGGACGTAGCCCGTCGTGCATTGGAGCAGCAGAGGAGGCAAGTAGAAGCAGAAAGACAAGGGATGGCCACACGACAACGCGATCTGGATGCACTGGAAACCCGGCTCCGAGAGGAAACGACTAGAATACATCAAAGGCACCAAACTAGATTACCAGCATTGGGAGGAGTCATAAACCCGGCCGCACTATTTATCACGCCTCAGGACCAGCCGATTCCAGCGGCAAATCAAGGAACCGCCCCTCAGCCGACAACCGGAGGAGTACAACCGGTAGACACGCAGGCCGGGTTACCCGCACCACACACTGGAGTTACTGCCGGCAATACTGTACCGCCGCCACCACCACCACCACCATCGCGTTTTCGCACACCAGTAGGTCATTACAACAATCCCATGGACAACGTGTA
This sequence comes from Alopecurus myosuroides, assembly GCA_028641055.1. NCBI lineage: Eukaryota > Viridiplantae > Streptophyta > Magnoliopsida > Poales > Poaceae > Alopecurus > Alopecurus myosuroides. The sequence continues at coordinate 139,677,365 of CM054061.1, read as the reverse complement.
CGCGGCAACGCTTGCACTAAATCAAATCCCCGTGAGAGAGTCACCCCACGCAGAGGAGACCCGGCGGGCGATAGATATGCTGCGCACCGCGGTGGCGCAACAGGTTAATTACCCGGATCACAGAAGTGGAATGCATGGGACACCATATGTCAGCCAATAGCAAGGTAACGCTGGAAAAATCCAAACAAGTTCGGCACGGCGGAGGGAAGAGCAGCAGCAAATGCCGCCTCCTCCACACATGTCGCACCCTGATTTCTAGGGGATACTCACCGTACGAACTGGATAGCAGATGCTTGGATTATGGGGCATAACTGCTCCCACGTCCCAGTTTCCTGGTAGGCCTGCGCTTATGCGCGACAACACAAGCCCTGCTATTCCATCGTCGATATAAACTATCCACTAGAGATCAAAGGCACTTCCGTCGACGTACTTCAAACCATACACACATGGTACGTCAACGGCGTTGAACAACTGATATCACAACAGATCTCTACGACACAAAAGATTGAAATAAGTTGCAAATGGCTCTCATTAGAGCAGAGATAGCAAATACAATCATTCAGAGGGCACCTGCCCCAACAATACATCATTACAATACAGCGGAAGCATTCAACATGTCTGAGTACAGACAAGAACCAAATAGGCCTAAGAGGCCGGGAACAAACAGACGGAGCCCATCCACGAAGTCTCGGATCCTGCCCGGGGTCCGCTATCTACTCGTCAGCAGTCTCGTCATACTCCACGTAGTGCCACCATGTAGATCCTCGAAACATAGGTCTGCGGAAACCACAGCCCCAAAGGGGTCAGTACATAAACGTACTGGCAAGCAAGACTCACAGTTCACCCAAAGTGTAACCCGTCAACACCAAGCACAGATGCCTTGGGTTCAACGGAAGAGAGGGGATATACAAGATGCTGCACTGGCTGCGCTAACCAACTACAGGAACATACTACAACTGCCGGCTAACAGAAAGGAGATAAGATCGAGGATTGTAACCAACTGAAAGATAACTTCAAACAAACCCATCCTGGATCTCGCCCCTTATCCAAAGAAGCGATCCTAGGATAACTCACACAGTTGTATTAAAGGTGAATCAAGTTATTGTGTCAACAACCTATTACTAGTCAAGTTATTAATCATTGGGTGTAACATGTTTGATCATTATGTTTAAGTTCTCCTGAGTACTTGTTAGCCAATACTTTCACCAAGTAATCCATAACCGCGGAAAACACGGCTTCTCGAGAAGATTATCCCTGCAGGGTTGCACCAATTTGGCCGTACACGCAAGAATATCCCGCCAGACGGGAATCAAACCCACCAAGCGAGGTACTCTACACAACTCGACTCTTCTTCGCATCAAGCCCAAAGAACCTTGGGCGCACGGCTAATCGAGCCCAGAAGAAAATGGACCCTCATAGCACTCTAAGAACGTGTCCCCCTATATGCCGACTACAAAAGTTCCACCCTGGCCTGGGCTCGCAAAAACATGCATGCGGCAAATGGAAAACACGAACTAAATGAGGCGATTTGGACGAGATGCGAATCGAATCAAATTGAGGGGGGCGCCCATACTCGCTTCCCACATGCGGTTAGTGCGCTCATCATGGATCAGTAGACAAGACCCTTTTCCTATTAGGGTCGACACTAGCAGGCCTCAAAACCACACAGGGCCTCCTGCCGGTGCCTTATCATCAAATTTATTATTAATAACAATAACATTAGCATGATTGATTGATTAAACATCGAGCCCCCAGAACATAATAGAGATAGTAACAGAAAGTAACGGGTGACAGACTCGAGCAAAACAACCTAAGCATGCTAGTAAGACACGGGCAACAAGCAATGGTTATAGGTATGGAGGTGAGGCAATATCAGGGTTAAGGGATTCATGTGATAGGTTCGTAACAGAAACAACTACTACTAAGGCTAGCAGAAAAGAACAACGGAAAGTATCGGTAACCAATGTTGAAAGGAACACAGTGGTTCGTGTGAGTGATAACTTGCCTGCAAACCCAGTAGCCTGGTACTGAGCTAACTCCTTAGAAGGGGTGTCGTAAGGATCGTCGGTCTCAACGTCGTCGTTTATCCGGGAAGAAGCAAACAGACAATGCAGAAAAGGTAGACAATCAATATCATGGCATTGTGCACAATCAAGATGATGCATGACAAGTTAATGGTTGCATCAAAATAAACAAGTTGACAAGATAGAAACAGGATTAAATGGACCCACATGCAATTTGAGTTGCACATGAAAAGCCCATGAATTATGGTGGAATTAATTGTTTTACAACTAATCAAATTGTGTAAATGAATTAGCATGATGCATGGATGAGGAAAACAACAAAATAACAGCAATAGAATCAAATAGAAATTAAGGTTTACCAAGTTTAGAAATTCATTTATTAAGTGTTGGAATTTTGGTTACTTAAAGGTGTCACACAAGCATTTGTTGTTTTCATCAAGTTTAATTGTTCAAAATAGGTAACAAAGTTTATATTTGATAAGAACACACAATTTTTAGGTGGATTTCATGTTTCACTTGTTGAAAAAGGATTTCAAATAAATTATTTACGAATTAAACAAGTTTAAGCAAGAATTAAATGAATTTAATTCAAACATGAACTTATTTGAATTTTTATTTGTTCAAAACATTAAGTGAGATTCATATTTGAAAAGATTATACTTTTGTGGTTTGAAAACATATTTTATATGTCCCAAAAGAATTTTAGTTGATCAAGTTATGAAATTAACAATTTTAAATGAATTAAACAAGGTTTAAATTATTTAACCAATTTTAATTATTCAAAACATGAAAAAAAAATTTATATTTGGAAAGGTGGTTTAATTTTGCATGGAAAACATATTTCATTTGTGGAAATTGGATTTAAAATGAGCAAGTTATTATTTTGGCAATTTTAAATGCAATAAACAAGAAACAGTTGTTTTCAGCAATTTAAATTATTCAAAACAGCAAACAAAATTTATATTTGGAAAGTACATGAAATGTTGATTGGAAAACATATTTAGTTTGTTGAATTTGGAATTTTTAGGCCCAAGTTATGATTTTTGCAAGTTTAAGTGAATTTAACAAGAATTCAAATGTTTCACCAATTTAAAATATTCAAAACAGGAAACAAATTTTATATTTGGAAAGAACATTTAATTTGGGACAGAAAACATACTTAAAAAGTTAAATTTGGAGTTACAATGATTTTCTTATGCAATTTACAAGATATAGTGCAAATCTGCCATTTTTTATGATCTAGGGACTTAGGAAATATTTTTGCAGGGGCTAGAAATTATTACCAGGGGCCTATGTGTGATTACTGAGAAGTTCTGTGACCAAACAATGCAAAAAATAAAAGTTTGTTTTATTTGGGAGAGGGGGGACTCGAACCCCCCACCTCCTGGTTGCAAGCAAAGTAACAGAACCAGTGGGCTAGATGCGGCTGTGTTGGTGGAAAGGCATCTCGGAGGGGGATAAGCTGTTGGTGCGGCTGTAACTGAATTAAAACGAAAAAAGGTGCAGAAAAAGAGTGGGGGGAGCTGGGATTCGATCTCGGGATCTCTGGGGGCGCGAGGAGAGGCAGTACCAGTTGGTCTGCGCGATGGCTTGTGATAGAAAGGGGTCGGGGTGAGGATATGCTGCAGTTGTGCGGGTTAACTGAATTTTCCTGCGGACAGCAGATCGCTGCCGGCGAGCTGCAGCTTGATGCTGCTGTGCGTGCGGTGCTCGCGGCCTGAGGGACACCGTGGGGGGCTGCTGCGAGGTGGGAAAGAAGATGGAGAGGGAAAGAAGGGGGTCGGGCTCACCTTGGGGCATCGAAGCAGGAGGAGTCGTTGGGGCGGACAGGGAGCTCGCAGGGAAGGCCGGCGACATGTCGGCGATGGCGGCGGCGGCACGGTGCGTCCCCGCCCAAGCCGAGGGGGGGAGAAGGGAGCCCGTGCCGCGGCGTTTCCATTCCCATGCCTTGCCCGGCCGGAGGAGGAGTCTAAGGCGGCGATCACCGGCGGGGAAAAGGGAGTTTCGGTGAGGTACAGAGAATACAGGGAGGTTCAGAGACTGGGCACAAAGAGAAGAGGTGGAAGAAGGGAAATGGAGGCGGTGAGAGAGGAAGGGAGGAGGAGAAAATTTAGGGCAGAGAGGAGAGCATCGGGGTAGGGTTTAATAGGAGGAGGGGGCGCTGCTCAACCGTCCCTACTCCTCTGCCATCGACGTGGAGACCTCCAGATTGCAGCCGTACAGGGAAGAAGAAGGGCGAAGGGGTATTGGGCCTGGGGAGTTGGATGGTGGGCTGGGCCTGCTGCCTGCCTCTCTCTCCCTTGGCTTTCTTTTTATTTTTTCTTCCTTATTATTTATTTTTGCAGATTGGAATAGGAGAGAGAATGTTAGTTGTTTAGGTTAGAAAAATTTAGAAAATTTGGTTATAGGTTATTTAGGGTAACCACAACAATTACCAACTTTTGTTTTACAAAATAAAATAATTAAATTATGTTGCTATTTGAATTTTGATTGAATTTGAATGAGTTTTTATTATTAAGTGAAAATTAAAGAAAAGAACCATTTCAATTAGTTTGAACCCTCAATTTTAATTGAAACAAATTGCTTAGGATTGTTTGTAGTTTTCATAAATTTCAATTGGTTGCTGTTTTGCAATTTGCAATTGGATTTGAATAACAATTGAATTAAGTGAATTATTAAAGTCCATAATTTTAAATGGTTTGAACCTTATGGATTAATTGGAAACAATTGGTGGGTTTTTATTTGAAATTTTTATTTAAAAGGTTGTAACAGAGCAAGTATGAAAACAAAGCATTTGAAATTGTTTGAGTTTCATTGTGAAAACAATTAAGAACAGATGCAAAACAAATAGTAAACAAGGCAAACAAGGAAAATAAATATGATGCCATGATGCAATACTTTAATAACAAGAAATCAAACATTCTAAATGGTAGGTTTTCATACTTGGGATGTTACAAAACGCCCCCCTTGAAGGAATCGCGCCCCGAGATTCCTACTGAGAAAAGAAAAGGTCCGGAAACTTCTTGGGAAGATCCTCTTGAACTGTGACACGTGAAACACATCGTGCACATTGGGTAGACGTCAGGGAATTTGCAAACCACCGGAACATTTTCAATTGAAGGAAGAGGTTTTTGTACCAAGGGTGTATAGCTGAAAAGAATTTGATTCATTTGGAGAATAGATTATCTGGCTAGAATGGTTGAACATAGTTATTGACATCAATGCAACACCAAGAATGACATCAATGTCAGAATCAGCAACATGAGAGAAGCGAGGAATATGTGGCCTCCCATTAGAATTGGATTGAGATTCCGGAGAGTGAACGGTGATTTGGTTGCTTAGTGGAACCACAATTAGGTAGTTTGTTGTGGAAAAGATCTTTGACACAAAGGAATGTGATGCTCCGGTATCAAATAACACTATAGCTAGAAAAGAGTTTAGCAGATGAACGGGGAAACTTTGATTAGACGCCGGTGGAAGAATTGAAGTAGAAAACAACAACAAGATTTCAACGGACGAAAAGGAAATGTTTAGAAGAACATGATATTGAAGCAACACCGGGGAAAACGAGAACAAAACTCCTGAGGTACTACGGAAAACCCGAAACACGTGAAATCCTAACTTGAAAGTTTAGATGAGAAGGGAGAAATCAACGTTGCACTTCCTTACCAGAAAAGGGAGGGAGGGTGGGGAAAGAAGAAAAAGAACAGAATTCCTACTCTCACGTTTCATTTTTCCTATATAGCTACAAAATAGTTTCTAGACTCAACTGCGACCAGTAAAAAGGGATCCTACAGGCAGACAGGCTCTGATACCATTTGTCGCACCCTGATTTCTAGGGGATACTTACCGTACGAACTGGATAGCAGATGCTTGGATTATGGGGCATAACTGCTCCCACGTCCCAGCTTCCTGGTAGGCCTGCACTTATGCGCGACAACACAAGCCCTGCTATTCCATCATCGATATAAACTATCCACTAGAGATCAAAGGCACTTCCGTCGACGTACTTAAAACCATACACACATGGTACGTCAACGGCGTTGAACAACTGATATCACAACAGATCTCTACGACACAAAAGATTGAAATAAGTTGCAAATGGCTCTCATTAGAGCAGAGATAGCAAATACAATCATTCATAGGGCACCTGCCCCAACAATACATCATTACAATACAGCGGAAGCATTCAACATGTCTGAGTACAGACAAGAACCAAATAGGCCTAAGAGGCCGGGAACAAACAGACGGAGCCCATCCACGAAGTCTCGGATCCTGCCCGGGGTCCGCTATCTACTCGTCAGCAGTCTCGTCATACTCCACGTAGTGCCACCATGTAGATCCTCGAAACGTAGGTCTGCGGAAACCACAGCCCCAAAGGGGTCAGTACATAAACGCACTGGCAAGCAAGACTCACAGTTCACCCAAAGTGTAACCCGTCAACACCAAGCACAGATGCCTTGGGTTCAACGGAAGAGAGGGGATATACAAGATGCTGCACTGGCTGCGCTAACCAACTACAGGAACATACTACAACTGCCGGCTAACAGAAAGGAGATAAGATCGAGGATTGTAACCAACTGAAAGATAACTTCAAACAAACCCATCCTGGATCTCGCCCCTTATCCAAAGAAGCGATCCTAGGATAACTCACACAGTTGTATTAAAGGTGAATCAAGTTATTGTGTCAACAACCTATTACTAGTCAAGTTATTAATCATTGGGTGTAACATGTTTGATCATTATGTTTAAGTTGTCCTGAGTACTTGTTAGCCAGTACTTTCACCAAGTAATCCATAACCGCGGAAAACACGGCTTCTCGAGAAGATTATCCCTGCAGGGTTGCACCAATTTGGCCGTACACGCAAGAATATCCCGCCAGACGGGAATCAAACCCACCAAGCGAGGTACTCTACACAACTCGACTCTTCTTCGCATCAAGCCCAAAGAACCTTGGGCGCACGGCTAATCGAGCCCAGAAGAAAATGGACCCTCATAGCACTCTAAGAACGTGTCCCCCTATATGCCGACTACAAAAGTTCCACCCTGGCCTGGGCTCGCAAAAACATGCATGCGGCAAATGGAAAACACGAACTAAATGAGGCGATTTGGACGAGATGCGAATCGAATCAAATTGAGGGGGGCGCCCATACTCGCTTCCCACATGCGGTTAGTGCGCTCATCATGGATCAGTAGACAAGACCCTTTTCCTATTAGGGTCGACACTAGCAGGCCTCAAAACCACACACGGCCTCCTGCCGGTGCCTTATCATCAAATTTATTATTAATAACAATAACATTAGCATGATTGATTGATTAAACATCGAGCCCCCAGAACATAATAGAGATAGTAACAGAAAGTAACGGGTGACAGACTCGAGCAAAACAACCTAAGCATGCTAGTAAGACACGGGCAACAAGCAATGGTTATAGGTATGGAGGTGAGGCAATATCAGGGTTAAGGGATTCATGTGATAGGTTCGTAACAGAAACAACTACTACTAAGGCTAGCAGAAAAGAACAACGGAAAGTATCGGTAACCAATGTTGAAAGGAACACAGTGGTTCATGTGAGTGATAACTTGCCTGCAAACCCAGTAGCCTGGTACTGAGCTAACTCCTTAGAAGGGGTGTCGTAAGGATCGTCGGTCTCAACGTCGTCGTTTATCCGGGAAGAAGCAAACAGACAATGCAAAAAAGGTAGACAATCAATATCATGGCATTGTGCACAATCAAGATGATGCATGACAAGTTAATGGTTGCATCAAAATAAACTAGTTGACAAGATAGAAACAGGATTAAATGGACCCACATGCAATTTGAGTTGCACATGAAAAGCCCATGAATTATGGTGGAATTAATTGTTTTACAACTAATCAAATTGTGTAAGTGAATTAGCATGATGCATGGATGAGGAAAACAACAAAATAACAGCAATAGAATCAAATAGAAATTAAGGTTTACCAAGTTTAGAAATTCATTTATTAAGTGTTGGAATTTTGGTTACTTAAAGGTGTCACACAAGCATTTGTTGTTTTCATCAAGTTTAATTGTTCAAAATAGGTAACAAAGTTTATATTTGATAAGAACACACAATTTTTAGGTGGATTGCATGTTTCACTTGTTGAAAAAGGATTTCAAATAAATTAATTACGAATTAAACAAGTTTAAGCAAGAATTAAATGAATTTAATTCAAACATGAACTTATTTGAATTTTTATTTGTTCAAAACATTAAGTGAGATTCATATTTCAAAAGATTATACTTTTATGGTTTGAAAACATATTTTATATGTCCCAAAAGAATTTTAGTTGATCAAGTTATGAAATTAACAATTTTAAATGAATTAAACAAGGTTTAAATTATTTAACCAATTTTAATTATTCAAAACATGAAACAAATTTTATATTTGGAAAGGTGGTTTAATTTTGCATGGAAAACATATTTCATTTGTGGAAATTGGATTTAAAATGAGCAAGTTATTATTTTGGCAATTTTAAATGCAATAAACAAGAAACAGTTGTTTTCAGCAATTTAAATTATTCAAAACAGCAAACAAAATTTATATTTGGAAAGTACATGAAATGTTGATTGGAAAACATATTTAGTTTGTTGAATTTGGAATTTTTAGGCCCAAGTTATGATTTTTGCAAGTTTAAGTGAATTTAACAAGAATTCAAATGTTTCACCAATTTAAAATATTCAAAACAGGAAACAAATTTTATATTTGGAAAGAACATTTAATTTGGGACAGAAAACATACTTAAAAAGTTAAATTTGGAGTTACAATGATTTTCTTATGCAATTTACAAGATATAGTGCAAATCTGCCATTTTTTATGATCTAGGGACTTAGGAAATATTTTTGCAGGGGCTAGAAATTATTACCAGGGGCCTATGTGTGATTACTGAGAAGTTCTGTGACCAAACAATGCAAAAAATAAAAGTTTGTTTTATTTGGGAGAGGGGGGACTCGAACCCCCCACCTCCTGGTTGCAAGCAAAGGAACAGAACCAGTGGGCTAGATGCGGCTGTGTTGGTGGAAAGGCATCTCGGAGGGGGATAAGCTGTTGGTGCGGCTGTAACTGAATTAAAACGAAAAAAGGTGCAGAAAAAGAGTGGGAGGAGCTGGGATTCGATCTCGGGATCTCTGGGGGCGCGAGGAGAGGCAGTACAAGTTGGTCTGCGCGATGGCTTGTGATAGAAAGGGGTCGGGGTGAGGATATGCTGCAGTTGTGCGGGTTAACTGAATTTTCCTGCGGACAGCAGATCGCTGCCGGCGAGCTGCAGCTTGATGCTGCTGTGCGTGCGGTGCTCGCGGCCTGAGGGACACCGTGGGGGGCTGCTGCGAGGTGGGGAAGAAGATGGAGAGGGAAAGAAGGGGGTCGGGCTCACCTTGGGGCATCGAAGCAGGAGGAGTCATTGGGGCGGACAGGGAGCTCGCAGGGAAGGCCGGCGACATGTCGGCGATGGCGGCGGCGGCACGGTGCGTCCCCGCCCAAGCCGAGGGGGGGAGAAGGGAGCCCGTGCCGCGGCGTTTCCATTCCCATGCCTTGCCCGGCCGGAGGAGGAGTCTAAGGCGGCGATCACCGGCGGGGAAAAGGGAGTTTCGGTGAGGTACAGAGAATACAGGGAGGTTCAGAGACTAGGCACAGAGAGAAGAGGTGGAAGAAGGGAAATGGAGGCGGTGAGAGAGGAAGGGAGGAGGAGAAAATTTAGGGCAGAGAGGAGAGCATCGGGGTAGGGTTTAATAGGAGGAGGGGGCGCTGCTCAACCGTCCCTACTCCTCTGCCATCGACGTGGAGACCTCCAGATTGCAGCCGTACAGGGAAGAAGAAGGGCGAAGGGGTATTGGGCCTGGGGAGTTGGATGGTGGGCTGGGCCTGCTGCCTGCCTCTCTCTCCCTTGGCTTTCTTTTTATTTTTTCTTCCTTATTATTTATTTTTGCAGATTGGAATAGGAGAGAGAATGTTAGTTGTTTAGGTTAGAAAAATTTAGAAAATTTGGTTATAGGTTATTTAGGGTAACCACAACAATTACCAACTTTTGTTTTACAAAATAAAATAATTAAATTATGTTGCTATTTGAATTTTGATTGAATTTGAATGAGTTTTTATTATTAAGTGAAAATTAAAGAAAAGAACCATTTCAATTAGTTTGAACCCTCAATTTTAATTGAAACAAATTGCTTAGGATTGTTTGTAGTTTTCATAAATTTCAATTGGTTGCTGTTTTGCAATTTGCAATTGGATTTGAATAACAATTGAATTAAGTGAATTATTAAAGTCCATAATTTTAAATGGTTTGAACCTTATGGATTAATTGGAAACAATTGGTGGGTTTTTATTTGAAATTTTTATTTAAAAGGTTGTAACAGAGCAAGTATGAAAACAAAGCATTTGAAATTGTTTGAGTTTCATTGTGAAAACAATTAAGAACAGATGCAAAACAAATAGTAAACAAGGCAAACAAGGAAAATAAATATGATGCCATGATGCAATACTTTAATAACAAGAAATCAAACATTCTAAATGGTAGGTTTTCATACTTGGGATGTTACAACACATTCAGGCAGTACCAGCAGCATCAGCAGCACAGGCCATCGTGGACAGTTCCAGAGCCAGGAGAGACGTGGCCGGGTCTGCGGTACATGGGATACCAGCAGTACCGCGTCCAGCTGTACCCCCTGCAGGATCACACGTTTCCCGAGTAAGACCAGCTTCGACCATTCTTGCAGGACCTAAGTGTCTTTCGGATAGCATCAGGGCTGAGCCTTACCCGGAAAAGTTCAAAGAACCGGGTAAAGTAGTAAATTACGAGCCAACCATGGATCCGGAAACATGGTTGAGCAGTTATGAGATGGCCATGTCGATTCGCAATGCGTCCGAGAATCTTCAAGCCAAATTCATGTATCTAATGATGTCAGAGGGAGCAGCAAAGTTATGGTTCGCCAATCTACCGGAAGGATCTATTAAGTCATGGGAAGAATTGAAAACTGCGTTTATCAAGCACTTTCACGGACGTGTAGAAAGTTATTCACTATTGATGACCTAGAGCGATGTGTTCAGAAGAAGGGAGAATCGGCGTGCAACTGGGTGCGCCGGGTTATGGAAATTCTTCATTCATCTACGGATATTCAGCCCAAGGATGCGCTGCAAGCTATGGCAAAGACCTGCAAGTACACACCTTTAGTACAAAAGTTAACTCGCATGAAATCTAGTCGGAATGCTTCGGAGGTTACAATGGGAGAATTGATGGATGCATGCAACAAACATGCCACAACGGACACTACGAAAGAGGAAACTGATGTTAAAAAAGCAAAAGCAAACACAAGTAATAACGGAAGAACCGGCAACGGATCAGCGCCGGGTAACAACAGCCAGAACAAGCGCCCGTTTGAAGGAGGCTCCGAGTTTGTCAACAATACTGAAGCCGGATCTTCCAGACCCAGGGAAGAAGGAAATTTCAATACTGGAAATCACAATGGAGGAAACTACCAAGGGCCACCAAGGCCGAGTAATAATTGGGACATATTCAGAATGGCATGCCCGAAGCACAGCAGGAACGGTAGGCCAGCTAACCACTCCTTGGAGCAGTGCGCCGACCTACAGAGATGGAAGAATGAGGAAGTGAACAGAGCCATGCGAGGTGCAGGTCGGGGAGGAGGACCGGGTCCAGGTGGAAACCCGGGCAACGGCCCACCCCCAGCCGGTAACCCGGCAGCTGGAAATCAAGGTAATAACCAAGGGGGAGCAGGAGGTTTCCAGGCCAACCCCAAACAGTTGGGTCAATATCACGTGCATACCACAGGAGGTTCTAACAAGGACAAAAAGATACTGAAGCAAGCGGTCAACTCAGTTTCTTCGGCTGTCCCAAGATACCTGAGATGGTCAGAACAGGACGTAACATGGAGCAGAAGGGATCACCTGGAAAGAATAGAACACCCGGGAGTCTTAGCATTAGTAGTCGCACCGCAGGTCAATGGGTATGAGCTGAAAAAGGTTTTGATGGACGGTGGAAGTAGCATCAATATACTGTATTTGGAAACCTTCTTACGCATGGGCCTCAAGGAGTCTCAGCTGCAAAAAAGTTCAACAATTTTTCATGGGATAGTGCCGGGTCATTCAGCGTGCCCCGAGGGAAAATCGCATTGGAGGTAGCTTTTGGGGAATAAAAGGATAACTATCGAGTTGAGTGGCTCACTTTTGAGGTGGTCAAGTTGCGCAGTCCTTATCACGCGCTATTCGGAAGGCCGGCTTATGCTAAATTCATGGCTAGGCCGTGTTACGTGTATTTACAGCTAAAAATCCCGGGTCCTAAGCAGACCATTACCATACATGGAAATCGAGATATAGCAGCTGAATGCGATGAAGGAGACGCAGCAATGGCCGAGCAAGCCTGTAGAAAAGAGGAACTCAAGCATTACCGGTCTCAAGCTGACCCGGAGGACAGAACCACATCAAAAAGGTCGAGCACTGAAGGCGAAAGAGCAAAGTTCAAGGCAGCACAAGATGCTAAGATGGTGGCTTTTGTCAAGGATGGTTCCTCCAAACAATCTGGTATAGGAGAAGAAACTGCACGGCCGCTCACAGCCAGCCGCGTTATGGAAACACCTCACCCGGGTTGGCTGGTAAACCCGGTACTTATCATGAAAAAGTCCAACAAATGGAGAATGTGTATCGGTCACGTCAGCCCGGGACCGGTTCCCAAGAAGAACTAAACAATGTAACGGGCAGCAGGTTTCAGACGCGCTCTTTTCCTACCCAGGGCACCTAAGGGGACTGGAAGGTTTTTAATGAGGCGGCCTGCTGGTCCAAACTTTCTCGCATCAATAAAGAGATGGTTAAAACTCCCCAATGTCCGAGTCGTGGGGACTTGGGGACTTAAAGAAAAGTCCACCTGTCAAAACTCACGATACTCGGAAATAAAGAGAGGAATAAAAAGAAATGAAAAGAAAGTTGGATATCAAGAATAAGTTCAAAAATAGACAAGTATCAAGTTCATCAAAAGGCCTAGAAAGGCACGAAGTGTATCACAGAATTAAAGTGAGTTACAAATTGCGACACCAGTATCAAGGGTGCACAGGCGCACCGTCAAAAGAATACGTGTTTTGAATAAAAGCATCAGATGATCGAAGTATTTTGATGGCATTTGCCTATTCAGCTTCCTGAGTAGGGTCCGCATCTTTGCCCTTGCCCTCCGGGTCTTGTTCCTGGACTTGTTCTTTAGCTATCCCGGCATCATCACCCAGATTCTTCGCGACAGGACGGACAGGCGGAAGAACAGCTGGTGTAGAGGTGGTTGGCTCTGATCCAAACTCGGCCTCTCTCTTCGCAGTTTCTTCCCTCTTCCTGGCCGACTCAGCAGCCCATTTCTCCAAAACATCAAAGGGCGGGGGTGCGTCCTCCGTGACGATCTTGCCTTCAGCATCGTACGCACTCATAATTGTGTTCAGATCCATACTATCGGCCAAAGTGGTGGCCGAATGACGCACTGCGGACTGTATGGCCTTGAAGTCCTTGGGTGAAAACTTGGAGCCATCCGTTTTGAATTCTGGAAACCCGGATATTACCTTTGCCGGATCAAGCTTCGGAAAATAAGCCTTAGCCAGGGTAAAAGCCCGGGTCATACCAATCCGGCATGCCGAGCGTTTCCAGATTTCAATCCAGGCAGGCACGGTGGAGCAGGCTTGGATAAGATTTTCTTCACCCGGATATACTTCAGTAGGCCACTTCACGGCATCCAGTATAAACTTCGTGCCGGCAAAGAAAGTCCGGAGCAGAGTCTTTAAAGTTTTAGCCTTTGTAATGGCATCATCCTCTGGGGCCGCAAGGTTGGCACCTGCAGTTGAAACAAAGGAAGAACGTATCAGTAATCCCGAGTATCATGTAATAAAGTAAAGGCATGAAGTCAGTCGGCAGCAAAAACTTACTAAGCAAGATGCGATAGGTATCGGCAACCTGGTCCGATAATTTCTTCAGTGCGGTTTGAGCAGTATTGTACTTCTTCTTGTATTTAGAAACATCCTTCTTCAAGGTTTCCACGTCATCCTCAAGGGCTTCTCTACGCTTTACCTCGGCAAGAAGAAGTTGTTCGGTCTTGAGCAAAACTTCATCAGACCGGGTCGTCTGTGCCTGTAAAGAACAAGGAGCACAAGTATCAATCGGGTATCATGGCAAGCCGACTATTGCATAAAGTACCAAGCATAACTTCAACAAATTATGCTCGGAACTTGGGGACTAAATGTATACTGCAAGATATCAAGTGTTATTACCTGGTGCTCTGCGGCCATGCGCTCTAGAATGTTTCTCTCTGAGGTCTTCATAGTGAGGAGAGTGCTCATCAGCTGGTCAAAAGTATCATTACCCGTGTTAGAAGATCCGGGTCCTCGGAAACTCGGAGAAGGAGTTTTCTTCTTAGCGGGAGACGGCCTCCGGGTCATCCGAATGTTGGAATCTGGTACTCCCCCCCCCCCGCACCCAAGGTTGCACCTTTTTCCTTCTCGCTTGCATGCGAGGCTATCGGATACCCGTCTCCTTGACTGGCCGGGTTCATCGGTGACACTTGTCCTTCATCGCCGGCTGCGGCTGCCGTATTATCAGTCGGGGTCCCCTTACCCGGGTCATCGGTCTCCATATCCTCTTGGTCGCTAATAATGACTGTGGCCCTATAGATAGTATGAGTGAGCAGTTAGTGTACAACCAGGAAAGGGTGATGAAAATGTGATAGAACGTCAGGAAAGGAACGTTACCCGGGATTCACTGCAAAGTCCGAAGGGAATTCGCTGCTGGACCCGGGCGAAACTGAAAAGTATCAAGCGAGATTTCGTAAGGGAATGGTTCAGGAAGATTGTTTCGTCCGAGAAAGGATAAGGTAAATACCAGCGCACCGTGGCGGAGCGTAGCCGACGGCTGATGGGCTCCGGTGATGCACGCGAGGCTTCCGTGGTGGCACTCTGTGAGCTAGAGCACTAAGGAAGAAAGGAAGAAGAATGGGGGGAAATGAGCTGTTGGGGTTAGGGTTACCCCTAAGAGCCAATTTATAATAGCGTGAGTGGATAAGCCCAGTTCAACGGGTGGGAGCCGGAAGTTACGGAGTAACGGCTATCTGTTTAAGTTTTGCGAGATACGCTTTGAATATTGGGCGAGGTATCCGGACAGAAATTGGAAGGAGATATTCTTCATAATATCAAGATCAATTATCGAGTAAAGTACAGGATCTTGACATTTTTATCAGGGCTTAGACCCGAAAATCTAAGTGTTTGGAGAGAAGCCGGGTTACTATATGGACACCATGGAGTTGGGCCTAGCTATTTATCAGAGCGCTTTAACCCGGCCTTCATGCATTCGTGCATCTGATGTTTTTGCAGGGAATAGCAGGCGCTTCAAGGAAGGATCCGTGAAGCACAAGCTATTCTGGGGACTACTGATGGAGGGATAATAACCCGGTAGGCCAACTCCAAGGTGTAACCCGGCCCAAAGGACGCTGTGCAAGATCCGGCTAAGGATAAAGAAACTTCTGGAAGGCCCAAGTTTGTAGGCCTCGTAACCCGGATTGTGGGTTACGGTGAAGGAAAGTTAGGGTTTGTATGCGGTGTCCGGGTAGGATTCAGGGTGCGTCTTGGAGGGTAAGCCAGGGGGTACAGGTGCTATATAAACCGACCCCTAGATTTAGTTGAGAGAGATCTAAGAACCCTAGCAATATCGTTTGGTATCAGGTATCCAGTGTAACACGAGGGTTGAGTTAATATCTTGAGATCGGAGACTCGGCGACTTGATTGCCGGCTACCAGATCGAGTTCCATCATGTTTTCCTCTGAGCTGAACCCTCTCCCAAACGCCTGTGTTGTCTTGCCCCAAGATCCGTTACCCCCGGTAACGTCTGCCGTGATTATCCCACGACAACCCCCCTGATCTAGGGTTGACGATGACAGCGGCTGCGAAACTTTTCGGGGATATTTGATCAGGTGTTTAGGATTTTCCATCCGGCGGGATTAAATAGGCGAAAGGGCAGAGGCGGTGGAGCTCTGGGGGGCCCACACCACCCCCTGGCGCGGCCAAGGGGGGCGCCACCCCATGGTGTGGGCCCCCTGATGCCCCTCTTCATCTCCTGTTCGGTCTTCTGGATGCTTCCGGGGAAAATAGGCACTTCGGGCTTTGTGGGGTCCAATTCCGAGAATATTTCCAGAACAATTTTTCTGAAACCAAAAACAACAGAAAACAAGGAACTGGCACTTGGCATCTTGTTAATAGGTTAGTCCCGAAAAACGTGTAAAAATGACATAAAGAAGGGAGAAAACATGTAGCAATTGGCATAATATCATCATGGAGCATAAGAAATTATAGATACGTTGGAGACGTATCAGCGGTTGGGGAGGAGAACTAGGCTGCCAGGGAAGGAGAGTAACCCCTGCAGTCCAGCCAACCCATTGCATCCGACTCGGATGCGAGGGAAAGGGCGGCGTCAGAAGAGGCTGGGCCTTCCAATGTTCCCAAGAAAGATCCTATCCCAAACTTTGACAGCGAGTTTAAGGTAAAACAAGAAGACTGTTTTGACGAACACGGATATATTCATCCCTGGGTGACAAAACACTTTGCTCTTGCTCCCTTAATCCGTTCTTGGCCACAAGGAGGTCTTATTGTTAGGAATAATTACGTCTTCTCGCCTCGCCATGTCATACAAGACGACCTCCACCATGTGGGAATAACCTTTGCAGAATATGCTAAGGAATTTTCCAAGAACATTACAGCCTTGCAAAGGATGAGCCAGGTAAACACCTCTAGCCCCCAAGCGTTGAGTCAAAAGTATTCTTTCTGTTTTTGGCATAATGTTTTTCTCTTTTGCCTGCTTATTTTTTGACAAAGCAAATTTTCCTTTATCTTTGTTTCGGCAAACTGCCGAGACCATAAACATGGAAGTGTTCAACAAGCTTACCATTAAGAACAAGGAAGTTAAATCTCTCCTTGGCATTCTTAATGATAAAGACTCGGAGTTGGCCTCTGGTCAGCAACAGCTGAAGGATTCAGCAGGTAAATATTTTTTCTATTCGCACTGTTGTTTTATGAAATTTTTCTAAGTCATTTTCCGAGTTTCAAACTCTTCATGTTCCCTTCTTTTCAGCTTCTTTGGCGAAAGCCAAACAAATTGCTGAAGATGTTGGCAATGACAAAAACCTCCGCAAGGAAAATTCGGAGCTTTATAAGATGACGGTAAAGCTTCAGAAAGACATGGAGGCCAGCCAACTGGTTGTTGGAATTGCCGAGTCCCGCGCTTCTTCTCAAGCTAAGAAAGATGCAGCGACTATCCAGAACTTAGAGAATTCTCTCAACCAGCACCTTGAAGAATGCGTTGAGATGGAAAAGATTCTCGGTAAGTTTAACTCCTTTTACCGAGTTTTTTCCTTATATTTTTTACAGTATGCTTATTATTTCTTCTTCTGTGTTTTTCAACAGAAGGAAATCCTTTGCTTACCCGGATTGATAGAATCTGGGCTTTCGAGAAGATCTTCACCGTCCTCAAGACTACGGGGATTTTACCCGTGAACAAGTATATTCCCGACAAACATGAAGATGTCTCGGAAGTTAGCAAACTTCTGGAGGCGACTGAACAGGTGGCAAACCAAAAGGAATCCTGGTTCCGCTCTGCTGCTCGCGGTGGTGCGCGGGGCCCTTGGGCTAATGCGTATGCATTATACCACCGCGAAGTCCTAGCGTGTTGCGACCAATATCCCTCATGGGTACACGGAAGCGCAGAGAGCTGATATTTTTGAGTCTGTCAAGGGGGATGCCACCAACATAGCTCAAATGGTGTCGATCTACCCGGAGGAAGAGATTCCGACAACTCCGGAGAACCCCAGCGACAACGACGAAGAGGTCTCAGAGTCTGAGGAGGCCCCCTAATTCCTATGTAGCTGTCCGAGAACAAATAGAAGCATTACTATTCTTCAATTGTAATGCTATGTATCTTTTGTATAAACAAGTATTCATCCCTTTTGCAGTAAAGTTTAAATCTTTGGAAGTTTTTGTGGGTTAGTTCCTTTTCCTTCTAAGTTATCTGGTTTACATGTTTTAGCTGTCCTTAGTGTTGAAATGGCTCAATAGTACTTAATCTTCATGCCAAGTGACTGGGTTCAAACCTATCAGTCAAAACTCGGAATCATGGATTGTACTTAGGCATTTTTACTTACTAATTCCACTGATCCAACACACCAAAAATTCGATAATACTTAGGAAAAAGTAAGGAATTTTGAAAAGGTATGAAACTGAGGCACGCATGCACAATCTAGGTTTCCTTAAGCCTCCTTAGGCCAAAAAAGCATTCAGTTTTATAACTCCGAGCATGCAGGCAAAATTCGGGTTAATATTGAAGCAATTTTAAAGATCATTGGGAAATAGATAAGGCGGTATTATGCTTTGAAAGACAGACAAAAAATGCATGAATTCCGACAACTTTATTTCATGACCTCAAAGATGTTTACATAGAATTTAAACTAAGTGTAAAAGGGATTAACTGATGGATGCTCCAGAGTCTCTTTGTCTCTCCCAGTTCTACATATATCTTTCTCTCTCTCTTGCGATTCGGATTTTTAGGATCATCTTCTGTATCTCGAATATCTACAAGGTAATATGATCCATTTTTCATAGCCTTGCTGATGAAAAATGGTCCCTCCCAAACTGGGGCTAATTTGTGCTTCCTTTCTTGTACCAACTGATGGGGGGATAGTAACCCGGTAGGCCAACTCCAAGGTGTAACCCGGCCCAAAGGACGATACGCGGGATCCGGCTAAGGATAAAGAAACTTCTGGAAGGCCCAAAGTTTGTAGGCCTCGTAACCCGGATTGTGGGTTGCGGTAAGGAAAGCTAGGGTTTGTAAGCAGAGTTCGGATATGATTCAAGCTGCGCCTTGGAGGGCAAGCCAAGGGGGGGTACGGGTGCTTTATAAGCCGTCCCCTAGGCTTGGTTTGACAGAGATTCACGACATAATCATATTACCTGTTATCGAGTATCCAGTATAAATCGAGAGCTATATTCGAGACTCGGCGAGTTGAGTGCTGATTCCTAGATCGCTTATCATCATGTTTTCTTTCGAGCTAAACCCTCTCCCAAATACCTGTGTCGACTTGCCCCAAGATCAGTTACCTTTGGTAACATCTGCCGTGATCATCCCACGACAGTTGGCGCCCACCGTGGGGCCTGCGTCCAAAGGTGTTTACATCACGGGAGAAGCTCGGAAAAGCATGAGGAACCTCGCCGTCGGAGAGATCTACCTCAACGGCGAAGGAGAAAGGATGGTGGACGATTCCGGCTGGGAGCTAGAGTCGGATCACCTCGAATCCGGATCTACTGTGACAATCGGCCAGATCCGTATCTTCATCGGTATGGTACGTACGCTCGATTTAAAAGGACAATATCATGTGCATGTTACAGGGACTTCTAGCAGGGACAAAGAAGCACTAAAACAAGCGGCGAATTCAGTTTCCTCGGCTGTTCCGGGATACTTGAGATGGGCGGAGCAAGAGGTAACGTGGAGCAGAAGGGATCATCCGGGAGGAATAGAACGCCCCGGAATCTTGGCGTTGGTGGTTGCGCCGCAGGTCAATGGTTACGAATTGAAAAAGGTCTTGATGGATGGCGGGAGCAGCATCAACATCCTGTATTGGGAAACCTTCTTGCGCATGAACCTCAAGGAATCTCGGCTGCAGAAAAGTTCAACAGTCTTTCATGGAATCGTACCGGGTCATTCGGCGCGCCCTGAAGGAAAAATTACACTGGAAGTTGCTTTCGGAGAGTCAGTGGATAATTATCGAGTGGAGTGGCTCACGTTTGAGGTGGTCAAGTTGCATAGTCCTTATCATGCGCTGTTCGGAAGGCCGGCTTACGCTAAATTCATGGCTAGGCCGTGTTATGTATATTTGCAGCTAAAGATTCCGGGCCCTAAACAGACCATCACTATACATGGGAGTCAGGATATAGCCGCTGAGTGCGATGAAGGAGATTCAGTGATGGCAGAGCAAGCTTGCAGAAAGGAAGAACTCAAATATTACCGGTCTCAGGTGGATCCGGGTGATGGCACAGCATTGAGAAGGCCGGATTCCGAGGACGAAAGAGTAAAATTCAAGGCGGCACAGGACACCAAGAAAGTAGATTTTGTGGAAGGCGATCCCACCAAGCAGTTCACTATAGGGTCTAACTTGGAAAGCGGGCAAGAAAAGGCACTTGTGGAGTTCATTCGTTCAAATGCGGACGTGTTTGCTTGGACACCCAGCGACATGCCGGGTATCCCCACCGAGTTGGCAGAGCATAGTTTGCATGTAGATCCCAAGTCTAGACCCGTGAAGCAGGGTTTGAGAAAAATGAATGAGGAAAGAAGAAGAGCTATAGGTGAGGAAATCGCGCGACTATTAGCTGCAGGCTTCATCATGGAAGTGTTTCACCCGGACTGGTTGGCGAATCCGGTTCTTGTGATGAAAAAAACGAATGAATGGAGGATGTGCATCGATTTCACAAGTCTCAACAAGCATTGTCCAAAGGATCCGTTCGCGCTACCAAGGATAGACCAAATCATAGACGCGGTAGCCGGGAGTGACTTGCTGTGTTTCTTGGACGCATATTCGGGATATCACCAGATTAAACTCAAAAGGGAGGATTGGGAGAAAACGTCGTTCATAACCCCTTTTGGGGCCTTCTGCTACAAAACCATGACGTTTGGATTGAAGAACGCGGGCGCAACCTACCAGCGGTGTATTCAGAAGTGCTTCGAAGACCAAATTGGACGCAACGTGCATGCTTATGTGGATGATGTGGTCATCAAGACCCGGAAGGCCGAGACATTTATAGACGATCTAAAAGAGACGTTCAAAAACCTAAGAAGATATCAGATGAAGCTCAACCCGACAAAGTGTGTGTTTGGGGTTCCAGCTGGCAAGCTACTCGGTTTTATCGTTTCAGAAAGAGGAATTGAGGCAAACCCGGACAAAATCAAAGCTATCCAAAATCTAAGAAAGCCGGAAAATTTGAAGCAGGTTCAAAAGCTTACGGGCTGCGTGGCAGCCTTGAGCCGGTTTATATCCAGACTCGGGGAAAAGGCAATACCCTTGTACCGGCTCCTGAGGAAATCCGATAAATTCGTATGGGATCAAGAGGCGAATGAGGCATTCGAGCCACTAAAAAAGCAGCTATCTGAGGCACCGGTGCTAGCGGCCCCGGGTCCCAAAGAACCTATGTTGTTATATGTGGCAGCTGGGCCCCGAGCCGTTAGTGCGGTAGTGGTAGTGGAACGCAAAGAAGACGGAAAAGCTTATACAGTCCAGAGGCCAGTTTATTACGTCAGCGAGGTATTATCCGAGGCAAAGCAGCGTTACCCGCATTGGCAGAAGCTGGTTTTCGGAGTCTTCATGGCCAGCCGGAAATTGAAGCCGTACTTCCACGAACACCCTATAACAGTAGTCAGCTCAATACCAATGTCAGATATCATCACAAACTCGGACGCGACCGGAAGAATAGCCAAATGGGCGATAGAGATGGGGGATTATCATATCAGATACGAGCCCAGATCGGCAATCAAATCCCAGGCCTTGGTCGATTTCGTTAATGATTGGACGCACACCGGAATGACTACCATAGTCCCAAATTCCGAGTCGTGGACCATGCACTTCGATGGATCGAAACAATACGAGGGATCAGGAGCTGGAGTGGTGCTAACATCACCCAAAGGAGATAAATTGAGTTACGTACTACAAATTCACTTTGACTGTTCAAACAACGTGGCCGAGTATGAGGCCCTATTGCATGGCTTAAAGGTAGCCAAGGAAATAAACATTAGAAGGATACGATGCTTTGGAGATTCGGACCTTGTGGTACAACAGGTATCAGGAACTTGGGATAGAAAGGATGCAACCATGGCAGCGTACCGCAAGGAGGTTGACAGGGTTGCAGGATGTTTTTCCGGGTACGAGGTGGAGCATATAGACAGAAGAAAGAATGAGGCAGCAGACGCCCTTGCTAGACTCGGCTCGCGCAGAGAGCCGGTTCCACCCAACGTCTTCCTGGACGAGTTATGGCGACCGTCAGTTAAAACCGAGTCAGAGGAGGAACTGGCAAACCAAGACCCGGATGCAGCACTTGTGGCCACTATACGCACTATTCCTGAATGGACAGAACCGTTTTTGGCCTACCTATCACGGGGCGAGTTACCACAGCAAGAGGTGTTAGCAAGGCAAATTTTACGGCGAGCAAAGGGGTATTCTATCATCAACGGGGAATTATACAAGAAGGCCAACAGATCCTTAAGGAAATCCACGAAGGTGATTGCGGGCATCATGCCTCCACAAGATCCCTTGTGGCCAAGGCCTATCGACATGGATTCTTCTGGCTTACGGCCCTAGCAGATGCGGAATGGTTAGTAGCAAGGTGCGACAAATGTCAAAGGTACGCTCGCCAAACCGATGTACCGGCTATGGAATTACGGACCATCCCGTTAACTTGGCCGTTCGCTGTCTGGGGTATGGACATGGTTGGCCCCTTTCATATGTCACCTTGCAAGAAGACACATCTTTTAGTGGCTATTGATAAGTTTACCAAGTGGGTAGAGGTTATGCCAGTTACTAATTGCGAAGCAGCTACAGCGGTCAAGTTCCTGAAAAGAATTATTTACCGATTCGGGTACCCCCACAGCATAATTACCGACAATGGAACCAACATGTCCCTTGGAGAGATGGAAAAATTCTGTGGCAGCAATGGAATCCGGCTTGATGTAGCATCAGTCGCTCACCCACAAGCCAATGGGCAAGTGGAGAGAGCAAATCAAGAGTTGCTTCGCGGATTAAAACCACGACTACGAGTTCCATGTATCAGGGCCTCCGGTGCATGGGTCGAAGAACTTCCTTCCGTGGTCTGGGGTATTAATACTACACCCAACAGATCCACTCAGATAACACCCTTCTTCATGGTCTATGGTGCAGAAGCGGTGCTACCAAGCGATATCATTCATGATTCACCGAGAGTGTCAGCTTATGTTGAAGTGGAGAACGAGAAGACCCGGCAGGACGCCGTGGATATGTTAGAAGAACAAAGAGAACAAGCCTTGGAAAGGTCAGCCGTATATCAGCAGGATTTACGGAGGTATCATAGCCAGCGTGTGAAAACCCGGGTCTTCCAGGAAGGAGACCTGGTTCTGCGCCTGGTTCAGTCAAACGAAGGAAAACACAAGCTATCACCACCATGGGAAGGGCCTTTCATCGTAAGCCGGAATCTGCATAATGGGTCATATTACTTGATAGACGCAAGGGAAGAGTCGGCCACAGTTAACGACACCGCTCATACCACTGCACCTATGCAAGAAAGAGACATACCATGGAACGTGGCTCAGCTGCGCCCGTATTATACTTAGCAAGGATTATGTTGGCGCGTGGAATTAAACGATGTAACAGGCAGCAGGTTTCAGACGTACTCTTTTCCTATCCAGGGTACCCTTGGGGACTGGACGGGTTTTTAACGAGGCGGCCTGCTGACCTAATTTTTCATATCAAATAAAGAGGCGATTATCAAGAAAAGAGGTGGTTATTATTTGTACTTTCGGTACGGTGTATATCTTTAGGTCTTGGGGGCTGGTCGCTCATATAAGCACAGTTGTAAACTCAAAAAGACCCGGCCTTGATGCCAATGAGTTATAAGGGCCGGTTACTCGAAAATGAGTGCGGCTACAATCTTATAACCGGACAAAGAAGTCCAAAGTTCTCGGCTATTCTTACTTAAGCTCGATGTGACTCGCAATAAAGTGGCATGATTTGTTCGCTTACGATTACAGTCAGCCATGAAGCTCAATGGGACTTGCCTGACCCTGTTTTCGTATAGATGTAATAACATGGTATCCACGCGAAAGCCGGCTTACAAGTACAAGATAGTCGAAAGGGTCATCTAAACCACAAGTTATGCAGAGTATAAGGCTAATAGCCGGAAACTCAACGGTTATTAAGCATAAACTTCAAATCCTATGTGAAATCGTCCTGGGATTTTTGTGAATTTAGCAACAGGCAAATTGTTCTCCTTTAAAAATCACGTGTCTTAGGCTTGGAAATCCGGGCCTGGGGGACTCGCGAATTTTGAAAGAGAAAAATATTGTTCAGTTGCCAAAATTCCAAGAAGCCAAGCATCCGGGTCTTGGGGGCTTGGGGACTTAGAAGCAAGTCCGTTCGCCAAACACCCATGAAACCCGGAAGCCGGGTCTCACAAAAGGAAAAAATAAAGAAGTGCGGGTATCAAGAATAAAGCGAGTTGGATATCAAGAACAAATAGATGCAAAAGCAGATAAATCAAAAGTCCAGAGAGGCGTAAAGTGCATCAGGAATTTAGAGTGTATCACAAAGTTTTACTAAAAAGTATCAAAGGAGCACAGGCGCACCAGTTAAAAAATAAATTGTTTCAATGGCACTATGGCCGACTGATGCATATGAAGTAATAGATGTCACTCGATATTCTAAGCCGCAGGGTCCATCTTGGCTTTGCCCTTGCCGTCGCTTGTGGTAGCAGCGCCACTCGGGTTAGTAGCAATGCCGACTCGCGCGGGCGGAGGGACGACAGGAGTAGAAGTAGCAGGCATAGAGTCGGCTTCGGCCTTCTTCTTGGCAGCTTCTTCCCTTATCTTGGCCGCCTCCTCCTTCCACCGGGCAAGCATGTCGTATGGCTTGGGGCGGTCCGCCTTGATGACCTTGTCGTTAACATCGTATGCAGGAATAATGGTATCAATCTCCAAACCATCGGCAATAACGCTAGCCGGATGACGGATTTCTTTTTGAATAGCCTTGAAGTCCTTAGGCGAAAACTTGGATCCATCCGGGTTGAACTCCGGAAACCCGCCCATCAGCTTGGCCGGCTCTAGCTTAGGAAAATAAGCTTTAGCCAGCGGGAGTCCTCGGGTCACACCAAATCGGCAAGATGAACGCTTCCAGTGCCAAATCCACTCAGGGATAGTGGAGCAGAATTCTAGCAATTTCTTCATGTTGCTTGGCCTGATACCCGGCAGTCGCAACTCGTCAAGAATCCAACCAATTTCGGCACTAAGCTGCCAGATAGTGTCCTTGATAAGTTTCAACTTGATAGTGTCATCTTCTTCAGGGGCTACGTCACACGGGCCTGTTAAAAAGACAAAGAAAAAGTAATAAGTAAAGGGATACGGTTGTCCATCTAGAGAGAATCAGGGTCATGCGTGCTAAAATTCAAGGATCATACCAGTTGCAACACGATGGATATCGGCAATCTGCACTGAAAGAGTCGTCAGCCTATCTTCAGCCGCGTGAGCTCTTTTCCGGTACTTCCTCATGATCTTTTGGCTCCAACGAGTTTCAGTTTCAGCTGCTTCGCGAAGGGCCGTTTCCTTTTCGATACGCTTGGCGGCCTTGGCTAGCTTCTTCTCAGATTGCGCAACAAAGTCCTACGAGAAAACACGAAGAAGGGTCAGTCGGAAATATCATGCAAAGTTCCAAGCAAATTACTTAGTAATTCACTTCGAACTTGGGGACTATATAAGGAAATAGATGGTTTTACTCGGGTTTACTTTGTGTTTGGTTATCAAGGCATCTAGGATATTTTCTTCATTGGCCCTCAAAGTGTAAAGGGCATCGAGCATCTGGGCAAACGTCATGTCTTCAGGGCGAAGTCTTGAAGGGCCGGAAGATTGGCCTTCCGGTTGGAGGGCTTTTCCGGATCTTGGGGTCGAAACCCGGACCGTCTGAGTGTCCGGGTTAGGAGAACCCGGCTTGGTCTCTAAGATGATATCTTCATCTACTTCTTCAGAGGACTTGGGTGATGCGGTTTTCGGTGGAGCTGGGTCCTTAAAGGGGTCTTGTTCCTGTCCGTCCTCAGCCTCGTCATCAGCCGCAACATCCATGTTAATATTTGGCTCCTCATCTCCTCGCTTTTCCGCTTCAGGAATATCCGGGTCACTAATGGTAACTTGGACACTAAAGGGAAAGAAGGAGATTGTGGTTAGTGGCATGTATTAAAAAAAAGTTAATAAGTGCAAAAGAATATCGAATAAAGGTCATTTACCCGGTGTTCACGGCATAGTCCGGTGGGAGCTCGCTGCTGGAGGCAGATGATGTTGTCAAAGGTACCGGCTCCGGTACCCGGAATTGCCCGGCGAGTGGATGATTAGGAGATGGACGGCGTTGAGGAGATTTGGGAGGCTGAGGTGGAGGAGTGCTAACTCGGTGAGCAGGTGAAGTGGAGATACCCGGGTTAAGGGGATCATCCCCCGGGGAACTCCGGGTCACCCTACGTTTAGCCGAGGGGGGATCCTTCAAGAATGGTGAATGTGATAATTGTTCATTAATTTTATGCATAGTATCAAAGGAGTAGGGCTCAGAAGACATGGAGGAGAAGGGAACCTTTGCAACTACCCCTCTGGCCTTCCTCTTGGTTCCGACTGTGGTTTCCTGGTCGGATTCGGTGGCTTCCGGGTCATCTTCTTCTTTTTCCTCCTCGTCCTCTAACCCTGAAAGATTGAGTATGTATCAAACGAGGAAAAGATGGATGGTAGGAAAGGTAGCACAGGTAAAAGGTGAATGTAAGATTAGGGAAAATACCCTCGTCGTCTTCAACCGGCTCTTCCTCTTCTTCCGGGTCTTGGGAAGGAGGAGAGGTTTCAATCCTCCAGAAGGGATCGTCAGCCTGTGATCAAAGATATGAAAGCAAGAATTAGAAACTGAAACAGGTGAAAGTGTCGAAATAAGCTAAAGGAACCAGGTCTTACCGCTGGAGCTGGGTGCTCTCGAGTAAATGGGGGTAACCCGGCGATATTTCTTATCGCCTCTAGCTTCTCCGTCAGGAAGCTTTTGATGGTCTTGTTGGTGTCACCAGCGGCAAAGTTTTTGGTGGAGTATCGGAGCGAGTCCGTGATGTGCCCCGAGTATTCACACAACAACTTGGTGCGAATGGAGTTGGGTTGAACCCGGAAATCTACCCAGGTCTTCACCAAATTAAGGCCAAGAAGGCCTTGGGCCGAGAGATCAGCTAACTTAGCCAGCAAAGGCTGGATTGCCTCCCTGTCAGAGTCGGGGGCAAAAGAACTGAAAGATTCAGAAGGCTCAAGGAGACTCTCCGAGTAACCTGGCAACTTCCTCTCGCCATCCGGGGAAGTGTCATAGCAATAAAAGAAAGATAGTTGCCAGTTTTTGACGTGGGAGTTCAGGTTGAGAGTTGGCATTGGTGAGTGCTTGCGGCGTTGGATAGATACCCCACCGCAAGTAAGAAGTGCTCCGTCACCGCTCTCGCGGCACGGTTTGCACTCGAATAGTTCAATAAAAAGAGCCAGACTTGGCGGAACGCACAAGTATGACTCGGATAAAGCGATGAAGTGGGTAATATTCAACATAGAGTTAGGCCCTATGTCGAATACCCGGAGGCCGTAGTGGCTTAAGACCTCCCGGAAGAAAGAGTGACCCGGAGGACGGAATCCCCGGGTCACGTGCTCGGTGAAGCAAATTACCTCATTTCCGGCGGGAGTGGGCCGGGTCTCGTCGCCTGGTGCCCTCCAGTGTATATCCTTTTGAGAAGGGAGGATTCCTAGCTCGGCCATCCCATCCAGCTTGGCCTTTGTCGCTGTAGACCGACCCCAGTTTGCCGATATGGTTTGGGTAGCCTTTGCCGGGGTCGGCTGTTTTCCTAGCCTCTTCGGAGCCATAGGGTTGACCTGCAGAGTACAAGAGGTGTGGGAAATGAGACTCGGAAATATTGGATTATCCGAGTTGGGATGTTAGAGACAGCATGAAGACTCAGAAATATCCGGGTAACGTATCACGGAGCAAAAAATTACGAGTTGTCCGAGTGTTAAATACGGTTGTGGAAATTACTAGTTACTTACGTGTTGAGGTGAGTTTGGTGTGCACGGATGGTTGCCCATGCCTCTACTACGAGCAAAGTAACTGGCAAAGGAGGATTTTTTGGGTATTAATAATATGCGCGGAAATTTGGGCGAAATGGATCTAGGTTAGGAAAATTTGCGAAAGGTTCTATGAAGAAATTAGGGATTAAAAGTGATAGGAGGGTGGTGTGAGATCATCCCACCGGTCCTTGGAGGAACTAGCAAGTATCTAAGTGGTTTAATTTGGTGCAGTAAGAGCAATGGCTCGCGGATCGACCAAGATCCAATCTAAAGAAAATCTGGAAATTATGGGTCAAATTGATGGATACGAGAGGCTTAACGGAGAAGATTGGAGCGGTGCGCGGCGGTGATAGATAGCGCACAGTGGATACTTCCTTGCGACGGCTGGCCAGATGTTCACGGACGCGGTGAATAAGTTCGACGGGGGTGCGGGACGAACTGCGGCGAGTTGGATCCGCGGGCGAGCGCGAGGTCTCTGTGGAGGCGCCCTGTGGATTCGAGCACGAAAGCAAAGGGAAGAAGAAGGAGGAATGAGCCGTTGGGATTAGGTTAATCCTTAAGTGCCTATTTATAGGGTGCGGGAGGGTAAACCTAGGCCAACGGACGAGAGCCGGGAATTACGGATAAAATCGCATTCGCCCGGATTTTCCGAGGTATGCGTCAAGAGGTTAGGCGAGATTTTCAGAATGGACGTGAGGCGTATCTTTTCTGTGGTTATCGGATGGGTTAAACAAGTAAAGTGAGATGGGTCTTCAACATCGTTACCAGGGTATTTTCCCGGGAAGATGAGCGATGGATTCGGAAAAGGCCGAGTTACTATATGGCCACCGTGGAGTTGGGCCTGACTATTTATCGAAGAAATCTAACCCGGCCTACTTGAATTGGTACGTCTGATATTCTTGCAGGGAATAGCCAGCGCTTCTAGGAGGAATCCAGGAAGCCCAAGCTATTCTGAGGACTACTGATGGGGGGATAGTAACCCGGTAGGCCAACTCCAAGGTGTAACCCGGCCCAAAGGACGATGCGCGGGATCCGGCTAAGGATAAAGAAACTTCTGGAAGGCCCAAAGTTTGTAGGCCTCGTAACCCGGATTGTGGGTTGCGGTAAGGAAAGCTAGGGTTTGTAAGCAGAGTTCGGATATGATTCAAGCTGCGCCTTGGAGGGCAAGCCAAGGGGGGGTACGGGTGCTTTATAAGCCGCCCCCTAGGCTTGGTTTGACAAAGATTCATGACATAATCATATTACCTGTTATCGAGTATCCAGTATAAATCGAGAGCTATATTCGAGACTCGGCGAGTTGAGTGCTGATTCCTAGATCACTTATCATCATGTTTTCTTTCGAGCTAAACCCTCTCCCAAATACCTGTGTCGACTTGCCCCAAGATTAGTTACCTTTGGTAACATCTGCCGTGATCATCCCACGACACCAACCTTACCACCAAGTCACCTTCTTTGAAAGAACGGTGTTTGATTTTCCGACTATGATAATGTTGCAATCATTGCTGATAAATGGAGGATCTTTGTAGCATCAGCTCTTGTTCTTCTTCTAAGAGATCGACGGCATCATGTCGTGCGTTTTCGGCATCCGAGTCATCGTACACCAGCACTCTTGGGCTATCATGGATCATGTTCGTGGGAAGCAGCGCTTCTGCACCATAAACTAAGAAAAACGGCGTTTGCCCTGTTGATCTATTTGGCGTCGTTCGAATGCTCCAAAGCACAGAAGGTAATTCTTCTACCCATGCTCCAGCTGCTCTAGGAAGAGAAGATTCGAGCCTTGGACGTATTCCCTGCAGGATTGAACTATTCATCCGCTCAACCTGTCCATTGGATTGTGGGTGTGCCACAGATGCAAGCTCTAGGCGAATTCCCGTTTGTCGGCAATATTTTGCCAACTCTCCAATAGAGAAATTTGTCCCATTATCCGTGATTATGTTGTGTGGAATGCCGTATCTTATGACTATGTCAATGACAAAATTTCTGGCAGTCACACCGTCAAGTTTTTTGATGGGTTTCGTCTCCACCCACTTGGTATACTTATCTACTGCAACAAGTAGATGTGTAAGTCCGCCTCTTGCAGTTTTGAATGGTCCCATCATATCTAGCCCCCAGACCGCAAATGGACATGCTATGGGGTTTTGAGTGTTTGAGCTAGCATATTCGTCTGCTTGGCGTAATACTGACATCCGGCACATGTATTCACTATGTACTATGTGTCTGCCTTGGCTGTAAGCCAGAAAAACCCTGCAGGGAATGCTTTTGAACTATGCTTTTTGATTGAGCATGATGTCCGCAATCTCCTGCATGGATGTCCTGCAGAATTTCTCGTCCTTCCTCTGACGAAATACATCGCTGAAAAATTCCGATAGTACCGCGTTTATACAGGCAACCATTGATTACCGTGTATCCTTTGCATCGGCGTTGTATCTTCCTTTGCAATACTTCGTCTTCTCCATACGGGAACTTCTAATCGACTAAGAAGTTTAAGTATGGTATTTTCCAATCCGGGTTAAAAAAACAGAACTTCAGTTGACTCGGAAACGAGAGGGTAATCAACATCTCCGCCTTTTATTGATGGTTCATGAAAATGTTGGAAAAACACACCAGGTGGTAGGGTTTTCACTCTTTCTGAGCCCATGCGGGCTAAGACATCCGTGTTCCAATTGTCTTCCATTTTGATATGAAGTACTTCAAATTCTAGGAAGCAAATGGCAAACTCGTCCACTTTTCTCCGATATTCAGCCATAATGGGGCTTTTGGCATCCCATGTTTGGTTTAGCTGATGTTGCACCAAACCCGAGTCGCCAGAACAAAGTATACGCTTGACGCCTATCTCCTTTGCAATATGCAAGTTGTCACATCCCAATTTTGGAATACCTGTTAACACAGTTGTTTTGCTAATTGCTTTACTAATAAACCTTGGTTGTGTTTGTTTGTGGTTGTTTAAGTGCAACCAAACAAACTAATTATATCAACTTGCAAACTTAAAAGGATAGCAAAGCAGTGAACTAAAAAATATTCAACATATTGTTCCAGGGATAAAAATATTCAACATATTGTTCCAATGACTTTGACAATATTTTCTAAAGTAAATATTGATCAAAGAGTTTTCCAAAAACATCTTATGAATCTCATACTTGTTGAATATTATTCCAAGACCTAAATTAAGAAAGAGGAAACACTAAATAAATTTCCCTAAAAAGGTTATCAGAAAAAGAGGCATTCTTAAATGCTTCACCAAAATATTATCAAATGTTTTTCCAACCTTGCAAGATTAAAAACAAAGGTATTGGAGAGCATTGACTTGCTATCTCTAGTCATATAAATATTTTGGCAAAGCATTGCTAAAGAAAAGCCAAGTGCTTTATTAAATAGAAATTCCAATATTTCCAGAAACAGAAAACTCAAACAAGTTACTATTGGAAACTTTCTTAAAATGATTTGAAATTCATACCATTGCTTCCTTATATCAAATAAGGAACACACACAAGAGGAGACCAAAAATTGAATCCATTAAAGCCCTGAAAACATGATTTTTCTCCACAGAAACATTTGGGATTTTGAACAAGTTTGTTCTACAAACTTTTTCCAAATGCCATGAAATAAATACCACATTATCTATATCATAAATAAGGATGAAAACCAAAAGGGCACAAGTTTTTCAATTGTTTAAGTTGCCAAAAA
Organism: Alopecurus myosuroides; assembly: GCA_028641055.1. NCBI lineage: Eukaryota > Viridiplantae > Streptophyta > Magnoliopsida > Poales > Poaceae > Alopecurus > Alopecurus myosuroides. The sequence goes on along the minus strand of CM054061.1, from coordinate 139,645,782 downwards.
ACCCTGTTTTCTTGACAGCACCTTTTTGAAATTTGAACAAGTTTGTTCTATGAAGTAACTCAAAATGACTTGAATTTTCTACCACATAAGGAACACATCAAATAAGGAATGTGTGCCAAAAATTATCATTTTTGGAAGTTCCTAAGTAGGTTAATAAATTCAATGTCCATTTATGTAAGAATTCAAATTTGAACAACTTTGAATTATCAAGTTTATTCAATGGAGCCAATTTTCATATATGTTGTACATATCAACTAATTAGAATTTTGGGCAAAAGGATTTCAATTTATAACTTTGTTTGACTAGGGAAAACAACCTTTTTCAGAGAAGACAAGGACCTATTTGTAAATTGGCAGGGACCTAAATGAAATCCGAGTCACCTTCTTCTACCTCTAGCTCCCTGTAGAGAACAGCACCCCTACTCCATTGGATTCGAGTAGAAGCAATCTTTGAGGATAAGAACCCCATGTGCACCTCTGAACCTCCCACTTGCTCTCTCTCCCCCCCACTTGAACTCTCCCTCTCTCTCTCTTCATCTTGAAGAACAACCCGAAACCCTAGCCCTTAAGGTCGCCGTCGATTGGGCCGTGTACGAGCTCGCCGCCGGCCGCCGTGGTCTCCATTGTCTCCGCCTCGTCTTGCTGAGCACACCTGCGGAAGGAATCGGAGGGAAACACCACGTGGTGCCCGCGCCGTCCTCTTTTCTTCCCCGAGTCCGGTGCACTCCGGCGAGCCATCACCGCGCCCTCGAGCCCTCTCCGACCTCACCGAGTCTTCCAACGAGTTTATGGTGAGCACACGGACGTCGCCATCCCTTTTTCCCCCTCCACCCCCCTCCAAAACGTGGCCGCGCCGCGGACGCGTCCGGCCGCCGCTTCTCCGCCGTCGCCGCCGCTCTCCGGGGCCCTCCCGGGAAGCGAGTCAGCACCCTCTAGGTTCCCCGCAACGAGAGCATGACGTAGACGTGTTTATTTTGCAGTTTGGTCGCCGGATTCGCCGGGTACGAGCTCGCCGGAGACGCCCCGCCGGCGAGTGAGGTCAGCACGGCGTCACGCTCGCGTCATCCGCCCCTTGACCGCGCGCTGAGGAGTCAAACTGGCAGCTGGGCCTCGCCTCTGCGCGCGTGGCAGCCACCGTGGCCCCTGGCCTGCGGGTCAGTGGCATTGGGTGGGTTTGCCCGCGGTGAGAAACAGATCTGGCCGGCCCAGATCCAGATCTGGCCCAACAACAACTTTTTTCCAATTTCTTTTTCACAGAATTGTACCTGGTTACTTTTGTCTCTAAAAACCTACCTAAAAGACGAATTTGACCAAACCAAAAATCACAGTGGTACCTAAACTAATTCTAAACCACCTCCAACTTGTAGATCTACATTTGGATGAATAATTTTGAAATGAAAAATGATTTGGCAACAGGTACCAGAAACACCAAAATGAGCACCATTTTTATTTTACAACTAAGAATGAAGTGAGGCCAATTGCATTGGAAAGCCCTTGAAATTTCCTAACAGGAGCATTTAACCTCGTTTCCAAATTCATTGTATTTTTGAAATGGCATGCAATTTGGTAAAACACCAGAGAGCACTTTGGTGATTTTTATAAAATTATTAAAAATGAATTTTGATGCAAACTAAATTGGATGGTCTTATAAATGTTTAGGACTATCCAAACCTAGAAGGGTTTAATTTTTAGAGCATCATATAAATTTTGGTGGACAGATCTTTGTTTTGCATATTTCTGCCATTTTGGCATTTTAAGTAATTAAATTGTGTGATTATATTTTTGTGTTGCAATAATGTTTTCTAGCATGTATAAGTGGTGTGAACTTGTTTTATAAGTGTTACTTAGCTATTTTTAGCATGTTAGATTGTGTGGACTTGAGTTGAGAAGAAATATGATTTATGGGAATAGAATATGTTTTACCTCTAGTTATTACTTGCATAGTATTTTTGAGTGTTAAATATATGTGCAAACACTTGGTTTGTTGATTGAATCCAGTACCATGTCGGTACTTATATTGTGTTGTTATCACCTCTGCTATCTTGCATTTGAATTGGTAGAAAAGCATGAGTAGCTTAGTCATCACTATGAGAATGTTATGGAAAAATTCCCTCATGTGTGGAATTTTTGACATAAACATTTGTGGTTGTGTAGCCACATATTTTTGTGTTTTATTCATAAGACCAGTAGCATTTTGATAAGTTTGTTATGAGTACTTGACCCCTAAAGTTTTCACTTGTGTGAAAACAATAGCATGAGTATCATTACCTTGCTTATATTTTGCACCCTATTATTTTCTGCTAGTATTGCTATTGCATTAGATGCTAGTTTAGCATTTTGGTAATTTTTAGCAAGTATGACCAGAGGCTTTGTGACCTCTTAATGCCTTGTTATGCTAGTGGAACACCCACTGGTTTCATTGCATTTTTGGTGGAAACCTTATTTCCCCAAACTAGATGCATTTCTCTTATATAGTTTCATAACTAATGAGTGCCTAGTATTTTTGCCTTGGAAATTTTTGTGCTAAACAAAAATGGGTATGCTTCTGTTTGTAAGTGGTTATAATCATGTGTGGCTTGCTAGGAAAAATACATTCTTGGAGTGTTGTTTGATTCCTCTAGTAATGCCCTTTTTATTACTACTAGTATGTAGGAGTTGCCCTGCAAATTGATGCCTTGTTTTATTAAATGGGATATTTTTGTTATAGCAAGTATAGGTGTTTTTCACTACTGTTTTTATGACATGGACCCTCTGGTTGTATTTCAATTACTTTATTGAAATACATCCATTGATTCTTCATGTTTGAGTAGCACTAGTTTCCTTAGCAGTTTTTTTTTTGTATTGAAATATTTTTCCTGCCAACTTGTGTTGGGTGGATATTTGTGTATCCTTGAATGAGGACATGTTTTCATTCCCATTATGATAACATGGTTCCTTGTTTGCATTTTATTACTTTACTTATTATGCATGCTTGCATAGCAAACTTTTAGTAGAAACATGTCTGTAGGATTCCTCCTTTTTAGCCATTGTTTCTATTGTTCTCACTATGAGAAATTGTGTGTTTTGTGGTGAGTCTATTACCTTGTTACACTTGGGTAGGCTCACTGATTTGTAAAAGTAACTTTTGCAAATCATGTGTTTTATTTATTCTTGATGTGAATTTAGGCTTAGTAGATTAGCTATCTTATTCTTTTTGTGGTTTGGTTGACAGACCCATTGCCATGATTATTTTTGGGCATGTTTTATATACTTTTAGTAGTCTCACCCTTGTGATACTAAGTGTATTTTGGGCTTATTAATATCTTGGTATGAGAGTGGCACACCCACTGAATCCATGATATTAAGGTTGTGAGATATGTTCCTCCAACCTTAAGCTGTCTTATTAAATGGCATTTTCTGCCAAGTATGTTTGTTTGATTGTTTGCCTCCATTAATAAATTGTGTGATTTGTTATTATTAGATTTCCTTGCTGTATGTATTGTTGTGTATTGTTGCTTGCCTTGATTGGTTCTGAATGTGTGTCCTTTATTCCTTTTACGGCGTTAGAAAACGAAGAGGAAGGAAGTGTCGTGAAGCTCTGTTTCAAGTTCCAGTCACTCCAAAACCAGGGACACAAGAGATACCAGGCAAGCCATCCTGATGCTTGCTGATACAATACTTATCATTATCTATCATGCATGTTTTACCTCTGAAGTTTTACAAAAAAAACTTGATTATCAAAACTATTTTTGATGTGGAATTTACTACTATACTATATTATAGGTTACTATCATGCCAATAGTTAAACTTGGTAATACCAAGCCCATAAGCCACCATATGGTATTTATTACCATCAAATATATTAGTCCCTAAGTGGACACCCTAAAATTGTGATTCTACAAAACAAAGGCTTTACGGAAAACCCGGAGAAAAGGCGGATCCTTGTTCTCCAGAGGAATGTGAAAGTGGTCATTTTTGAGAAAATGGTGTTTTTCAAAAATGACACATAACCTAGTCTTCGCCGGACAACCTTTACCGTACTGCCACCCTACCCTAACATGGGCATGGGGCTTAACTTGAAGTTTGTTCTTATTAGTGTGTGCTATCTCAATGTGCTATAGGGGATGCGATCCTCTGAACCGAATGTCGTGGAGACATATAAAGTGTGGGATTAATTTTCCCTCCGGATGCATCAGTTGAGGCATCCTGGCTTGGCGGGGATTAGCTCGGTGCCGGGGATGTGGTAAAACTCAACTGAGAGATAGGCATATTCTAGCTTGAACATAGTGGATGGTTATGATCAGATACCTGATGTTTACATACTGTTGTTACAGTCCGTGATTGTTCACGGGAGGTGTACTGGATCTGGTGGATGTGTACACCTCTGCAGAGTATAACTTTTTCGAAGAAGCCGCGTCCTCGGATATGGACAGTTGAATGGCCATGTAGCTAGCATTGTGTCAATGTTTTCAAAAAGGATGTTTTTGAAAAGGAACTTTGGAAAGGAAGTATTGAACTTGTGAAGTTCGGAAAGGAAGGAAAACGTATACCGTGGAGGTATCATCGATGATGGAAAGCCAGATGAGGCTATACAAAACAAAATGCTTTGCAAAGAAAACCTTTTCTACTCTAAGCAATAATTCTGGAAACTGATTCCAAGAAGTTTTGCAAAGAGAAAGTATTCTTTAACAAAGTTTTACAAAACCTCTTGTACATGTGATATCGACAAGAGAAATAAAACTATATTATTTTCTTCTGAAGTATCTTCTTCAACGAAGATACAGATTAACCTGACTTCAACTGTGGTGTCATCATATATGAACACCATTGATAGTGAACCCTATTTATAGCCTACCTATTCCACCATATAAGCATACTTGCATGTTTGGTAAGTGACATGATGGATGTCTTGCTGAGTACATTCAAATGTACTCATTATGGTTTCGCCCCTGGTATCTACTTATCAGATTTGGAGAAGGAGCCTCCAAAGGATATCTATGAAGAGAAGTACGAAGTTGACGGCTTTGCGAACTAGGATCGTCTCCGGGTCAGCAGCCTGTAGGTTAAGGCGTGACTTGGGCTCAACTACGTTGTGTTTTATTTGTCTTCCGCTGTGTTTGTTAAGTTGCCTGCCCTTTGTGGCAGTTGCTTTAAACTTGATCATGTGATCATTTGTGTAGTACCTTTATGTATTCGTGTAATGGATGATGTATTTCTGTATGCCAACTGTGTATGTTGTTCACGACTGATCTTTCTGGGATCGTGAATGTATGCATACGTAGGGTTTCAGACTGCCGGTCTGGGGTCCTTACAGAGTTGGTATCAGAGCCATCCTGACCTTAGGAGACCTTAGTTAGCATGGACGTCAGATAGGAAAGAAAAGTATTTTTGAGTAAAAACCTATTTACTATCTACATTATTTTATCTAAGGGAATTTTAGTATATTTTCCCTCCTTTATATCTTTTCAAAAGATTCTAAATGCATATCAAGGGCGTCCTTGAATAGTGATTCGAAGGGCGGGCCTTTCAGAGTTAGTATCTCTCTCGGTTAAGAGTTTATTTCTTAATTGTTTGCAACTGCTCCGCTCTGTTTTTGAAACATCTCTCGTCTTTGAAGTTTTCTGTCCAGAAAATAGTTGGAGTTTCAAAAACAGATTGTTGCATAAAGTTTTATCAAAACTTTACTTCTATTTATCTTGTTTTCATACAAAAGCTTTTATACTTGCCGATGTCCCGAGAAGACCAAAATATTTGCCTAGCTCTACAGTGATGATGGTCAGAAGTAGATAAAGTTCTTCAGCCACTTCTAGGATTTTTGGATTAGTCTAGTTTGGAGTAATTTAGCGATTACCCCATGAGTCGTTTCCCCCGACGTAGCTCCAATGGAGCCTTGCTTGTGTGTTATGGCTTGCTTATGTGTGTCCGTAGGACTTTGTGCTATAGTGTGGTGTAGAATTTGGTTCATCTAGGCTTCTATATGTTTGTGGGGTGCTCAAAATTTACAGATTTGTGCTTGCCCCGCTCTTGTTTTTGAATCGCCTCGTGTTAAATTTTTGCAAGCAAAAATGTTTGTATAGCATTCAAAAACAAGAATTTGTTGCTTAGACTTATACTTGTTTTCGCTTCATAATGCGACCCGTCGTGAACCACCACCATTTCCCCACAATTAATAAAAGCACCATTGGACCTAATAATAGAGGACCATCAAGCCACACGAGCTGATAGCGTTGCTACCAGTGATGCACTCCAACAGATAAAGCTCCAACAACGAAAATCCTCAAAGAAGAAAAGGCGTGAAGAAAACCAACCAATACTGACCAAAACCTCTATGTTTGTCTGTTTGCAAAAGACTCTTTTTACTCTGTTGGCTATATGTCGCACCTTTTTATGTCCCCTTTTAAAAGACCAAACTAAAGAGATCCCCTTTTGAAGGTTATATACCTCCCTCCTATGGAGGATAGTGCAAAAGAAGTCTTCACATGCCATGATGCGTAAACCCCTAAAAAGGCAATCAAAAGAGCACAATTCAATATTCGACGTACGATGACGCTCGTCGTATCTTGTCGGACAAACATGATTAAATAGAAAGCTAACAAGACTAACATGCTTTGTCTAACTTTAGGTTGATACCTAACCAAAGCATGCAAACTACTGACAACTCTCTCTAAACCAAGAAATTAAGTGACTTAAGACACCTTTTAGTCTAGTTGGTAAAAAGAAGAAGTCACGAGAAAATAAAATAATGACCTATTCGTTTACTAGTCAATAGGATATCATGTGCATCTACTTTGGAAACTAAATCTTAATAGACATTGTAGGTACTATGAGATTCGGGGTTTAGAAATTAAGTGAACGATGGAATGGATATGATAGATCTAGAAAACAGCAGTTTTCCGGTGTTTGTTTCTTTGTGTGCTCTTGATTGAAATAAATTTGTGTTTTATTCAATCTTTCTTCCTAACTTATATGGAGTTGTTAGGACTTGTTATTATGTTGTTTTCTTACAAGAAATCTACCCTAGAAAGTGTGTGCATGATCGAAAACTCGAATAAAAATGAATAGCATTTGTTACCTTCTAGTTTATTATTTGGATTGTTGAGTGGGAAAATCCTTATAGATTTGTTGTACCTAGATTTTTGATATGGTTATGATAGATCCAGTACCATTTTGGTACTGTTATTTATATGTTGTTATCTTCATTAACTTGCATGTGATCTTATAGCAAAGCATGAGTAACATTTGCTATTTTTCCAGTTTTTATTATTTGGAATTATTGTGAAAGCTAGATCTTTGTGTGAATGCTTTGATAAATTTTGTGCTATGTTTTCTTTGAGTCCAGTACCATTTAGGTACTGATATTTTGATGCTTGTACCATGATTAGCTTACATGTCTTTTAATATTAAAGCATGTGTAAGAATTGCTATCATTATACACTAGTATTGCTTCACTAGATTAAATAACCTTATATTTTTATCTTGTATGCAAAGTTTTTCATGAGTAACCAGAGGCTTAGTACCTATTTTTCCTTGGTATTAGTGGGACATAGCCCACTGGCCCCATTGCATTTTGGCTTGAGGATGAAAATCCCCAACCATACACATGTGTAAAAATAGTATGTTTCACTATGTGATTGATTTCTATTTTCCACCATGGAAAATATAATTGTTTTCTTTTCACTTATGCAAGTGATAAGTTTATTTCTTATTAGTAAATACTAATATGTTTAGGTGTGATCCTTTTTTTTAGCATAATATTCCTTAGGGGTGTCATGTTAAGAAATGTTTCACTATCGTGTGCTAAAATTTAAATTGTTCGCAAATAAAATAAATTCCTCTTGATTGGTAGATTGTTTGTGGATAATTTTAAATTGAGTGTATGGATTTTTGAAAAGGTTTAGATACTTTTTCATTAATTGCATAGCTACTGGTTGTGTGAATTATACCTTGCTTGTTTGCTAGTAATTGATTTAAGGAAAACAGAAATTGCTAGAATAAATTTCTGCATGTTTAAATAGTTGTATCATGGGATTGTTTTGATGTTTGTGCTTACTAACATGAGTAAGTTTTGTGTACTGCTATTAGGTACATTTTATGTTCATGACTTTCTTGTTTAGATTTAAACATCATGATAGCATTGTTTGCTTCTTTAGAGCGAAACTAGTTTCACCACTAGAAAATGGTGATTTTTGCTCTAGTATTACCCTCTTTTTATTTTATGGGTATATGTGTTGATGTAGCATGTTTAGGAAGTTATTACTTCTGTTATCATGCCATGAATTATTTAGTTTCATGTTCTATGGTTATAGGGTATGATTATCTCTTATAGCATGCTGGTGTAGATTTTTCATACTAGTGTGTTATTTGTGCAGACCTTTTTTTTTATGCCTGTGTAATAGGAGTTTTACCTTGTGTGAAGATGGTATTTTAGAGTATCTTTATGATTAGCTTCATTGGTTTTTAGCTACTGGTTGTTTGCTAAATTGTTCATGATTGATGGATTCCAAAACCTCTAATAAACAATAACCTAGTGAATAAATAGTCTATTCATCTGTGGTGTTGTTTGCGTGCTTATTGGATTTTGTTTAAATGTTTTACCTTAGCATGAGTTTATACTTGTGTTATGATTGTGCTTAAGAGTACTTTATGAAACTAATATCCAACTAAAATCATGAACATAATAAGTGATAGTTGCTTGTGGTGAGTAATATCCACTGCCATGGGTATTATTCTGTCTGTTTATTTTACCTTAGCAACCTAACCTTTGCACCCACAAGCTATATTTTTTTTAGCTTATTATGTACCATGTTAGGTGAGTGGTACACCACTCCATATGTGTTATGTAAGATGTGGGTTATAGCTAGGAACTCATGTAAAAAAATTGACGGTACATTTCCAGGTAATTCTGCACTAACCTTAATTTTTGTTCAAACTAGGAAACAAAAGTTTTGGACCTAACACAGTGCTGGTGTACTTTTTAAAGTAAAAAGAATTTGCTAATTGAGGGATGTAAACCACCTCCCAAGAAAAGTCAAAGGGGGGAAGCACCGGCACTCCAACACTAACATTGTGTTTGTTGGCCCTCCCTTAGTCCTCGCTTGCGAATCTCGGGGACGAGATTCTTTTTAAGGGGGGAAGACCTGTCACATCCCAATTTTGGAATACCTGTTAACACAGTTGTTTTGCTAATTGCTTTACTAATAAACCTTGGTTGTGTTTGTTTGTGGTTGTTTAAGTGCAACCAAACAAACTAATTATATCAACTTGCAAACTTAAAAGGATAGCAAAGCAGTGAACTAAAAAATATTCAACATATTGTTCCAGGGATAAAAATATTCAACATATTGTTCCAATGACTTTGACAATATTTTCTAAAGTAAATATTGATCAAAGAGTTTTCCAAAAACATCTTATGAATCTCATACTTGTTGAATATTATTCCAAGACCTAAATTAAGAAAGAGGAAACACTAAATAAATTTCCCTAAAAAGGTTATCAGAAAAAGAGGCATTCTTAAATGCTTCACCAAAATATTATCAAATGTTTTTCCAACCTTGCAAGATTAAAAACAAAGGTATTGGAGAGCATTGACTTGCTATCTCTAGTCATATAAATATTTTGGCAAAGCATTGCTAAAGAAAAGCCAAGTGCTTTATTAAATAGAAATTCCAATATTTCCAGAAACAGAAAACTCAAACAAGTTACTATTGGAAACTTTCTTAAAATGATTTGAAATTCATACCATTGCTTCCTTATATCAAATAAGGAACACACACAAGAGGAGACCAAAAATTGAATCCATTAAAGCCCTGAAAACATGATTTTTCTCCACAGAAACATTTGGGATTTTGAACAAGTTTGTTCTACAAACTTTTTCCAAATGCCATGAAATAAATACCACATTATCTATATCATAAATAAGGATGAAAACCAAAAGGGCACAAGTTTTTCAATTGTTTAAGTTGCCAAAAAACCCTGTTTTCTTGACAGCACCTTTTTGAAATTTGAACAAGTTTGTTCTATGAAGTAACTCAAAATGACTTGAATTTTCTACCACATAAGGAACACATCAAATAAGGAATGTGTGCCAAAAATTATCATTTTTGGAAGTTCCTAAGTAGGTTAATAAATTCAATGTCCATTTATGTAAGAATTCAAATTTGAACAACTTTGAATTATCAAGTTTATTCAATGGAGCCAATTTTCATATATGTTGTACATATAAACTAATTAGAATTTTGGGCAAAAGGATTTCAATTTATAACTTTGTTTGACTAGGGAAAACAACCTTTTTCAGAGAAGACAAGGACCTATTTGTAAATTGGCAGGGACCTAAATGAAATCCGAGTCACCTTCTTCTACCTCTAGCTCCCTGTAGAGAACAGCACCCCTACTCCATTGGATTCGAGTAGAAGCAATCTTTGAGGATAAGAACCCCATGTGCACCTCTGAACCTCCCACTTGCTCTCTCTCCCCCCCACTTGAACTCTCCCTCTCTCTCTCTTCATCTTGAAGAACAACCCGAAACCCTAGCCCTTAAGGTCGCCGTCGATTGGGCCGTGTACGAGCTCGCCGCCGGCCGCCGTGGTCTCCATTGTCTCCGCCTCGTCTTGCTGAGCACACCTGCGGAAGGAATCGGAGGGAAACGCCACGTGGTGCCCGCGCCGTCCTCTTTTCTTCCCCGAGTCCGGTGCACTCCGGCGAGCCATCACCGCGCCCTCGAGCCCTCTCCGACCTCACCGAGTCTTCCAACGAGTTTATGGTGAGCACACGGACGTCGCCATCCCTTTTTCCCCCTCCACCCCCCTCCAAAACGTGGCCGCGCCGCGGACGCGTCCGGCCGCCGCTTCTCCGCCGTCGCCGCCGCTCTCCGGGGCCCTCCCGGGAAGCGAGTCAGCACCCTCTAGGTTCCCCGCAACGAGAGCATGACGTAGACGTGTTTATTTTGCAGTTTGGTCGCCGGATTCGCCGGGTACGAGCTCGCCGGAGACGCCCCGCCGGCGAGTGAGGTCAGCACGGCGTCACGCTCGCGTCATCCGCCCCTTGACCGCGCGCTGAGGAGTCAAACTGGCAGCTGGGCCTCGCCTCTGCGCGTGTGGCAGCCACCGTGGCCCCTGGCCCGCGGGTCAGTGGCATTGGGTGGGTTTGCCCGCGGTGAGAAACAGATCTGGCCGGCCCAGATCCAGATCTGGCCCAACAACAACTTTTTTCCAATTTCTTTTTCACAGAATTGTACCTGGTTACTTTTGTCTCTAAAAACCTACCTAAAAGACGAATTTGACCAAACCAAAAATCACAGTGGTACCTAAACTAATTCTAAACCACCTCCAACTTGTAGATCTACATTTGGATGAATAATTTTGAAATGAAAAATGATTTGGCAACAGGTACCAGAAACACCAAAATGAGCACCATTTTTATTTTACAACTAAGAATGAAGTGAGGCCAATTGCATTGGAAAGCCCTTGAAATTTCCTAACAGGAGCATTTAACCTCGTTTCCAAATTCATTGTATTTTTGAAATGGCATGCAATTTGGTAAAACACCAGAGAGCACTTTGGTGATTTTTATAAAATTATTAAAAATGAATTTTGATGCAAACTAAATTGGATGGTCTTATAAATGTTTAGGACTATCCAAACCTAGAAGGGTTTAATTTTTAGAGCATCATATAAATTTTGGTGGACAGATCTTTGTTTTGCATATTTCTGCCATTTTGGCATTTTAAGTAATTAAATTGTGTGATTATATTTTTGTGTTGCAATAATGTTTTCTAGCATGTATAAGTGGTGTGAACTTGTTTTATAAGTGTTACTTAGCTATTTTTAGCATGTTAGATTGTGTGGACTTGAGTTGAGAAGAAATATGATTTATGGGAATAGAATATGTTTTACCTCTAGTTATTACTTGCATAGTATTTTTGAGTGTTAAATATATGTGCAAACACTTGGTTTGTTGATTGAATCCAGTACCATGTCGGTACTTATATTGTGTTGTTATCACCTCTGCTATCTTGCATTTGGATTGGTAGAAAAGCATGAGTAGCTTAGTCATCACTATGAGAATGTTATGGAAAAATTCCCTCATGTGTGGAATTTTTGACATAAACATTTGTGGTTGTGTAGCCACATATTTTTGTGTTTTATTCATAAGACCAGTAGCATTTTGATAAGTTTGTTATGAGTACTTGACCCCTAAAGTTTTCACTTGTGTGAAAACAATAGCATGAGTATCATTACCTTGCTTATATTTTGCACCCTATTATTTTCTGCTAGTATTGCTATTGCATTAGATGCTAGTTTAGCATTTTGGTAATTTTTAGCAAGTATGACCAGAGGCTTTGTGACCTCTTAATGCCTTGTTATGCTAGTGGAACACCCACTGGTTTCATTGCATTTTTGGTGGAAACCTTATTTCCCCAAACTAGATGCATTTCTCTTATATAGTTTCATAACTAATGAGTGCCTAGTATTTTTGCCTTGGAAATTTTTGTGCTAAACAAAAATGGGTATGCTTCTGTTTGTAAGTGGTTATAATCATGTGTGGCTTGCTAGGAAAAATACATTCTTGGAGTGTTGTTTGATTCCTCTAGTAATGCCCTTTTTATTACTACTAGTATGTAGGAGTTGCCCTGCAAATTGATGCCTTGTTTTATTAAATGGGATATTTTTGTTATAGCAAGTATAGGTGTTTTTCACTACTGTTTTTATGACATGGACCCTCTGGTTGTATTTCAATTACTTTATTGAAATACATCCATTGATTCTTCATGTTTGAGTAGCACTAGTTTCCTTAGCAGTTTTTTTTTTTGTATTGAAATATTTTTCCTGCCAACTTGTGTTGGGTGGATATTTGTGTATCCTTGAATGAGGACATGTTTTCATTCCCATTATGATAACATGGTTCCTTGTTTGCATTTTATTACTTTACTTATTATGCATGCTTGCATAGCAAACTTTTAGTAGAAACATGTCTGTAGGATTCCTCCTTTTTAGCCATTGTTTCTATTGTTCTCACTATGAGAAATTGTGTGTTTTGTGGTGAGTCTATTACCTTGTTACACTTGGGTAGGCTCACTGATTTGTAAAAGTAACTTTTGCAAATCATGTGTTTTATTTATTCTTGATGTGAATTTAGGCTTAGTAGATTAGCTATCTTATTCTTTTTGTGGTTTGGTTGACAGACCCATTGCCATGATTATTTTTGGGCATGTTTTATATACTTTTAGTAGTCTCACCCTTGTGATACTAAGTGTATTTTGGGCTTATTAATATCTTGGTATGAGAGTGGCACACCCACTGAATCCATGATATTAAGGTTGTGAGATATGTTCCTCCAACCTTAAGCTGTCTTATTAAATGGCATTTTCTGCCAAGTATGTTTGTTTGATTGTTTGCCTCCATTAATAAATTGTGTGATTTGTTATTATTAGATTTCCTTGCTGTATGTATTGTTGTGTATTGTTGCTTGCCTTGATTGGTTCTGAATGTGTGTCCTTTATTCCTTTTACGGCGTTAGAAAACGAAGAGGAAGGAAGTGTCGTGAAGCTCTGTTTCAAGTTCCAGTCACTCCAAAACCAGGGACACAAGAGATACCAGGCAAGCCATCCTGATGCTTGCTGATACAATACTTATCATTATCTATCATGCATGTTTTACCTCTGAAGTTTTACAAAAAAAACTTGATTATCAAAACTATTTTTGATGTGGAATTTACTACTATACTATATTATAGGTTACTATCATGCCAATAGTTAAACTTGGTAATACCAAGCCCATAAGCCACCATATGGTATTTATTACCATCAAATATATTAGTCCCTAAGTGGACACCCTAAAATTGTGATTCTACAAAACAAAGGCTTTACGGAAAACCCGGAGAAAAGGCGGATCCTTGTTCTCCGGAGGAATGTGAAAGTGGTCATTTTTGAGAAAATGGTGTTTTTCAAAAATGACACATAACCTAGTCTTCGCCGGACAACCTTTACCGTACTGCCACCCTACCCTAACATGGGCATGGGGCTTAACTTGAAGTTTGTTCTTATTAGTGTGTGCTATCTCAATGTGCTATAGGGGATGCGATCCTCTGAACCGAATGTCGTGGAGACATATAAAGTGTGGGATTAATTTTCCCTCCGGATGCATCAGTTGAGGCATCCTGGCTTGGCGGGGATTAGCTCGGTGCCGGGGATGTGGTAAAACTCAACTGAGAGATAGGCATATTCTAGCTTGAACATAGTGGATGGTTATGATCAGATACCTGATGTTTACATACTGTTGTTACAGTCCGTGATTGTTCACGGGAGGTGTACTGGATCTGGTGGATGTGTACACCTCTGCAGAGTATAACTTTTTCGAAGAAGCCGCGTCCTCGGATATGGACAGTTGAATGGCCATGTAGCTAGCATTGTGTCAATGTTTTCAAAAAGGATGTTTTTGAAAAGGAACTTTGGAAAGGAAGTATTGAACTTGTGAAGTTCGGAAAGGAAGGAAAACGTATACCGTGGAGGTATCATCGATGATGGAAAGCCAGATGAGGCTATACAAAACAAAATGCTTTGCAAAGAAAACCTTTTCTACTCTAAGCAATAATTCTGGAAACTGATTCCAAGAAGTTTTGCAAAGAGAAAGTATTCTTTAACAAAGTTTTACAAAACCTCTTGTACATGTGATATCGACAAGAGAAATAAAACTATATTATTTTCTTCTGAAGTATCTTCTTCAACGAAGATACAGATTAACCTGACTGCAACTGTGGTGTCATCATATATGAACACCATTGATAGTGAACCCTATTTATAGCCTACCTATTCCACCATATAAGCATACTTGCATGTTTGGTAAGTGACATGATGGATGTCTTGCTGAGTACATTCAAATGTACTCATTATGGTTTCGCCCCTGGTATCTACTTATCAGATTTGGAGAAGGAGCCTCCAAAGGATATCTATGAAGAGAAGTACAAAGTTGACGGCTTTGCGAACTAGGATCGTCTCCGGGTCAGCAGCCTGTAGGTTAAGGCGTGACTTGGGCTCAACTACGTTGTGTTTTATTTGTCTTCCGCTGTGTTTGTTAAGTTGCCTGCCCTTTGTGGCAGTTGCTTTAAACTTGATCATGTGATCATTTGTGTAGTACCTTTATGTATTCGTGTAATGGATGATGTATTTCTGTATGCCAACTGTGTATGTTGTTCACGACTGATCTTTCTGGGATCGTGAATGTATGCATACGTAGGGTTTCAGACTGCCGGTCTGGGGTCCTTACACAAGTCATGAAGCAAGGCTTCGTATTCTGCCACATTGTTGCTGGCGTTGAAATGTATTTGTTATACATATTCCATTATGTCACCCTTTGGAGATTTAAGCACTACACCAGCTTCGGCGCCTTCTTTCATTCTGGATCCGTCAAAATGCATGATCCAGTATTCCGACTCCGGCATTGGTGTGTTTTCCATTGCTTCTTTCCAATCAGCGACAAAATCTGCCAACACCTGGGATTTGATTGTCGTCCGGGGTTGGTACTTAATGTCGAACGCAGCTAGCTCAATGCCCCATTTGGCGACTCGGCCTGTTGCGTCCGCATTGTTGATGATATCCCCTAGTGGTGCTTTGCTTACCACTGTTTTGGAATGTCCTTGGAAATAGTGGAGGAGTTTTCGAGATGCAAAAAACACGCCGTATGCCAGTTTTTTATAATGTGGATACCTTTGTTTGGACTGGGATAATACCTCGCTGACGTAATACACCGGATGTTGATCTGGTATACTCTGTTCATCTTTCCGTCTCTCCACGATTATCACTGCACTGATAACCCTGTTTGTTGCTATAAGATACAGTAACATGGGTTCTTCGTCTTTTGGGGATGCCAAAATCGGAGCTTTCATCAAGGTTTCTTTTTGGTGCGTTAATGCTTTGTCCACCTCTTATGTCCATTCAAATTTGTCGGATGTCTTCAACAATTGGTATAATGGCAGAGCTTTGTCACCTAGCCGTCTTATAAACCTGCTAACAGCGCCTGCAGAACCCGCCAATCTCTGGACATCTTTTAAGCACGTGGGCCTTGTGATATTCAAGATTGCCTTGATCTTTTCTGGGTTTACTTCTATTCCTCTGTGAGAAACGATAAACCCAGAAGCTTTCCCGAGGGAACCCCGAATACGCACTTTAATGGATTCAACTTAATTTTATAGGTGCTCAAGTTTTTTAAGGTTTCTCGTAGATCTTCAAGGAGTGTATCCTTTTCCTTGGAATCTACGACAATGTCATCCACATAGAATGTTTTTGCCGATTTGACTATGCAAGCACCTTTCATGGAACGCTGGTAAGTTGAACCGGTGTTCTTCAAGACAAAAGGCATGGTTATGTAATAGTATGTTCCATTCGGGGTTATGAAGCAAGTTTTTATTTGTTCTTTATCCTTCTTTCGTATTTGATGGTACCCGGAATAAGCATTCAAAAAGCATAAAAGATCAAAACCAGCAGTGGCATCTATTATTTGATCGATTCGCGGTAACGCGAACCAATCCTTTGGACACAATTTGTTCAAGGCAGTATAATCTATACACATCCTAAGAACAACACCATCTTTCTTCGAGACTAATACTGGGTTCGCAGACCAATCAATATGTATAACTTCCCAGATAAAATCAGCTGCTAAAAGCCGGATAATTTCCTTGCCTATAGCCTTCCGTCTTCTTCCATCAAAACAACGGAGACCTTGTTTGACAGGTTTTGATCCTGGGATTACTTTGAGTTGGTGCTCAGCAAGTTCCCTGGGCACACCTGGCATATCAGCAGGACACCAGGCAAAAATGTCGCAGTTCTCACGTAGGAACTTGATGAGTGTGCTTTCCTATTTGTCAGTCATCCCAGTTCCCACTACGACAAACTTTGTCGGATCTTTGGGATATAGGATAACCTGTCTTGTGTTCTCCAAGGATTTGCAACTATATGCCGGCTTTCGGCTTTCTTTACCTGCCGGCATTTCTGACGGTGATACTTCTTTAGCTAGCTCCTTTAATTCTTCCTTCCGAATCACCTGCTCGGCGCAAAGGGCGTTTCCTTTCTCCGGCTCGTTCGCCAATTTGTAGTCCCCAGTTATGGTGATTACTCCTCCTTTTGGCCCTAGCACCTTTAGCTTGTTATAAATATAACATGATCTTCCCATGAAATTGGTGAAAGTCGGACGTCCGAGTATTGCATGATAAACACTTTCGAACGGCACCACCTCGAATGAGATCTTTTCCCGGAGGAAGTGTTCTCTTTTTTTCAAAGGCTACATCTAGGGAAATTTCTCCTAGGGATTGTGCTTGTCTGCCAGGAACAATACCATGAAAACGTATGTTATTGTGCCTGAGCTGGGTCTCGGAGATGTGTAGCTGCTTCAATGTACTTAAGTACATGATATTGAGACTGGATCCTCCATCCATCAGCACTCTTTTGAGCCTAGTGTTTTGAACAATAGGTCTTACGACCAAAGCATGCGTGCCGGGTTCTGGGATGATATGACTGATCTCACATAATTGGCGTATTTGAATACTTCAAGTACTTTGGTGTTGGAGGAACAACCGCGTTGATTTCTCGAAGTGTTCTTGTCGCCTGTTTCGCTGAGGGAGTTGACAGGAAAGTTAGGTTACATTCTCCTTCAACTCTCGGGAATTTTGGCTCGCCTTTCCACTGCTGCTCCTGGATTTTATCATCAGTGTCCCATTCACTTTTTTCTTTTTCAGCTTCTGGCTTTTGCTTGTTGAACTTCCTCTTGGAATTATGTCCTTTAATCCCGGATCATGCAGTGCCTTTCATGTGTTTTTTTAGGCGACACTGCGCATTGGTATGGGTGGGCTTCCCAGATTGCGAATGGTGGACACAATTTTCCGACTTTATCTTTTCCCATTCTTCTTTAGAATAGGAGACTGACTCTGTGTTTCTTCCTTTCCATTTGCTGCCATTATCCTTCCCAAAGGTTAAGTTTACTTCTTTGGGTTTTGGCTGTGCTTATGGAGTAGCTTTCTTTTCATAACGAGGTGTCTTTTTGTCCTAAGCCAAAGCATCAATATTTCCACTCTTGCTCTGATATCATCTTCAGCCACTGCGTGCTCATTGGCGGTGGTAAGCATAGATATGAGATCTTTGTGCTCCTTTGAACCAACCATGAACGGTACAAGGCCGGTTTTAGGCCGTTGATGAAAGCATGCATTGCCTCTACATCACTTACTCTAGAGAAACTATTCTTCATTGTTGTCCATCTTGAGATAAAGTCGACATACGACTCATCCTCATATTGGACGCAACGGTTCAGCTGGTTTATACTCTTAGGGCGTTTGTACGTGCCCCAAAAGTGCTGAGCGAATACTTTTTCCATGTCTTCCCAGCTATCCACTGTTCTTGACGGTAACCCATTGATCCAATCTCTGGCTCCGTCCAATAACATCAGGGGAAGAAACTTCACAGCCTCCAAATCTGTCCCTTTGTTAATCTGGACGGCAGTATAGTAATCTGAAAGCCATGTATGCGGGTTGGTACTTCCGGTATACTTTTGATAAGTTGGACCAACTTTGGCAAAGCCAGAATGTAGACTGATTCTACGGATCCTGTCAGTGAAGCACTTAGGTCCAAAGTATAAATCGTCTCCTTCCGCCTTATCTACGTGAGCGGAATATCTGCCGACTGAATGGACAGAAGGGGATCTGCTCCTTTCTGGCCCATTGTTGCGCGAGTGCGCTCTTCCGGGATTATCCCTGTTCCGTATGTTCTCGTGTCCTTTGGAATAAGGCGGAGTTCTACTCCTTGGCCTTTCTTTGTTCCTAGGAGGAGTACGGGATCTATCACACGTGTGAGGATTGTCATATCTTCCGGCTTTATCAGCTGGGCGTCTCGGAGGCGGCATTATTTTTCCGTCTTTGCTCCTCCCGTTCTTTGTAATCACGGGGATAATTTCCACCTTTCGGCAGAGGGGATCTTGTCCTGGACGCTGCATCCTTATTGTCCGGGATTTTCTTGTCCTTCTTGGGATCTCCCTTCTTTTCCTTAGAATCACCTGAATCTCCGGGTTCACCAGGTTCAGGTGCTCCAGCGGCGCATGTTGCAGTTTTGCACAAGGCCGACTCATCATGCAACTTCCCTGATCTTGCATGCCCTTGTTATTGTTGTTGTAATGCCTTTCCTACGAAAGCATAAACGCCCTAAAGTTTTTCGTCATTGGAGTACAGATCATCATTAAGGATGGTCTGTACTCCAATGACGAAACGCGGCCTCCGCGTTTTCAGCTGCGGTTTTGTATATGCGTTTGCCCTTGGCGTTGGTGTCGTTAACCTGCCTTTGCTAAGAAGGGTTTTCAAACCTTTTTCTTGATGGCAGTTCATCCGGTTTTGCAATTCCGGGTAACCGTGTAGGTTTAATACCAGATATATTCCTTCTTTCGTATTACTCTATCTCTTCCTGCTGTAATTTAATGTCAGTCTGGGTTTTCATGAGGTTTTCCCGAGTACGGAATATATGTTGCTACTGTCGTTGTATAGCTTGTCTCCTGGCTTCCAGCACTTCTGGGGGTTCGTCTCGTCCCATTGGGGTTTGAATTAGATCAATTTTGTCATGTTCCGACATTTGTGGAACGGGGATTTCTTTCTTTTTCTTCTCCGCAGGTTTGACTCCGCTGCCGCCTCCTACTTCTAGGTTTTGGTTGGCAATATCTGCCAACTTTTTCTTCTGGAGTTTATATTGGAGTTTCTTGGCAGTCTTCTTTTTCTTTTTGGAAGAAGGAGGTTTCTTGCCAGGTTCTTCCTCTGTCAATTCTTTGACATCGGGGTAAGTTGGACTAGCTCCACCATCCTCTCTTTCCTCCTCTGGCGGAGGTGTTTTGGGGTCTTCATCATCTTCGGTATCCGGGTTTTCAGTCGGCTTTGCCATAAGGACTTCATGAAAGCTTCCCTGCATAGATTTAACCTTTCTCTCGAAAGCGTCTTCATCTTAATATTCGGAATCTATGTCTTTAGATCCGGGTTCCGACTCCAATCTTGCGTCTATGGCAGCTAGTACAAAGTCGGCTTCCGAGTTCGTCGTTACACTAACGGGTGTCGGATCTTCCACTTGTTCCGTGGGATGATGCTTTTCTGCTTCTTCCACGGGATTAGTTTCTTCCTTGTTGTCCGCGACCTCGGACTGCACCATGCCAATAAAGTGAGATCTGATTGCAGGCATCTCCGGAGAGGCGGCACATTCAGCACTGTTTTGGCGATTCAAGCAGAATCCGGTATCATAGTTTTCCTCAATTGGGTATAGGGCGGGTGGGATAAATTTGCTTCCACCGCAGAATCCCATTGCCTCTGCTGTTAATCCGATAAAAATATTTGCATATCCAATCGGTAAAATGCAGGCACTTACCAGGTGATTCCGTGCTGGCATGTAAGATCCGTTGTCGAGGAAGCGCCCGACGTATCCATCGAATTTCAGGCTTCCGACAGCTATTGTACTGCCGATTCTGCCGAGTATTCCCGATAGGAACGTAACTCCTGACGCCGCTAGCCCCACGGTGGGCGCCAACTGTCGAGACATCGTAGTAGAGTTCATAGACGGGGGTGCCATGAGCCTACTGGTAGAACGCGGGGGGACGTGGTAGTACAACAAACGAGAACATCAAGTTTACCCTAGGTTCGGTACGACGCAACTAGGCGGCGATCCTACTCCTGCAATCTCACTAAATCAGGGCTGAAGACTGAAGTATACAAAGTAAAATATGAGTATGGTTTCGCTAACTCGACGAGGATCGACTTCTCGGCGAGTTGGCTTCTAGATAAATTTTTGTCTGTTCGTTGCTCCCGTATGGCTTTATATAGATAGCTAGATCAGGGCTTAAAGAAAGGAAACCTAGAAGACTACGGAAAGTATCTAACTTGGAAAGTAATGAATTCGTCTTCTCCTCCAAGCCGCACCACTTTGGGTCGTGGTCCGGGTTCTTCTAGAATCCGGCTTCCTGCGCATCAGCTTACTGTGCCGCCCAATGGAATGTGATCCATTACCTATGGGCCACCCTGATAATCCGGCTTTTGGGACAATGCCGGATATACCCCTAATTGGCATATATCCGGCATTCAACTTCAACGTGCCAGGCGCAGGAGGGATCCATCTCTTGTCCTCATTCCGACTAGTAGCCATTGCTTGTTTCCCCAAAATAACAAGATCGTTAGTGATATCACATGTCCACTTAACCGATTGAGGGACATTCCTTGCCTGTTTCTCTGTGCTTCCTAGCATTTCTCTCCGACCAGACAGCCCAGATACTGCATAATATCGTCGCCGGATATAGGCACCTTTTCATCGTCGATCAAGTCAAGAGCCCAGCTATCAGGATGAAAATTTGGGACTTAAATGTTTGTAGCCAATCTAATTTATGACCGGAAGTTCCTTGCCCACGTACACTTGAAAAGAGAGTGATGAATTGTCTCTATTTTCGCAGACTCATCACAGTTTCCAACTTTTTCAATATGGCGTCTCTGTAAGATGTTTTTCGTTGGCAAAAAATTCTTCATAACTCTCCACCAAAAATTCCGAACTTTCGGAGGAATAGGAAGTTTCCAAAGTTTCTTCCAAACCGGTGCGTCCTTCCCCGACGAAGAACCAATGACATTGCCTTGTTCATGGTGTAATAGCGATCTATAAGCTGATCTGACCGAAAAATAACCGAGTCTCTTGGGTTGCCACACCCAGGTGTCTTTCATAAACATACCAACAGGGATACAGCACTGCCTCCGCATCAGCATGCATAAAATTTAACCGAACTTTCTCCTCGATCCATTTGTTTGAGGAGGGATACAGGAGTTCATCAACCGTAGTAACATTGTTGTCCTCCTCTCTTCTCAAAGGTTTTTTTTTCTAAAATTATCCGAGATCCATGGATGAGACCCAAGTTTACCCAAGCGTTGATCGAGGTACCATCTTCAAACCTTTGGATGAGACCCAAGTTCAAAGCCTCCCTTCCATGGATAATAGCTCTCCATGTATGGGACGAGTTTTTCTTCCTTGTGGCTGACATAAAATCTCTGTCATGGTAATATTTTCATTTGAGTACCTTCGCACAAAGAGAGTTCGGGCTTTGTTAATAGTCTCCATCCTTGATTTTCTAGCATCGCTTGGTTAACAAGTGTCAAGTCTCTAAAAACCATCCCACCATCACATTTAGGGACATCCACATCCCTCCATTTACACAATTGCATTTTGTGCTTCTTCTTATCTCCCCCACCAGAAACGGGCAATAATGTCTGTTATCCTTTTTAGGAGATTCTTAGATAATTTGAAACAACTCATCGAATAAGTAGGGATTGCTTGACAGATTGCCTTAATAAAAACCTCCCTCTCAGCACTATTAAGGTGTTGGGGAACCCAACCGTTGACTAGTCTCTTGATCTTTGTAAGAATACCTTCAAAGAGTTCAACAGATGACCGACCTACAACAGTAGAAAGTCCAAGATATTTTCCTCAAGGGCTTCAGTAGAAATACTAACAATAGCATGCATCACTTGTTTCATCTCATTGGTACAGTTGGCACTAAAGAAAATTGCAGGTTTAGATTTGTTAACCAACTGTCCCGAACTAGAGTGTTATCTCTCAAGAACTTCATTGATCCTCTAAGCTCTTGCTAAGCTTGCTTGAGTAAAGATCAGACAATCATCTACAAAGAGTAGGTGAGAGATCCACGGAGCATATACTCCCACTCTCAAACCTCTAGCCAAGTATCTTGTACCAACAAATTTAATCAAACAAGTTAAACCTTCCGAGCAAATAAGAAACAAGTAAGGGCTTATAGGGTCTCTCTGTCTAATGCCCCTAGAAGGGGTAAAGTTTTCCGACTATCCTCCAATGACTCTCACTGAAAAAGAAGTTGTTTCCACACACGCCATAATCCTGTCAATCCACATATCAGAAAAGCCCAACTTCTCCATTATTCTTCTGACATAATTCCATTCAACACGATCATATTCCTTTGCCATATCCAACTTGATAGCACATTCCTCGGTCTCCCCCTTTTTCCGTTTCAGATAATGGATGCACTCATACACTGTGAGGACATTATCCGTTATTAATCTACCAGGGACAAATGCACTTTGCTCTTCTGAAATAATCTCCTCCAAAATCGGCTTGAGCCGCATTTCCATCACCTTAGAGGCAATTTTATACAACACATTGCATAGGGAAATTGGTATGAATTGGGATAAAGATTTCGCATTAGTCACCTTCGGAATGAGTACAAGCACCATTTTGTTAATCTCTAGATGCATCATTCCTGTATCAAAAAACCTCTTAACAACGTTAGTAACTGATTGTTTTAAAATATTCGAGTGACGAATGTAGAACCCCACTCTAAACCCATCGGTCCCCGGGGATTTATTTGGTTGCATCATAAATAAAGTGTGTTCCACCTCCATATCGGAAATTGGTTTGGTAAGTGACACGTTTATCTCATCATCCATCTTCCTGTCCACCACCTCATCTACTAGCTCAGGATTCACATCCTCATCCGAGGAGAATAAAGATTTACAGAATCCCGTCGCCTTCTTCTCAAGATCAGCTTGTTTTGTGATCACAGACCTGTCGTGGGATAATCACGGCAGACGTTACCAGGGGTAACTTATCTTGGGATAATTCGACTCTGGTGTTTGGGAGAGGGTTTAGCTCAGGGGAAATCATGTTTATCAATCGATCTGGTAGCTCTGGCAATCAAGTCGCCGAGTCTCCGATCTAGGACTACAATATCAGCTCTCCTATTACAAGGATACTCGAATATCTGGTGAAGCTCTGTTTCTCTAACCCTAGGGGCCGGCTTATATCTTACTCGGCCCCCTGGCTTCCTATCCAAGGCATACTCGGAGTCCTACCCAGTCACCGCATACAAACCCTAAGTTTCCTAATAATAACCCAAAAAGCCGGGTTACGAGGCCTACACCACTTCTTGGGCTTTCTAGAAACTCCTCTTCCTTGAGCCGGGTCTTGCGCGGTTCCTATTGGGCCGGGTTACACCTTGGCGTTATCATACCGGGTTACCATCCCTCCATCAGTAGTCCCCAGAATAGCTTGGGCTCCGCGGGATCAACATGGAAGCGCACGCTATTCCCTGCAAAAATAACAAACACACAAGTCCATAAAATTCCGGGTTAGAATGCTTTGATAATAGCTAGGCCTAGCTCTGTAGGCGGTCCATACAATAACCCGGTTTTTCCCGAGTCAAACATTGTTTTCCCGGGTCAACACTCCGAGAAAATACGTAAGACCCGGCTCGCTCCGTTCACTAGTTAGTCCAAATATCGCGCTTGCAATCTGTTTCAATCTTTTCCGAATATCTCGTAACGGGTGCCTTCAATGCTTATCCCAGAAAATCCGGCTGAACATCTTTTTCCGAAATTTTTGGGATTGCCGCCCAACTCCAGGGCACTTTTCCTCCCTGCGCCTATAAATAAGCGCTCAGGGGTCATTTCTCAGATCCAATCCTCATTTCCCCCTGCCTCTTCATCTCCACTTCCTCTCGGTGCTTTCACCCTCGAGCTCGAGATCACGCGACCGCGCCGCCCACGAGCGCATCACCGGAATCCAGCCGCCGTCGTCCGTCCGTGCGCTCATCACCGGATCGAGCCGCCACCATCCGTCCACCACGCCCGCGCCCGCAACACCACCGCACCCTCAAGCAGCTCACTGGAGAACCCTAGGGGCCGCCGCCATCGAGCCATCCGCCGCCGCGGCGCTTCCACCTAGATCCCTCCGGTAAGTTCCTTCTCCCCCTTGGATTTGACCTTTGATTTCTTGCCGGTAGATTGGATCCAGCTTTGCCTCTAGATGTTCTTTTTTTTATTCCTCATTAATTACATACTCCATACTTTGCATTTCCATAACCACCGCTTGATCTAGATTCAATAGCACACCTCACAGCGCATCTCCATCACTTGTAGTCACGATTTTTCCCATAAATTTTTCCGCCTAGATCCGATCAGCCGAAATTTCTTGCTAGCATTCCTCTCTAAGTCGGATAACGGTCGCTTCCAGGTCTCAGCTTATTTATACTCTACACTTTGTCTTCCTTATAGATTACGCCCATGGCACCTAAGGCCAGTGCAAAACTGAAGGGGAAACAGCCGGCCAGCAAGGCGAAGCCGAGTCAATCGATCTCCGCCAACTGGGCGAGATCAACCGTGACCAAGGCCAAGCTGGATGAACTTGCCGAGTCTGGTGTCTTTCCCGCCCGGGAAGAAATTCACTGGAGAGTACCTGGGGAGGAGACTCGGCCTTCTCCGGGTCTCGATGAGGTAGTAATCTTTGTTGAGCATGTGATCCGGGGTTTCCGCCCCCCGGGTCACCCTTTCTTCCGCGAGCTGCTAGACCACTACAAGCTCCGCGTATTTGATATTGGCCCTAACTCTATGCTCAACATTACTCATTTTATCGTCCTGTGTGAGTCGTATCTATGCATTCCTCCGAATCTTGCGCTTTTCCTTGAATTATTCCAGTGCAAGCCATGCCGAGAGAGCGGCGATGGGGCCCTCCTGGTTTGTGGAGGGGTCTCCATCCAGAGGCGGAAAAACTCCCTAATGCCGACTCTAAGCCTTAACTCCCACGTCAAACACTGGCAAAAGACTTATTTTTATTGCCAAGACACCTCTTCAGCCGGTGAAAAGCCATTGCCGAGTTTCACCGAAGATCTCCTCAACCTTTCCGACAATCTCAGCTCCTTTGCTTCTGAGTCGGAGAGGCAATCTATACAGCCCCTCCTCACCAAGCTTGCTGTATTCTCGGCTCAAGGCCTTCTTGGGCTCAATTTGGTCAAAACTTGGGTAACTTTCCGGATCCAACCCAATAGTGTCCGGCCCAAACTCATGTGCAACTACTCTGGGCACGTCACTGATTCCCTTCGTTATTCGTTGAGGAATTACCCGGCCTCGGACGCGAACAAGATAATGAAAAACTTCTTGACCGAGAAACTGGAGGTGATCCGGAATATAGCCGGAGTGGACCCCTACACGCGGGATAACCCGGCTCCAGCAGTAAGATCCGGCCATTACTCTTTATCCGACTGACATTTTTCTGGTACAACCCCTAACTTTTATCACTGTATTTTTATCTCAGGAAGATAGTGCTTTCTGGAAGATTGAGACCCCTCCTCCTTCCGAAAACTCGGAAGAGGACGAGGAGCCGGCTGATACTGATGAGGGTAACATCCGAGTCTCACCCGTTTCCCTTTCTGTCAACTTGTTTTTCCAACCTTTCTCCCTTTTTCCGATAATATGTTATAATTTCCAGGGTTGGAGGATAAGGAGGAGACCCAATCTGATGAAAGCGAGGCTGAGCCGGACATAGACGTTGGGGCGAAGAGGAAGACCCGGGGGGTTGTATTCAAGGTGCCTTACTCCTCTATGACCTCCAAACCCTATTCGTACGCTAACATGTGCGAACTTAACCAACATTTGGTCGATTCATCACGCTTGAAGGAACCCGTCCCAGTCAAACGTAGGGTAACCCGGAATTCCCCGGGTGATGATCCTCTTAACCCGGGCATCCCTTCGTCCCCCGCTCGCAAAGCCGGTATTCCCCAAACTCATTCTTCTCGCCTTCCTCAGAGATTTCCCTCTCCGAATCATCCTCTGGCCGGACAAATCCGGGTCTCACTTTCACACTCTTTATCAGTTTCTTCCGGGTCTAGCAACAATCTCCCAGCGGATTTCGTCGTGAACACCGGGTAAGTCACTTTTCTTGCTACTCAATACTTAACTTTTTCCATACCTCTCGTTTACCATATACTGACTGTTTCTTTCTCTTTTTTCCAGAGCCAAGGTCACGAGTAGTGACCCGGACGATATGGATGTGGATAACCCGGCGATGGAGGATCCGGAAGACACTGTGAAGGCCGCGGCTGGCGGCGTTGAAGAAGAAGACAAAGAAGAAGACCTGCTGAAAAACCCGGCCGAGCAGGAGGTCGAGTATCCGATTCCCTCACACACACCCGGAGACGATGACGTCGAGATCCTGGGCACGGGGAGGGGTGATCCCACTCCCAACACCCAGGCGACCCGGGTGTCCACCCCCAAGAAGGAGAGGACCCCGCCTCCGGGTGACCAGAACCCCGGCTCTTCCAAGCTGAAGCTCGACGACCTCTCCTATGAAGAAATGCTAGATCGGCTCTTCGCTCCGAAGGCCACCGAGAGAGATATCCTTGAAGCCATGGCTGCAGAACACCAGGTAATCCTGATAAATGTTGTGTATATACTCACCTAGTTTCCAAGTTCCGAGTTTAACTAGGCAAAGTTTACTCGGTACTTCCTTTTATATCCGGCTTTTTCTTATGTCCGACTAATCTTTCCCTTTCCTTTCTCCACAGGCACAAGTGACCCGGTCTGAGGAGGTGTTGGCCAAAACCAACCAGCTCCTTCAGGCCGAGACAAAGCTACGTGTAGAGCTAGAGGTTGAAGTGCAAAATCACGACAAGGATGTGAAAAAGTATAAGAAGAAATACCACAATGCCGAAAATGCGCTGAAGAAGGTCTTGGCTCAGATTGCCGACACTTATCGCGCTCTGCTTGGTAAGGATTTATAACTCGCTAATTATAACCCGGGTTTTCCATTACTCAAGATACACGGATGTTATTGCTTGAACTTTTTCTGCTATACTGCAGGCCCGGGTGAAGCGGCCCCAGACGAAGATGACATTGAGAAATTAAAGACACTGAAGGCCGTAATCCGGCAATTTTCTGCCGGCACCAAGTGGATTTTGGAGGCTGTGAAATGGCCGGCTGTGGGTTACTGTGGCTTGGACACTTTGCTCGACGCATGTTCCACCATCCCCGAGTGGATTGACCACTGGAAGCGTTCGTCGTGCCGGGTTGGGGTAACCCGCGGGCTTGCTCTGGCCAAGGCCTACTTTCCCAGGCTTGAGCCGGCAAAGCTCGTGGGCGGGTTTCCCGAATTCAACAACGACGGCTCCAAATTTACCGGCAAGAACTTCAAGGCCATTAATACTGAGGTGCGTCACTCGGCAAGCTTGATTGCCGACAGTATGGACTTAAGCAATATCGTTCCACCTTACGATGCCGAAGACAAGCCCATTAAGTCGGATCTGCCTAAGGCTTTTGACATGCTGAAGAAGTGGAAGGCGGAATCTGCCAAGAGAAAGGAGGAGGCTGCCAAGAGAAAAGCTGAGGCCGATACTGCGCCTTCCTCCTCTACGCCGGCTGTCCGTCCGCCAGCTCGCGCCGACTCTGCTGCTAATCCGGATACATGAGCTGGGAAGACCACCGAAGAGCAAGTCCAAGACCCGGCTGCCAAGGACAACGTCGATGACTCGGCCAAGGATGCCGAGTAAAGTATCACCTTTTACCGCCTCAAACACTTTATTCGGCCAATGGGCATTTTGTAATATGCCTAAAACAATTATTCTTTTAATAGTGCGCCTGGCACTTTTCGATACAACTTCCTCGTCTTGTAATACGCTAAAAACTTAATAGCTTTTGTGGCCCTTCTGGCCTTTCGCATGGATTTGTTATTTCCTAGTCTTGTACTTTTGTTGCTGGTTTTACGATTTTCGCTATTTTTCCTTTTGTGAGACTCGGTTTCCGGGTCTCAGGGATTTTTTGACGAGTGGACTTTATTTCCTAAGTCCCCAAGTCCCCAAGACTTGGATTTTTGGGTTTTAAGCTTGATAGCTAGACAATTTGTTGCTATTTTCGAATTCCCAAGTCCCCAAGACCCGAATTTCCGAGTCTAAGGGTTTGGTGGTTTCAAAAGAGCAAATTGTTTCTGCTAAGGCCCAAAACCTAGGGTTACTCACATAGGTTTGAAGTTATGCTTAATATGTTGCGAGTTTCCGGCTGTTAACCTTGTACTCTGCATAACTTATGGTTTGGATGACCCTTTTGATCCTCTTTGCTGTAAGCCGACTTTCGCGTGGATATTCAATGCTGCTATAGCTGTATAAAAACAGGGTCAGGCAAGTCCCATTGGGCATCATGACTGATTGTAGTTACACGCTAGCAAAGCATGCCACATTTTTGCGAGTCACATCAAGCTTAAACAAAAGAAATCAAGAAAAATTTGGCTCTATTGTCCGATTATAAGATTGTAACCGTACTTATTGCAAGTAATCGGTCCTTATAACTTAATGGCATCGTGGCCGGGTCTTTGAGTTTGCAGCTGTTCTATTCAAGCAATTAGCCCCCAAGACTATATATATAACCTCTAACATACTTCAAACAAATAAATAGTTCTTACCTGACAAAAATAAAAAACAGAAAGCAAGAACAGGAATATAAGAACTTACCAAAAACATAAAAGAAAGAAACAATATCATGGTTTAACCATCTCTTTATTGATATGAGAAAAGTTAGGTCAGCAAGCCGCCTCATTAAAAACCCTCCAGTCCCCTTAGGTACCCTGGATAGGAAAAGAGTGCGTCTGAAACCTGCTGCCTGTTATATCGTGTAGTTCCACTTGTAAGCCTAGTCTATTCTAGGTGTAGTAGGGACGTAGCTGTGCCACGTTCCATGGTCTCTCCCTCTCTTGTATAGATGAAGTGGTGTGAGCGGTGTCATTGACAGTATCCGACTCTTCCCTTGCATCTATCAAGTAATATGATCCATTGTGCAAATTCCGGCTTATGATGAACGGTCCTTCCCATGGTGGAGATAACTTGTGCTTTCCTTCCTTTGATTGTACCAAGCGCAACACCAGGTCCCCTTCCTGGAAGACCAGGGTTTTGACCCGCCGACTATGGTATCTCCTCACATCCTGCTGATATATAGCTGATCTCTCCAAGGCTTGTTCTCTGTGTTCTTCTAGCATATCCACGGCATCCTGCCGGGTCTTCTCGTTCTCCACCTCAACGTAAGCCGATACTCGGGGCGAGTCGTGAATAATGTCACTCGGTAACACCACCTCTGCACCATAAACCATAAAAAACGGGGTCATCTGAGTAGATCTGTTAGGTGTAGTGTCAATTCCCCAAACTACTGATGGTAGCTCTTCAACCCACGCTCCAGCAACTCTTATGCATGGGACTCGCAGCCGTGGTTTTAACCCATGAAGTAACTCCTGGTTTGCCCTCTCCACTTGTCCGTTAGCTTGTGGATGGGCTACCGAGGCTATGTCAAGCCGGATACCATTGTTCCCGCAGAATTTCTCCATCTCACCTAAGGACATGTTGGTTCCATTGTCTGTTATTATGCTGTGAGGGTATCCAAACCTGTAGATGATCCTTTTCAGGAACTTGACTGTTGTGATTGCTTCGCAATTGGTAACTGGCATAACCTTAACCCACTTTGTAAACTTATCGATAGCTACCAAAAGATGGGTCTTTTTGTAGGGTGACATGTGGAAGGGGCCCACCATATCCATGCCCCAAACAGCGAACGGCCAGGTCAATGGGATTGTTTGCAAATCCATAGCCGGCACATGGATTTGGCGAGCATACCTTTGACATCCATCGCACCTTCCACCAAGCGCTCCGCATCTGCTAGGGCTGTGAGCCAAAAGAAACCGTGTCGATATGCTTTGGCCACAAGGGATCTTGTGGAGGCATGATGCCCACAATCTCCTTCGTGGATCTCCTTCAAGATCTGCCGGCCTTCTTCTGGTGCTACACAGCGCAAAAAGACTCCTGCTGCACTCCTTTTGTACAGCTCTCCATTGATAATAGAATAGCCCTTTGCTCGTCTTAGAATTTGCCTTGCTAAAACTTCCTGTGGTGGTAACACGCCTCGTGATAAGTAGGCTAGAAACGGCTCTGTCCACTCGGGAACGGCACGTACCGTGGCCACGAGCTCCAAATCCGGGTCTTGGTTAGCCACCTCTTCCTCAGAGTCGGTTTTAACAGATGGCCGCCATAACTCGTCCAGGAAGACGTTGGGTGGGAACCGGCTCGAGTCTTGCAAGCGTGTCTGCTGCCTCGTTCTTTCGCCTATCGATATGCTCCACCTCATTGTAACATCCCAATTTTGCTAAACTAGGGTGTGTGATGTGTGTTCATGTCATACATGCATGGAAACAAAAATTTAAACCATGTTCTAACCAATTTAATTTGTGAATTTAAATGGTTTGATAAAATCCCACAAAAAACACTTATTATGGGTTCCAAAATTTTGTATTGAAAAGTAATTCAATTTCACAAAACAAAAATATGGCAAGATTGGAAATTTCATGAGCTTTCCAAAATGTATTTTTGCCAATTTTTATCTTCACAAAAAGGCCCTCAAATTTTAGTTTTCTGTTCTGTTTTGTAATGCAAAAGGACTAGACTGAAAAACTCAAAACAATTAGGGGGTTTTTGCAAAATCTTCATCTTCAACCTTTGCCAATCGGAGCACCTGCGTGGAGGCCGCACCAGCACCGATGCCACCTCCTGCTTCCAGCGCCTCGGGGGGATGAGGTCGACGAGGAGACGTCCGGATGCCGTGGCCTTCCCCTCCTCTCCCTCTCTACCCTCCTCCATTCTCTGTACCGTCCGGAAGAACAAAACTGAACCGAACCCTAGCTCTTTCCGGCGAGCTCTCCGCCGCCGTTCTGGGCCGTCCCCGGCCATGCCGTGCACGCCCTCGCCTTCCCCTCGCTCTCCTATGCATTCTCCAGGTCCCGTGGGTCCAGGGAAGGCCGGGAGTGACCCAATTGCGCCGTCGTCAACCTCCACGGCCGCCGCCGTCCCTCGCTCATCGCCGCCGATTCCGGCGCTGTTTCGCCACCCCGACCACCCTGCGAGCTCCAGCACGCCGTGGCTCGCCTCCCCATCCTTTTATCTCGTCTCCCCGCGCTCCCCAGCTCGTGGCCGCCGCTGTCCGAGCTCCGCCGCGACGGATGTCGCCGCCGGCGAGTATTCCGGTGGCCATTCGGCCAACCGGCGCCATCAACAGGACCCTCTTGATCTCCTCTCCATCGTGGTATAGTTTGTTTCATCGATTTTGCATCCAATTCATCGAATTTCATCTCATCTGTGAAGAACCAGCATAGGTGACGTCACAGTGACGCCGTGATGATGTCATAATCCTCTTTTTGTAAATTCAGGAAATTACAGAATTTGGTTAAAACTTGTTTTATTAATATCTTTTAATATATTACTCAGAAAAATGTAAATAATATATGGTTTTGTTCAGAAAAATAAACTCTACCCAACTATGCCATTTTCATATATGTTTGACCAAGTTGGAAAATGAGTATTATTTAATGTTGTTTATTCAATTAAAAATAGAAAAATAAGTTTTTATTCAAAAAAATTAGAAAATAAAAAGTTATATATCAAATTGCTCAAAATGACAAATGCAATCTAGTTATGATGTTTTCAACCTCGTTTGAGCAACTAAAATGGTACTCACTTCCATAATCTCCGAAACCCCCTCCGGGGTCTATTTCGGGACTTTTTCACTAAAACTGCATTTCTGACATATGAACCCTAGCAAACCACGATCATACTTAGGGCTTTATTTCAGTATATTAACTTGCTCATGCATACATATTGCGCATTGCATCGATGCCATGTTTGATTGTTGTTTTTCTCTTTCGGTGTTGTTTCCCCCTCGGTAGAACGTGACTCCGAAGAGAAGGCCAGCAATCCAATGGTGAATACTTGATCTTAACCGACAAGTCAAGCACTTATTCCTGAAGACTTTATCTAGTTTTCTTATAACCAAGGCAAGCATAACCTCTTATCTGCTCATATATGCTTTCGAACAATATTTGAATCTCGTATTTTGCATTCGATTCCAAAGTATTTGATGCTAGTAGATATAGTTCACCTATATACTGCATTGCCTTAATATCCTGATCCACTGCTGATGGGGGGATAGTAACCCGGTAGGCCAACTCCAAGGTGTAACCCGGCCCAAAGGACGCCGCGCGGGATCCGGCTAAGGATAAAGGAACTTCTGGAAGGCCCAAAGTTTGTAGGCCTCGTAACCCGGATTGTGGGTTGCGGTAAGGAAAGCTAGGGTTTGTAAGCAAAGTTCGGATAGGACTCAAGCTGCGCCTTGGAGGGCAAGCCAGGGGGTACGGGTACTTTATAAACCGGCCCCTAGGCTTAGCTTGACAGAGATTCACGACATAATCATATCACCTATTATCGAGTATCCAGCATAACCCGAGAGCCATATTCGAGACTCGGCGAGTTGAGAGCCGATTCCTAGATCGCTTATCATCATGTTCTCTTTCGAGCTAAACCCTCTCCCAAATACCTGTGTCGACTTACCCCAAGATCAGTTACCTCTGGTAACATCTGCCGTGATCATCCCACGACAGTTGGCGCCCACCGTGGGGCCTGCGTCCAAAGGTGTTTACATCACGGGAGAAGCTCGGAAAAGCATGAGGAACCTCGTCGTTGGAGAGATCTACGACGACCACAAAGGAGAGAAGATGGTGGACGACTCCGAATGGGGGCCAGAATCGGATCGCCTCGAATCCGGATCTGTCGTGACAATCGGACGGATCAGCGTCTTCATTGGTATGGTATGTTCCTCTGGCTCGGCTCCTGACTATGTTGGATCTGATTCTGTGTCAGGGGAGGATGCTTGCGCCCAGTCAGGTATAGAAGAATCAGTTGGAGCAACGGACCAGATAGAAGAATCCATCGCGCAGTGGGAACAGCCGGAGGAGCCGGCATGGGCCCCGCATGACCCGGTGTCGGGGGGTTACCCCCGAGTAGGGTAAAGACAGGTGGTAAAGGCCGCTTACAGAATAGAGGTTTGGTCGAGTAGCCGACTACCAGGTACTCGCTACCCGGTCGACTGCTACTCGGTCTCACCTCAAGATGACCAGAAGGAGATATCAATCAAGTTCTACCCTGACGAGTAAAGGTTTGGCCCGAGTACAATTGGCGGGAACCATTGGCGGGAACCTACTCGGGCCAGAAAGTCAAAGGAGCCGTTCTGACACAGGATCCCGCGTATCCTGGGTCCGTACTTGGCAGCATTCGAACTACTGTTCACGTGGGGACGGCCTGCCTGACAGTGACAGCATGGAAGCAGGCCGTGGCAGGATAAGGGGGGCCTACTCTGTGCCTAGGTACAGTGATACCAGTCTGTCCCCTAGTTTTGCCCAACGACTTTACGGAAGCAGCCAAGGTTAGGAACCAAAGCTGTCAGCGGGTACTCGGAGAAAGGACGGTGTGCACACTATGTCGACACTTGTCTAGATTTGGACGTATCCGGCTGGGCACCGTGTATATAAGGTGCCCCGCCGCCTCCTGCGCGAGGCACGCTCTCAGATACGTACACACAGGCTCATAGTGAACCCTAGAAACCCTAAGTTCTTGACCTAGCTCTACTCGGAGAAGAGAGAGGGGCTACTCGGTAGCGATACCATTTGTATTGTGGCTACTCGGAGAGACATCGTAATACATAGAGAAAGGCAGGAGTAGGGGTTTTACCTCCTCACGAGGGCCCTGAACCTGGGTACATCGTGTTGTTTGTGTTGTGTGGATCTCACCTCACGCGGCTACTCGTCGCGTGATCCCTCCCCGGACACCTCCAGCGTCCATCGTCCCCACATCTTTAGCCATCCCATGGCATCTGCCGTGACACCACCACGACAGTTGGCGCCCACCGTGGGGCAACCAGCGGCGCTGGTTGGAGTTTCTGTTCGGACGGGATCTTCATCAGCGGAGCGCGTAGTTTGTGGCCTTGTCCACAGATTTGGCTCCTTCGACTTCGTCACCGACAACGCCGGCTGTTTCGGCGGCGCGGCCATGCCCGAGGGCGGCTCGGTGATCTCCTTCGGCTCTCACCTCGTCTACGTTGCCACCGTCGCCAACAGCGCCTACCCCGAGCTGGTGCATGACGCGGAGGATCCTCCCGCGGTGGTTGCTGCTCGCGGAAGGCCCGCATGTAGCTCTGCGTGCTGCGCTGAGGTGATGGTGACGGGCTTGGCGGCAAACACTGGCGCAGCTGCTACTGGCGCTGCGGCCGTCGTCGAGGAGGTTGACGACCCGCCTGCTGGTGGCAGGAACCACCGACCCTACGAGAAGGAGAGCAACTTGCCGCCTTCCACGTCTACGGTCATCCCCGCGTCTGCCGCGCGAACCGGCATGCCCACGCCCACCGACATCGAGCTCCTAGCCGCGAGGGAGCAGCTCGAGCGGCAACGCCAGGAGCTGCTTGCCGAGCAGGCGGAGTTGGAGAAGATCAGGCTTGAGCTGAGTCTAGACCAGCTCGAGTACAACAAGGCTCACGGCTTCATGCCGGTCGCCAGGAGGCCCAGCAGAGTGGGCGCTACGCGGCGCAACCTGGGTGCCGAGATGGCTACAGTTGCGGAGGAGCCCGCGCAGTCCGCCACTGCGAACACTTTCACAAGGCCAAGGTACAGCACACCCGCCAAGACGCTCAGAGCTGCGCAGGCCGTGGCTGCCGAGTTGCCGCGCCTAGATGGAGAGGCACGTCTCAGGCAGCAGGAGAGGCTCAACGAGTTGGTGTTGGAGGCTGCCAGGCAGAACGAGGAGTTCCGGAAGGCCAACCCGGGAGCTGGAGCTTCGCAGGTGGTTCACTCGCATGCGGCAAGATCTAACGATCAAGCCTCATCTCCGCATCCTAGCCGCGAGAAGAGCCGCAGCGGGCGTTCGGGTAGAGACAGGCAAATGCAGGTGTATGACCCGGCTGCTGCCGCGAAACAGGCTGCTGTGCCGCAGCAGCCCGGGCAGGAACACAACGCTGCAAGAGCAGGCTCTCAAGCCCATCAAGCTCAAAGCCGTGTCCGAGAAGCCGCGCGTCCGGGTACTTCTCGGCAACCCGCGGCTCAGCCTACTCGGCAGAGGCAGCAGCCGCGCCCAGTGGCACCAGTCGCCAACCCGGTGGAGCAGCCCGCAGCTATGCAGGTGGATAGGTATGATGATGGCTACTCGGCTATGGAGATGGCCGGTTATGACATTCATGACCGTGTTGGTGAGCGCGTGTTGGCGCCTGGAGATGCAAGGCATCAGCTGGACCGTATCAGCTTGTCGGCGCGGCTTGAGAGCACGGGTCCTCCCGGCCCCGAGTGCTTTGGCCCGCGCATCATGAACGAGCCGTCCGTGAAGGGCTTCCAGCTCGCAAGAGGCACCAAGAGCTACAATGGTAGCACCAAGCCTGAAGATTGGCTCAATGACTACGTCACCGCGGTCCACATTGCGGGTGGCAACAGGAGATGGGCAGCGCGGTACGTCCCGCAGATGCTAGAGGGTCCGGCTCGCACTTGGCTCAACAACTTGCCCAAGCACAGCATAAACTGCTGGCTGGACTTCTCGGACGCCTTCGTCAGCAACTTCACGAGTACATACAAGAGGCCGAATAGGCCACAGCAGCTGTCGGCCTGCAGGCAGCGAGAAGATGAGACGGACCGCGAGTACCTTACTCGGTGGAGCACCATGAGGAACACTTGTGAGGGTGTGAATGAAGCACAGGCCATCACTTGGTTTGCGCAGGGTTGCCGACATGGCAGCATGCTTTGGCAGAGATTGCAGAGGGAGATGCCGAACACCCTGGCCGAGACCATCAAGATTGCGGATCAGTACGCACTCGGTGATCCTACTCAGCCATTGATGGACTCCTCTGAGCCGAGAAGAAACTTCAACAGCAGCAAGCGCAATGAGTTCCGCAACAAGCGCCGAGTAGATACTCGGTATGACCCTGAGGAGGTGAATGCAGTGAATGTCGGAGGCGGTGGTGGCCAAAGGCAAAAACCTGCTGGAGCCTACGGGCAGAACCAGAACCAGGGCCAAGGCAACAAGAAACCGTTCCGCACTGCGCAGCCGGGTAGCGGGAACTCCGAGCAGCCGAAGAAGTTTGTCTTCGATGACATGAAGGATGGCCCATGCAGCTTTCACACTCATCATCCCTCGAGGCCTGCTAACCACACTACTCGGCAATGCGAATGGTGGGATGTGATCAAGAGTGATGGCTTGCCTCCTCCTCCTCCCCTGCCAGCTGCCAATGCTACTGTTCAGCCTACTCGCGCGCCCGCAACTCGGCCGCCAGTCTATCCGAGAAGAGAGAATGTCAACCAGGTGGCTTTAGGAGCCAACCGGAACTTCAACAATGAGAGATACCGCAACAACAACAACAACTACAACCGCAACAACAACAACAGAGGCAACAACAACTATCAGGGCAACAACAATGGCAACAATGGCAACAACGGGGGCAATGGCTCCAACCAGTACCAAGAGCACCATGAGAGCTACATGATCTTCACTTCTGAGGCAGTCGACAAGCAGTCACAGCACAGGCGGGCCATGGAGGTCAATGCTGTGATTCCTGCTGTCCCACACTACATGTATTGGTGTGACCAGGAGATCAGGTGGACTCGGGCAGATCACCCCAAGGTGATGCCCAATCCGGGTACCTATGCCTTGGTGCTGGATCCTACCTTCCTGGGTCCCGAGAAGAATGTGAGGTTCAGCAAGGTGCTAATCGACAATGGCAGCAGCATCAACATTGTGTACAAGGACACACTCGGGAAGCTTGGCCTGGCCGAGAACATGATGCTGCCCAGCAAGACCACCTTCCATGGCATTGTGCCCGGGATCTCATGCAACCCGATTGGCCGAGTGTGGATTGATGTGCTATTCGGTACTCGGGAGAACTGCCGCACAGAGCGCCTGCAGTTTGAAGTGGTGGATCATCAGAGCCCCTATCATGCTCTACTCGGCAGGCCTGCTCTGAGCAAGTTCATGGCCTCCACACATGTGGCTTACCTGAAGATGAAGATCCCCGGCCCCAATGGCATTATCACCATCTCGGGAGATTACAAGAAGTCCATGGAGTGTGCCTCTGCTAGCTCCCAGCTAGCGGAATCAATGGTGATTGCTGCCGAGAAGAAGAAGATGTACGAGGTGGTGGCCATGGCTCAGTCCGCACAAGCTGGCGCACAAGGTGTGCCGAGTACCCAGCATGGTACTGCTTTCCAAGCTGCCAAGGAGACCAAGACAGTCCAGGTTGACCCCGAGTTCCCGGAGCGCGTGGCCATCATTGGTGCCGGGTTGGCGGAGAAATAGGAAAGCGCGCTCATCCACTTCCTCCGTGAGAATCGGGATGTGTTCGCCTGGACCAATGAAGATCTACCAGGAGTCCCGAGGGAGTTGGTTGAGCACTCTTTGCATGTGCGTCCTGACGCCAAGCCCGTGAAGCAGGCTTTGCGGCGTTTCGGGGATGAGAGAAGGAAGGCCATCGGTGATCAAATCACCAAGCTGCTGATCAGTAACTTCATCATGGAGGTGCTGCACCCGGACTGGTTAGCCAACCCGGTCATGGTCGAGAAGAAAAAGGAAGATCCCAAGGCTGCCACTGCCTGGCGCATGTGCGTCGACTACACCGACTTGAACAAGGCATGCCCCAAGGATCCCTTCCCGCTACCTCGCATCGATCAGGTGATCGATTCCACTGCCGGCTGTGAACTGTTGTCTTTCATAGATGCCTACTCTGGTTTCCACCAGATTGCACTCAACCCTGCTGATCAAATAAAGACTGCTTTCATTACCCCGTACGGGGCTTATTGCTATCGTGTCATGTGTTTTGGCTTGAGGAATGCGGGTGCAACCTATCAGAGATGCATGCAGAAATGCTTGCACGACCAGCTCAGCAAGAATGTGCAGGTGTACGTAGATGACATTGTCATCAAAACGAATAAAACACATACTCTGCTTGCCGACCTGGAGGAAACCTTTGCTAACCTACGCAGGTACAAAATGAAACTGAATCCGAGTAAGTGCACCTTTGGTGTACCAGCTGGAAAGCTACTCGGTTTTCTGGTTTCTAGTCGGGGCATTGAAGCCAATCCGTCCAAGATAAAAGCTATTGAGAGCATGTCTTTGCCGAGATCATTGAAGGATGTGCAGAAGTTCACAGGTTGTCTGGCATCCCTGAGCCGTTTTCTGGGCCGAATGGGCGAGAAGGCTCTGCCTCTCTACCAGCTGATGAAGAAAAGTGACAAGTTTGTCTGGACTCCGCAAGCGGACGTGGCATTCAATGAGCTGAAAGCAATGCTGGCTAGCGCTCCCGTCTTGGCTAGTCCGCTACCCAAGGAGCCTATGCTGCTGTACATTGCCGCGACTAACCGAGTAGTTAGCGTGGTGATAGTGGTGGAGCGAGAAGAAGAAGGCAAGAGTGTGCAGCGCCCAGTCTATTACCTCAGTGAAGTGCTGTCCAGTTCCAAGCAAAACTATCCGCACTACCAGAAGATGACATACGGTGTGTACCTGGGCGCCAGGAAGCTGAAACATTACTTCCAGGAGCACCCCATCACTGTTGTGAGCTCTGCTCCCATCTCGGACATCATGGGAAACAAGGAGGCGAGTGGCAGAGTAGCCAAGTGGGCAATCGAGCTAGCCGCGTACGCTCCCGCGTATACGAGAAGAGAAGCAATCAAGTCTCAGGTCCTGGCGGAATTTCTTGTGGACTGGGCCGAGATGCAGTATGAACCTCCTGCTCCAGTTTCCAACTATTGGAAAATGCACTTTGATGGCTCAAAGGTGAAAGAAGGCCTGGGTGCTGGCGTGGTGCTTACATCACCCAAGCGGGATCAACTCAAGTACGTGCTGCAGATTCATTTCAAGGCATCCAACAATGTAGCCGAGTACGAGGCGGTGGTGCATGGTTTGCGAGTAGCAAAGGAGGTTGGTGTGCAGCGCATTATATGCTATGGCGATTCAGATCTAGTGGTGCAGCAAGTCTCGGGTACCTGGGATGCGTTGGATGCCAACATGGCATCGTATCGCTTCCTGGTGCAGTCAATGACTGGGTTTTTCGAAGGCTGTGAGTTCCAGCATATTCACCGAGCAGAGAACGAAGCAGCAGACGAGCTATCCAAGTTGGGATCTTCTCGGCAGTCCATCCCGGCAGGGATTGCCTTGGAGCATTTGAGGAAGCCATCCATCAAGCCCTCCCCCAACTCTGAATCTATCTTTGTTCCCTCTCTGCCAAGTGAAGAATCTGACCCAATGGAGATTGACTGGGAGAGTGCTGCAGGGAACCCGGGGACTGCCGTCCTCTACTCGGGGACTGCCATTCCCTACTCGGGGACTGCCGCTCCCTACTCGGGGACTGCCATTCCCTACTCGGGGACTGCCATTCCCTACTCGGGGACTGCCATTCCCTACTCGGGGACTGCCGCTCCCTACTCGGGGACTGCCACTCCTTACTCGGGGACTGCCACTCCTTACTCGGGGACTGCCACTCCTTACTCAGGGACTGCCACTCCGTACTCGGGGACTGCCGCCCTCAACCCAGAAGCTGTCGCATTCATTGAAGAAGTTCTCGCCAATCGGTCAGGGCTGCAAAGAAGCACTCCTACTCCTCCTGTGCAACCACCAGAGCCTGTCCCAATGGAACTGGACGAACCAGTGTTTCCCATACGGGAGACACCGAGTTGGGCTATGCCCATATTATCCTTTCTAAGGGACGGCACTTTACCTGAAGATGAGGTAACCGCGAGGCAGATTCAGAGAAGGTCCAAGGGCTACACTATAGTCCGAGATGTGCTGCACAAGAGAAGTGCCACTGGTGTGCTGCAACGCTGTGTGAGCCCAGAAGAGGGAGAAGAAATCTTGGTGGAGATACATCAAGGGGAATGTGGGCATCATGCCTCATCTCGGGCTTTGGTCAAGAAAGCTTTTCGGCATGGTTTCTACTGGCTCACTGCACTGCAGCAAGCTGAAGATATTGTGAGGAAGTGCACCGGTTGCCAGATGTTCGCAAGTAAGATTCACATGCCAGCTTCCGAGTTGAAAACAATTCCTATCACATGGCCATTTGCTGTTTGGTGCTTGGATATGGTTGGTCCTTTCAAGCCGGCTAAAGGCAATATGACACATATCTTGGTCATGGTGGACAAGTTCACCAAGTGGATCGAGGTGAAACCTATTCGGAAGTGCGATGGGGTCACAGCTGTGAAGTTTGTGAAGGATGTGATCATGAGATATGGCTACCCACACAGTATCATCACCGACAATGGCACCAACTTTGCAGAGGGGGCAATGGTGCGATTCTGCAGAGATAAGCATATCCGACTAGACGTTGCGTCAGTCGCGCACCCTGCCTCCAATGGGCAAGTTGAGAGAGCAAATGGGATGGTGCTGGCAGGCATAAAGCCAAGGCTGATTGAGCCATTGCTGAAAACACCTGGGTGTTGGCTAGAAGAGTTGCCAGCGGTGTTGTGGAGTCTAAGGACTACCCCTAACCGGTCAACCGGCTACACGCCATTCTTCTTGGTATACGGGGCTGAGGCCGTGTTGCCAATAGACTTAGAGCATGACTCCCCCCGAGTAGCCCTCTACACTGAGGTGGAGGCGAGAGAAGCTCGAGAAGACGACGTTGACCTGCTTGAAGAAGCAAGAGAGCTGACTCTGTCACGTTCGGCTATCTACCAGCAAAACCTGCGGCGTTATCATAGCCGAAAGGTGAACCCAAGGGTTTTCCGAGAAGGAGACATGGTCCTTAGGCTTGTGCAGCGCACAGCCGGGATGCACAAGTTGTCTCCTCCATGGGAAGGGCCCTTCATTGTCAGCAAAGCGCTGCACAATGACGCGTACTATCTTGTAGATGTGCGCCCATCGCAGGCGAACAGGGCAGATAAAGCTGGAGAGGAAACCAAGCGTCCCTGGAATGTAGCTCTACTTCGTCGTTTTCATTCGTAAGCAAAGATGTGTATGTACCCTCTCATCCGAGTTGAAATTCTACTCTGCAATCTGAAATTGTTCTCGGGGACTGCCCTCGTCCAAATTTGCTCTAAGTGTTTTTACTCGGCTTGTTCCTTTGTCTATTCGGTTGCTCCACTTCAGAACTCATAAGTGCATTGAGTACTGTGTTTAAACCTATATGCCAACTCTTCGACTCTGCCGCTGTCCGAAACCCGGCTTCATGGCAAGCAAGAGAACAAGCAAAAGGTCAATGAGCACACGAAAATCACTAAGGAAGAAAGAGTGCAGGAATCGAGTAGATTGTCGGTTACTTTTTGTTCCCTGTTCTCGTCTTCTCGGCTAAGTGGTGGGCTGCGTTACCATGATTGTTTCTAGCGGCTAAGTATTTGCAGCCTTGCTACTTGATTCTTGTGACTCGAATACCAAACAAGCGACAAGTCGCAGGTAGAGCAGAGATGAAAAGACAGGGTGAATAAGAAATGCTACTCGGGGACTCGCATGGAAACACAACCCGGCATTAAGCCAGTGTCGTTCAAATTGATTAATGTCAACATAAACAGAGTGGGCATAAAAACTAAGTAGCAAGCAAGATAAAGATAGTCTATTACATCTGCTCCCGGCATCCCGGGGATCTGATAAGTTTTCGAGTAAAAGAGAGTGCAGGTTGCTTCAAGATGAGGAGGCAGTGTTCTCGGCGCTGGCCTTGGCTGATGTTTCCTCGGCGGCGGTCTTGGCGGCAGTTTCTTCAGTGGCGGTCGCGGCAGCCGTTCCTTCGGTGCTGGCTTGAGTGGCATCCGTTTCCGTCTGGACGGTGGCGGACTCTTCCAACTCGGCATCTTGCTGGGCGGCTGCCTGGTCAGAAGTGGCCGTGGCCACCGAGACGGGTCCTGGAGCCGAGGAGGAGCCTGAAGC
Source organism: Alopecurus myosuroides (assembly GCA_028641055.1). NCBI lineage: Eukaryota > Viridiplantae > Streptophyta > Magnoliopsida > Poales > Poaceae > Alopecurus > Alopecurus myosuroides. The sequence continues at coordinate 139,603,289 of CM054061.1, read as the reverse complement.
GTGGCCAGGAGGGGGCACCGTGTCGTCGAGAGCAGCACCTGAGGAGGTGCCGAAGTCGAATGGCTCGGTGTCGATGTGCGCCCCTTCGTCTTCATCGCTACTCGCGACGACGGTGGCTTTTCCTTTTCCGGCCTTGCCCTTGGGAGATTCGAAGAAGCCGTCAAGGTCTTTGTCTTCGTCATCATCTCCTTCGTCCTCGTACTCGGTGTCGGGTTCGGGGACGCCCTCGATGTAAACCTCCGTCTCGGCGCACTCTGCGACCTCATACGCAATCTGCTTGCGCAAGGCCACGCTATCGGCATCCATCTCCCACTTGGAATCATTGCGCTTCCCGCGGATGCGCTGCATATCCAGGTTTTCATACCAAGATGCTATGCAGAGAAGCATCACGTCCGCACCAGCACGGGCTCCAGAGGCTCGCCATTTTTTCAGCTCGGCCTTCACGTTCTCCAGCTTGAGGGCGAGATCCCGCATGTTTCTTGGCTGGGGGTCATGAGGCCAGAACAGCCGGTGGAGCTCGAAGCCCGCATGCACCAAGTCAGTTCCGACGCCGGCCAGCTGTTCGAAGTAACCTTTGAGCACCAGCAAGCTGTCCTCGATATCAGCCCTGGTGTCAATTGGCTCACCCAGCGAAAGGCGAACTGCTCGGGCCTTGGCTACCGTAGGCGCAGAGGAAGAATCAAGACGAGGCCAGATATCTGAAATAGCAAGTGGCAAGATCAAAAACCGAGAAGAAAAAAGAAGCCGAGAAGGAACAAGACCGAGAAGAAAAGATGCAATGAAGAGAAAACTTACCGATCAGTTGGCGGCGCAGCTGCTGCAGCTTGGTTTTCCAGGACTCCTCGTTGCCAATGTGCTTTTCCTGGATATCGCGCAGGGTGGTCATCTGAGCGAAGAGATCAGCGTTGGTCTTCTTCAAAGTTTCGCATTCAGACTCGAGGGCCCTTTCCTTGGCTCGGAAAGTGGTCTCGGCCTTGGCCTTCTCGGCGATTGCCTTGTCCCTCTCGGCGCCAATCTTGACGGCATCTTGGAGTGCCTTCTGAAGCTGGAGCTGCAGCTTCTCCATCTCAGTGGTGTGGTCCTTCACCAAAGTAATGGCCTGGTCGGATAGCTGTTTCTCCACCTCCGCTGGCTTGACGCAATCTTGGTGTGCCTCAGCAAATGACTTATGATCTTCTGCGAAAAGATAGATGAGGTTAGTAAATAAGCAGAGAAGAACCAAATTCAAGGTCACACCGAGTAAACAGCAAGCTTACCTTCTAGCCTTTTAATGGTGGCCTCGGAGTTCTCCACGAAGCTGCGGCACTTCTCATGTTCGTCTGCTAAGGCCTTCAGTTTTTCTGCAGAGAAGGAGAGCTTAGTGCATAAGAAAGCATAAGCGAGCGTAAAAAAAAAAAAAACGCATGAATCGCACAGCTAAAAGCGTACCTTGCACTTCAGTCAGCTGCTGGGTGCTGTCCTTGGCGTTCTTGCTGGCCGCCTCCGCAGCTGCCTTTTCCTTCTCTAAAGCAGCAATTCGCCTCCTGGCGATGGAGTGGTTCCAGAGAAGATGGCGGTATAGGTTGGTCCGCTTCAGGACGCTATCCTGAGAAGCGAGAAGAAAATGAGATAGGCAAAGCAGAGAAGATTCAGCCCGAGTAGGAGGCTACTCGGAGAGTATCCATCTACTCGACCCGAATCTCGGGGACTGGGGGTGATGGTAAGAAAGAAGAAAGGCGAGTAGAAGAGAAGAAAATTCAACTCGGAAAAGGCAAGAAGGACTTACTGCGTAGGACTGCTCGATGTCCTCGGCATTCTTGCGATGCAAGAACATCTTGGCTGCGAGCGTCGCGGTCTCGGTGGAGACGGACATGGGATTGCGTCCCAGGTCAACCTTGTTCCAGTCCACGCGCATGTGGTCGATGCCGCCAAGGCTAAGACCGTGCCACTTATCCACGCCGAGAATCTTGCTATCCCATTTGGCGTCGATGAAGCCAACGGTATCCAACACCTGTTCAAGACCCTTGGAAGTTATTGGTTTGTCTTGGACTCCGCGAGAAGCAATGTTGACAGATTGGGGTTGGCTTGGATCTGGAGGAGGGGAGTTCATGGCTACAACCTTCCTTCCCCTCTGGATAGCTAAAGCTTTGTCCTTGGGAGGGAAGCCGATTGAGTGCTGTTGGCTAACCTCAATCATGTACTCCGGGTAGCAGGGCTGGCCAGCAGCGCGAGCATCAGCCGAGAGCGCAGCGGGAATCGGGCCGGACTCGTGGATCACGAGCGCTCCGCCTGAGGATGTACTCTGGTCTCTGGCCCGCTTCTTCGTTTGCTCCTTCTCAACCTTCTGCTTCTCGGGATCCTCAGTCGTCTTCCCGTCAGTCTTGGCCTTTGCCTTCTCGGCGACTGCCTTCTCGGCAGCTTGCTTCTCGGCCTTCTTCTGTTCAGCCCTGGCTTTCTTCTGCTCAGCCTTGGCCTTCTCAGCAGCTTCCTTGTCAGCAGTTTCCTTCTCGGCCTTGGCCTTCTCAGCAGCTTCCTTCTCGGATTCCCTTCTGACAACCTCGTCCCTCAGAGCTTCCAAGGCTCGCTGCCTGGTTACTCGCCCGGCGGGAGGGCTGGATGTATCCTTGGTCTTCGACGGCGAGGAGGAGGTTGGCGGTGTAGGGCCTTGCGCAGTTGGCGGTGTAGGGCCTTGCGCAGTTGGAGGTGTAGGGCCATGCGCAGTTGGTGCGGTAGGGCCTTGCGCAGTTGGTGGCGCCGCAGATCCATCGCCTTGTGCAGCTCCTGGCTGGGCGCTACTCGGTGTCACGCCCGGTTGCACGCTGCTCAATGGATAAGCAGTGGCATCCGTGGCGGTGGTATCTTCTACTCGCTGCGCGGCAGCGAGGCTCTCTTGTGCAGCAGCCCCTGTGGCGGGCTGCTCTTGCTCTGCTTCAGGCCGCTCGGCGGCGGTGTTGTCTTGCATCTCGTGATCTTGGTTCTCCTCGGCGTTGCTAGCTGGAGGAGAAGGGGGTCTCTCGTCGTGGACGGTAGTGTCCTGCGCCGCTGGTTCAGACGCTGCTCCTTGTGCATCAGCGGCCTGTGGATTGGCAGCAGCAGTGTTGGCGGTGTGGTCCTCATCATCATCGTCTAGGTTGACCAGAGGTACTGGTTTTTCCTTAGTAGGGTCAGACGCGAGAGCTGCGTTTGCGTCCATAGGAGGCCTGCAGAGAAAGGGAAATCACAAATCAGGAAGAGATTGGGGGAAAACAGCACAGTGCGAGAAGGGAAACGACCGAGAAGAGGGCTTACGCGGTGGTGCATTTGAGCTCTCGTCTGGTTCTCTTCACGACCGCCTTCTTCTCGGCGGGTTTCCTCTTCTTGGCAGGAGGCGCTGGTGCTCCGCTACCAGCCCGTTTGCGGGTCTCAGGAGCGGCGACGGCCAGGGGCTTGACGACTAGGGGCGCATCGCCCTCGTTCTCGTCTTCGTCCTCGTCGTCCTTGTCCGCGGCAACTTCATCTGGGAATCAAAGAGAAAAGAGGAAAGAATCAGAAACAGCAAACGAGGGATTGATGCTTCTCGGAAACAAACAGAATGAAAGTACAGTTACCATCAAAATCCTCGTCGGACCAGGTGCGGAGAGCGTCGCGCTTATCAGGGACGGGGGAGCGAGAGAGGTTGGGCTGCTCCACGGCATCAAAAGAGGGCACATCATCCTCCTCACGGTCAGGAGACCAGTTGCCCTCAAAGACCTCGCAGCTCTCAATTATCTGGCGAGTGAGAACCTGAAAAGCAGAGAAGGATCACAGACTAGCCGAGAACCAGGAAGGAATCCTACTCGGATAGGCGTGCAGGTACAAAGCACACAAAGCCTAGGCAGTTTACTAAGCATTCTACCCGGATAGGCGTGCAAACACAAAGCATACTAAGCCTAAGCATGTTTGCCGAAAGGTGTTACTCGGAAGGGCGTGCAAGTATAAAGCACACCGAGCCTAAGAGTTGTTCTCTAATAGGCTATCCGGCAAGGCGTGCAAGCATGAAGCACATTAAGCCTATGCAATTCGGCTAAGTGTCCTACTCGGAACACAAGGTAATTGCTAGCTGATGCCAGGAAAAGAAGTTATCTACTCGGAAAATGTATGCAGAGAGCAAAGTAAGGAAGGCGTACCCGCTCAATCGGTTTTGTACGGCTGTACGGGACGAACCCGTATTGCCAGTGGTCGCCAAGGCTTGTCGTCAAGATGTTCCTGGCATGCCAGGGGACGTCGATGTTGTCGATCTCGATGGTGGTGGTCCTGGTGCAGTCGCGGGGCCCTCCCATGTAACACATGAGATGGCACCGCTCCTGCAAGGGCAGTACTCGGCGCTGGATCCAGCAGGCCACCGGGTCGTCGTTCTTGAGGCCCTCCGCCTTCAGCCAGCCGAGTCGATTCTCCATCTCGATGGCGTCATCGTCGTTGACGGGCTTGTCCTTCCAGTACATCCCGATTGGAGCGCGATTGCACCAAACGGGCAGGTTGATTCTGTCGTTCACCGGGGCTCCTGGCTCGGCGGCAACGTTCCTGACGTAAAGAAACGTCTTTTGCCACAGCTTGACGGAATCCAGCCCCTTGATGCGGGGGTGGTTCGTCCCGGACCGCTGCACCATCATGGCGCAGCCGGTGTCGGTGGCGCGGGCGACGCCCGCGGAGTCCTTCTTCCCGGTAGATTGCTGGCGCAGGTGGAAATACCTGAGCCACGTCTCCCACGTCGGCCGGATGCCGAGGAAGGCCTCGCAGACCACGGCGTGGTAGGCGAGGAAGACGACTGCATTGGGGGGCAGGTGGTGCATCTGGATGCCGAAGTGGTTGAGGAACTTCCTCATGAAATCGGAGGCGGGTAGTCCGAACCCGCGCTCGAAATGCGCCAGGAAGACGACGCGTTCTCCCTCCCGCGGGGACGGCACGATTTCGCCGTCCGGCGCCCGGCACTCCACGCCGGGAGGGACTCGCCGGGTATTGACGAGCCAGGCGCAATCCTCCGCGGTGACGCAGGAGCCGGCCCAGCCTGACTTGGCCATTGTGGTGAGTTGAGAAGGTGGAAGATTTCGAGTGGAGTTGGCTGGTGGATTGGGTCCGCGGCGGCGCGAGAGCTTGCGCGGTGGCGGAGAGCACGGCGGCGGAGAAGAGCAGGAGACGGAGAAGGAATAGTGCAAGGGAAGGGGAAAAGGAAGTTACCGGCGGGGGTATTTATATCCCCTCCGCGAGTTTACCGTTACCATCGCGGAAGTGGGATCGATTGCGGCGTGTGGTGGGTCCTGTGGCCGGCTAGAAACGCACACAAGCGCCGGTTGCACGCGTAATGGCCACAGTTAATCCCACCACCGAATCGTGGCCTATAACTGCACTTGATGGGACATGACGGCCGGTGGGCCCATTGCGTGAAAACTGGACGCGTGGCAGGTCGTGTCCTGGGCAACCAAACGACAAGGTCGTGGATGCTTGACACGTGTGCAGTTGCTGCGCGAAGGGCTGGATTGTGCTCTGTGCTGCAGAGGCTCAATCTGAGAAATTTCTCTAAGTCTTTTTACTCGGTTACAGAGTAGAAAGCAAGTGCTACTCGGAAGAGAGGAAACTCAAAGTACTTTCCAGATAGCTACTCGGAGGTTCTACTCGGCATCTTGAGGTTCAAGAGCTGAGATGCAAAGGCTGGTTTTAAGCTGGCAGAGCCTAGTGAACAAGTTCGCAAGACTCAACCAGCTTCGGGGACTGCTGTCGGGGGGTTACCACCGAGTAGGGTAAAGACAGGTGGTAAAGGCCGCTTACAGAAGAGAGGTTTGGTCGAGTAGCCGACTACCAGGTACTCGCTACCCGGTCGACTGCTACTCGGTCTCACCTCAAGATGACCAGAAGGAGATATCAATCAAGTTCTACCCTGACGAGTAAAGGTTTGGCCCGAGTACAATTGGCGGGAACCATTGGCGGGAACCTACTCGGGCCAGAAAGTCAAAGGAGCCGTTCTGACACAGGATCCCGCGTATCCTGGGTCCGTACTTGGCAGCATTCGAACTACTGTTCACGTGGGGACGGCCTGCCTGACAGTGACAGCATGGAAGCAGGCCGTGGCAGGATAAGGGGGGCCTACTCTGTGCCTAGGTACAGTGATACCAGTTTGTCCCCTAGTTTTGCCCAACGACTTTACGGAAGCAGCCAAGGTTAGGAACCAAAGCTGTCAGCGGGTACTCGGAGAAAGGACGGTGTGCACACTATGTCGACACTTGTCTAGATTTGGACGTATCCGGCTGGGCACCGTGTATATAAGGTGCCCCTCCGCCTCCTGCGCGAGGCACGCTCTCAGATACGTACACACAGGCTCATAGTGAACCCTAGAAACCCTAAGTTCTTGACCTAGCTCTACTCGGAGAAGAGAGAGGGGCTACTCGGTAGCGATACCATTTGTATTGTGGCTACTCGGAGAGACATCGTAATACATAGAGAAAGGCAGGAGTAGGGGTTTTACGTCCTCACGAGGGCCCTGAACCTGGGTACATCGTGTTGTTTGTGTTGTGTGGATCTCACCTCACGCGGCTACTCGTCGCGTGATCCCTCCCCGGACACCTCCAGCGTCCATCATCCCCACATCTTTAGCCATCCCATGGCATCTGCCGTGACACCACCACGACACCCGGACAATGGAAAAGATGATACTGAATCTATCAGGGACCTGCTGGAAGACCGTTACAGGGAAGACAACAGCAGAGAAGAACAGTATGAACTCACAGCAGGCGTAATACGCCGAGCGGCGGTCTACACGGCTCCAGCAGCCAACCTCAATCAAGGAAACGTGACCACGGCTCCGGTCGGGGCGGCTCAGACATTGGCACAGCGACAGGACGCGGCTAGCGGAAACCCGATCCTGGCCCGGGTCGACGGAGAGTCGGCATCAGTGACTAGCCGTGCGGCGGATGAGGAGCTGCACGCGAATACGTTCGGATTCCTGGGAAATCGGACACCGGGGGCGGGTCCGTCAAACCCGCGCCACCCGGCCTTGTTCGACAATAATCTGATCCTAGACCCCACGGTCCTCGCTACGGTTATCACTCCGGAAAACGCAGCTGAACGTGTCAGGGACCTGGATGTGGCTCGCCGCGCGTTGGAACAGCAAAGAAGGCAAGTGGAAGCAGAGAAACAAGGGATGGCTACGCGTCAGCGCGAGCTGGATGCATTGGAAACCCGGCTCCGAGAGGAAACATCTAGAGTGCACCAGAGAACTCAAACAAGACTACCGGCCACGGGTGGGGTCCTTAACCCGGCGGCTTTGTTTATTACGCCTCAGGACCAACCGATCCCAGCTGTAAACCAGGGAACTGCGCCTCAGCCGGCAACAGCGGAAACCCGCGCGGCAAACGTACAGGCCGGGTTACCCCCACCACGAACCGGAGTCACAACCGGCATCGAGTTGCCACCGCATCCGCCGTCACGGTTTCGCACACCAGCAGGCCACTACAACAATCCTATGGACAACGTGTATGCAGCAACACTTGCATTGAATCAAATCCCGGTAGGAGAATCGCCCCATGCAGAAAGGACCCGGCAAGCGATCGATCTACTGCACACTGCGGTGGCACAGCAGGCCAATTACCCGGACCACAGAAGCGGGATGCATGGGACGCCATACGCCAGTCAACTACAAGGGAATATTCAAGCAAACTCGGCATGACGGAGGGAAGAGCAGCAGCAAATGCCGCCTCCTCCCCGTGTTCCAGCAGCATCGGTAGCGCAGGCCGTTGTGGATAACTCCAGGGCTCGGAGAGCCGGGGCCGGCTCTGCTGCACATGGGTTGCCTGCAGCACCGCGCCCCGCTACGCCCCCGGCTGGATCGCACACTCCCCGAGTAAGGCCAGTCTCAACCGTCCTCGCAGGGCCCAAGTGTCTCTCGGATGACATCAGAGCTGAACCTTACCCGGAAAAGTTCAAAGAGCCGGGAAAAGTAGTGAACTATGAACCGACCATGGATCCGGAAACCTGGTTGAGTAGTTATGAGATGGCAATGTCAATCCGCAATGCATCCGAGAATCTTCAAGCCAAGTTCATGTACTTGATGATGTCAGAAGGAGCAGCAAAGTTATGGTTTACCAACCTGCCAGAAAGATCGATCAAGTCCTGGGAAGAATTAAAGACCGCGTTCGTCAAGCACTTTCATGGAACGTGCAGAAAGCTGTTCACTATTGATGATTTAGAGCGATGCGTTCAGAAAAAGGGAGAATCAGCACGCAGTTGGGTACGCCGGGTTATGGAGATACTTCACTCATCCACAGAAATTCATCCCAAAGATGCGCTACAAGCTATGGCAAAAACATGCAAGTATATTCCTTTAGTACAAAAGTTAACTCGCATGAAGTCCAGTAGGAATGCATCGGAGGTTACAATGGGAGAATTAATGGATGCATGCAACAAGCACGCTGCAACAGACACTACAGAGGAGGAAGTCGATGACAAGAAAGCGAAGGTGAACACCAGTAACAGTGGAAGAACCGGCAATGGATCAGCACCGAGTAATAACGGAAATAGTCAGAACAAGCGCCCATTTGAAGGAGGTTCCGAGTTTGTAGCTAATACTGAAGCCGGGTCTTCGAGACCCAGGTCTGAAGGGAATTTTAATACCGGAAATCATAATGGAGGACACTATCAGGGACCTCCGAGGCCGGGCAACAGTTGGGATATATTCAGGATGGCGTGCCCGAAGCATAGCAGGAACGGCAAGCCGGCTAATCACTCCTTGGAGCAATGCGCCGATTTACAGAGGTGGAAGAATGAGGAAGTAAACAGAGCCATGCGAGGAGCGGGTCGGGGAGGAGGCCCGGGTCCAGGTGGAAATTTGGGCAACGGTCCACCCCCAGCCGGTAACCCGGCAGCAGGAAATCCGGGCAACAATCAAGGGGGAGCGGGAGGTTTTCAGGCTAACCCCAAACAGCTGGGTCAATATCATGTGCACACTACTGGAGGCTCTAACAAGGATAAAAAGATACTGAAACAAGCGGTCAATTCAGTCTCCTCCGCTGTTCCGAGGTATTTGAGGTGGTCAGAACAGGAGGTAACTTGGAGCAGAAGGGATCATCCGGACAGAGTTGATCACCCGGGAGTTTTAGCCTTGGTAGTGGCACCGCAGGTCAATGGGTATGAACTGAAAAAAGTCTTGATGGATGGAGGAAGTAGCATCAATATCCTGTACTGGGAAACTTTTCTGCGCATGGGCCTCAAAGAATCTCAACTGCAAAAGAGTACAACAGTTTTTCACGGGATAGTGCCGGGTCATTCAGCGTGCCCTGAAGGAAAAATGGCGTTGGAGGTAGCTTTTGGGGAATCAAAGGACAATTATCGGGTTGAGTGGCTTACCTTTGAGGTGGTTAAGTTGCGCAGTCCCTATCACGCATTGTTTGGAAGGCCGGCTTATGCCAAGTTCATGGCAAGACCGTGTTATGTGTATCTACAGCTGAAAATCCCGGGTCCTAAGAAGATCATTACCATACACGGAAATCGAGATATAGCAGCTGAATGCGACGAAGGAGATGCAGCAATGGCTGAGCAAGCCTGTAGGAAAGAGGAGCTCAAACATTACCGATCGCAGGCAAACCTGGAGGAAAGGGCAACGTCAAAAAGGCCGACCTCTGAAGGGGATAAAGCAAAAACTGGGACAGAACAAGATCACAAGATGGTAGCCTTCGTCAGGAGCGGTCCTTCCAAGTTTCCTGGCGTAGAAGAGGAAAGGACACCGCTATCTACAGCTAGCCGCGCTACAAGAACGACATACCCGGATTGGCTAACAAACCCGGTACTCATTATGAAAGGGACTAACAAATGGAGAATGTGCATCGGTCGTGCCAGCCTGGGGCCGATTCTCGAGAAGAACTAAAGCAGTGAACGGCCAGCAGGTTTCATACGCGCTTTTTTCCTACCCAGGGTACCTAAGGGGACTGGGAGGTTTTTAATGAGGCGGCCTGCTGGCACAAACTTTTTCGTATCAATAAAAGAGATGGTTTTCAAGTCTTATCATGGTCTTTGCTTCAAGTACAAGTAAGTGATATTTGTTATTATCAATGCATCAGTATCATCAAAATACGTTGCACGTACATGAGTTTTTTGGGAATTGAACTGCTTAAGTAGTAGTCACAAACCCAGAGACCTGGCCTTGATGCCTATGAGTTATGAGGGCCGATTACTTGCAAGACGAGTACGGCTGCAATCTTATAACCGGACGAAGGAGCCAAATTTCTTGGTTATTCTTACTTAAGCTCGATGTGAATCGCACCAAAGTGGCATGATCTGTTCGCTTACGATTACAATCAAACCATGCAGCCCAATGGGACTTGCTTGATTCTGTTTTTCGTATAGATGTAACAACATGGTATCCACGCGAAAGCCGGCTTACAGTACAAGATAATCAAAAGGGTCATCTAAACCACAAGTCTATGCAGAGTACAAGGTTAAATAGCCGGAAACTCAACAAGTATCAAGCATGACTTCAGTATTTACGTAAATGGCTATGGGTTTTCGGCTTAGTAAAGAGCAGTTTGTCATCTGAGAAAGGCCACATCCCCCTGGCTCGTACTTTGGGTCATGGGGACTGGGGACTTCGAAACAGAAACAAGCTGTTTATCTATTAAAGCTCGAAAAACCTTGGCTTCCGAGTCTTGGGGACTTAGAGAAAAGTCCAGTTATCAAAGCCCATGATACTCGGTTAACCGAGCCTCGAAAAGGGAATCAAAAGCAATCAGGTATCGAGAATAAGCTTAAAAACAAGGGTCGAGATTATCAAAAGCCGGGAAAGGCACAAAGTTATCACGAGTTAAAAGTACAAAGTGACAGTACCAGTATCAATGGCGCAACAAGCGCATCATCAAAATCATAGCAGTTTTTTACAAAACATCATCCTACTCGGCATCTTGGGAATGGTCTTCCGGGTCTTGGTCTTGGACCTGCTCCTTAGCCTTTCCAGCAGCATTACCCGGACTTTCCACATCAGGACGGACAGGCGGAGGAACAGCCGGCGTAGAGGTAGATGGCCTTAAGCCTGACTCGGCCTCTCTCTTGGCAGCCTCTTCTTTCCTCCTGGCCAGGTCAGTCGCCCATTTTTCCAGCATGTCGAAGGGAGGGGGTGCCTCTACCAAAATAGTTTTGCCTTCAGCGTCGTACGAGCTCATGATTGTGTCCAGTTCCATCTTATCGGCCAAGGCAGTAGCCGAGTGACGTACGGCGGATTGTACAACTTTGAAATCCTTGGGCGTAAACTTGGAGCCGTCAGCCTTGAATTCCGGAAACCCGGATATTACCTTTGCCGGGTCAAGCTTAGGAAAATAAGCTTTCGCCAGCGTAAAGGCCCGGGTCATACCGACTCGGCAAGACGAGCGCTTCCATATTTCAACCCATCCAGGCACCGTCGAAAACGCTTGCATGAGATTTTCTTCGCCTGGGTATACCTCGGAGGGCCACTTCACGGCATCCAATAAAAGATTTGTGCCGGCAAAAAATGTTCGGAGCACAGTCTTTAGCGTTTTAGTCATAGCAACGGCATCGTCCTCTGGAGCAGCAAGGTTAGCACCTGCAATTGAAATAAAAGAAAGCATATCAGTAATCTTGATTATTATAAAGATAAAGATAGAGGCATGTAAGTTAATTGCGAACAAAAACTTACTTAGCAAGATGCGATAAGTGTCCGCAACCTGGTTCGACAAGTTTTTCAGTGTAGATTGCGCAGCATCGTACTTCTTTTTGTATCTGGAGACGTCTTTTTTCAAAGTCTTCACTTCCGCCTCAAGGGTCTCTCTGCGCTTTACTTCAGCAAGCAGGAGCTGCTCGGTCTTGAGTAATACCTCGTCGGACCGAGTAATTTCCGCCTGCAAGGAACGAGTGAAGCTGTAAGTCGGATATCATGACAAGCCGAATATTGTATGAAGTACCGAGCACAACAACAGCAAGTTATGCTCAGAACTTGGGGACTAGGTGTGTAGTAAGGAATATCAAATAACGTTACCTGATGTGCTGCGGCCATACGCTCCAAGACATTTCCCTCTGAAGCTTTCATGGACATGAGAGCACTCATCAGCTGGTTAAAATCATTGTTATCCGAGTTAGAAGACTCGGGGGCGTGGAAATTTGGAGAAGAAGTTTTCTTCGTAACAGGAGACGGCACCCGGGTCATCCGAATGTCGGAGTTTGGCCCTCCTCCTGCGCCCGTAGCTGCGCCTTTTTTCCTTCTCGCTTGCGTGCGAGGCTATTGGATACCCGGATTCTTGCCTAGCCGGGTTCGTTGGTGGCGCTTGCTCGTCACCAGCTGTGGTGAATGCATCGTCAGTCGGTTTATTCTTACCCCGGTCCTCGACTTCCATGTCTTCCTGGTCGCTAACAACGACCGTGGCTCTATAGAAAGTGCAAGGGTGCAGTTAGCGCATAAGTCATGAAAAGGGCGATAAAAGTTTGGCATAACATCAGGAAAAGAACTTTACCCGGGGTTCACTGCGAAGTCCGAGGGAAAGCCGCTGCTGGATCCGGAAGATGCTGAAAAATAGCAAGCAAGGTGTGAGATTACTTTGTGAGGGAATGTTTGGGAAAGATTCTTGTGTATGGTGAATACCAGTATGTCGAGCTGGAGGCGATAAAGTACCCGGGTTAAGGGTCTCGTTACCCGGATGGTTCCGGGTCACTCTACGCTTGGACACAGGTGGCTCCTTCAGTATGGCCAGAGGGGTGATGACAGGGTTAGCTCATGAATGATGTCACGGGAACGCAAATTAAGCACAAGGAAATGAAATGAAACCTGGAAAACAATTCCTTGGGGTTTTCTTTTGGATCCGGCTTTAACTGCTGGCTCCGGTTCATCTTCATCACTGGCAGACTCCACCTTGCCGTCCGTTTCTTCCTCCTCTTCTTGGTCTTCTTGCTCTGAAAGTAATCAAGATTATAGTATGGAAATGAGAAATAGGGCATGACGTATTCAAGGGGACTAAGTATGTACCTTCGTCCGAGTTAACGGTATCCCCTTCTTCTTCCGGGTCTCCAGAGTTAGGAGGAGTACCCGCCTTCCAGAAGTCACTGTCGGCCTGAGGTGGAGACACCAGAGCAAGGATTAACAATTGTACCAAGAGGAACGAATAAAATTGAACTTGTTAGAGTTAGATCCTTACCGCGGGGGCCGGGTTCTCGAGGGTAAAAGGCTCTAATCTGGCTATGTTCCGGATCACCTCGAGCTTTTCCGTCAGAAAGCCCTTGATTGTTTTGTTGGCATCGCTAGGAGCGAAATTGGTGGTGGAGTATCGGATTGGGTCCGTGGTTTGCCCCGAGTATTCGCACATCAGTTTTGTGCGAATGGAGTTGGGTTGGATGCGGAAATCGACCCAAGTCTTCACCAGGTTAAGCCCGATGAGGCCTTGGGCAGAAAGGATGGAGATTTTGGCCAATAAAGGCAGAATTTCTTCCCTTTCCGGGTCAGGGGCAAACCTATTGAAGGCTTCGGAAATGTCAAGTTGACCCTCCGAGTAACCCGGCAACTTCTTTTCGCCGGGTGGGGAGGTGTCCTGGCAGTAAAAGTATGAGAGCTGCCAGTGCTTTACGTGGGAGTTAAGGGTGAGAGGAGGCATTAAGGAGTTCTTGCGGCGTGGATGGAAACCCCGCCGCAAGTAAGAAGTGCACCGTCACCGCTTTCGCGGCACGGTTTGCACTGGAAGAGTTCGATGAAGAGGGCCAGACTTGGCGGAATGCACAAGTAAGACTCGGAAAGAACGATAAAATGAGTGATGTTTAAAACGGAGTTGGGTCCTATGTCGAAAATGCGAAGGCCATAATGGCTTAAAATGTCGCGAAAGAAAGGATGACCCGGAGGCCGGAAGCCCCGGGTCACATGTTCAACAAAGCATATTACCTCGTTTTCTGCCGGAGTAGGCCGAGTTTCGTTACCCGGCACCCTCCAGTGGATAATTTCTTGAGGGGGGAGAACCCCTAGCTCGACCAATTCTTCTAATTTGGCCTTGGTGACCGAAGATCGCGCCCAGTTGGCGGATATGGAGTTTGTGGTCTTGGCTTTGACTGGCGGCTTTCCCTGCTTCTTGGGTGCCATGGTGTTAACCTGTAAAACATCAGGTAGAAAAACATGAGAAACGAGACTCGGAAACTGTCAGTTGGCCGAGCATTGATAAGAGGTATTGAGGCAACTTGGAAGTTAAAATGTTATCCGGGTATTGTTTTGCGGAGCACGGTACAAATTATCCGGGTATCGTGCGTTCTTATAAAAAAATTATGGAGGTTAATGTATGGATAAGTGTTTAGGAGAAACAGACGGTTGTCTGTGCATCTATCGTGAGTGAATGAACTGGAAAGGGAGGATTTTCCGGGTGACAGAAGCAAGGGCGGAAATTTTAGGCGACTCGAGCCCAGATTGGGAATTCCATTTCTAGATTTACGGTGAAATTAATGATTACTGGTAGTAGAGAAGTGAACTGAAGTCTATATCTTATCTAATGGATGGGTTAGGATGAATGCTAGCAACCTAATTCGGTGCGCCCCGAGAAATCGCCGGCGGGTCGATTTAGATCCAATTTGAGGCAAAACCTAGAAATTGCAAGGGCAGATTAATGAGTGCCGGAGGCTTACTGGAGGAGGTTGAAATGAAGCCTTGCGGAGGCAAATAGCGCAGGCCTGGTGCCCTTTCGCGACTCTTGGCGCGCAGGTCGGGTGCTTGGCGGCGGATCTCGGCGGCGGGGCTGAGCGCGCTGTGGCGGAGCGCAGCCGGCGGCAAATGGGCTACGGAGGAAGAGGAATGAGGAAAGGTGAGACGTTGGGGTTAGGGTTACCCCTAAGGACCTATTTATAATGGTTCAGGTGGAAAAATTAAGTCCAACGGGCGGGACCCGGAAATTGCGGGGTAACGGTTACCTATTCAAAGTTTACAGGAGGAGCATCGAGTGTTGAGCAAGAGATCCTGGCAGAAAAGAGAAAGGGATACTTTCCGTGGTATCAGGATTACCTATCGAGAAAAGTGTAGAGTCGTGGAGTTTTTATTAAGACTTAGACCTGGAAAATTAGGAGAAGCATTCGGAGGAGAACCGGGTTATTTCATGGTCACCATGGAGTTGGACCCAGCCATTTATCAAAGCATTGTAACCCGGCCTCCATACGCTTGAGCGTTTGATATTTTTGCAGGGAATAGCCAGCGCTTCACGGAAGAATCCAGGAAGCCCAAGCTATCCTGGGGACTACTGATGGGGGGATAGTAACCCGGTAGGCCAACTCCAAGGTGTAACCCGGCCCAAAGGACGCCGCGCGGGATCCGGCTAAGGATAAAGGAACTTCTGGAAGGCCCAAAGTTTGTAGGCCTCGTAACCCGGATTGTGGGTTGCGGTAAGGAAAGCTAGGGTTTGTAAGCAAAGTTCGGATAGGACTCAAGCTGCGCCTTGGAGGGCAAGCCAGGGGGGTACGGGTACTTTATAAACCGGCCCCTAGGCTTAGCTTGACAGAGATTCACGACATAATCATATCACCTATTATCGAGTATCCAGCATAACCCGAGAGCCATATTCGAGACTCGGCGAGTTGAGAGCCGATTCCTAGATCGCTTATCATCATGTTCTCTTTCGAGCTAAACCCTCTCCCAAATACCTGTGTCGACTTACCCCAAGATCAGTTACCTCTGGTAACATCTGCCGTGATCATCCCACGACAACTGCTCCTAGCCGCCATAGAATTGCTTGTGCGCATCGCCAGAGCCTCATATCTGCTTCGCTTAGCTTTACATGTTTGTTACCTCTGCTCCATCCGGTTGATGAATCAGAGCTGCGATAACCTAGTATTATATGATGAAGTGGTGAGATGAGGACTGTGTTGTTAACTTGACTAAGTCTTGGACGGGAGGCCACTTGGGAAGTGGTTGTTCGTTCCGTACTTGCCAACCCTAGGAGTAAGGTCTCGCCGCGGAAACCAAGACTGAGCGTGCAACCACACGCGGGGCCTAACAGACCGCGCTCGACTAACTAACTTGTTTGGTTCTATCCGTGAGTCACGTAGTTTGGGATTTCCATCTGCGTGTGAGTCAAAAACCTTTTGGAGGTGTTTAGGGCGTGACCGGGACAAGTGATGGACGTACACGGATCTTGTTCCCGACTCACAGAACAGGTGCCGTCAGGAGGTGGCCAACTCCCTGTTGACGGGGTGGCCCTGTTTGGGTTGACTCATGGATAGGGCTCGACAAGGTAAAGGTCGTGGCCAACCACCCTCTGCCGCGCTCCATGGACGAGCGTACATGTGGCGTTAAGAGTCGGATGGTACGTGTGGGTAAAGTGTACCACCCTGCAGGGATAAATCTTTCGGAAAGCTGTGTCCACGGTTAAGGACGACTTGGTGAAAGCCACGAGGTCATAGATAATTTGAACGTGACGTAAAAGATGTTGACAAGGCATGGAGGCAGTAGATGAAGGGTGCCTCCCCGGAGATGCCGGGAGGGGTGATCCTTGTAGCATGTGAGGTGCTGGGAAATGATGTTGGTGGATGAAAAGATGATGATTTCAGTAGTTGCTTAGTCCTCTCATCTGTTTTAAAAACTCCATGAGACGTGCTATTCTTCCTCGTTTTGGAAAACAAAGATTGCTTTACGCAAAACAGCCGTCATAAAACATTTCTGAAAATAAGAAGATATATAATAGGTTAATTAAGTCTTGTTGAGTACCTCCCGTACTCAGGTTTGCTTAATTTTGGTTCAGGAGAAGAACTCCATTGGTGGTGATTCAACGTGGACATCAACGAGTAGTTCGGGGTTCCCAGGTAGCAGCCTGGAATCTATGGGCTGGGACGTCGCCTTATGTTGCGGCCTCTTAGGCCTTTTTGGTTCTTGTTGACTAGCAACATAATTTTCCTTCCGTTGTCTGATGTAATGTTGGGTCATGTGACCTCTGCTTGTAAGCTATACTCTAGTAACACCTGTTTAATAAAGTTTCATGTCTAGAGCACTGCTTTGATCGGTTGTTGGTTTCGAGCTCATTGTTATACAGTTTTGGCTATGCCTGCATAGTTGTCGCAGTCGAGGGGTTGTGGAGCCGATGATCCATGTCTGAGCCCGCCTGTCGATGTGATCGGCCTGGGGCGAGGTAACCCCAGTAACCCTCGACTGTTGTTGCACTTTCTGGACACATAGCAGCTCTGTATAACTTTGGTCCCGTTCCTTCAGTTTCATCCGACTCGTGGACGCTTGGGTATGCATAATTGGTTATGACTAGCATGGACACAAGGAGTAGTAGACTGGGGATCCGGACTACGTGCTGATGAATCCGGTCTGCCTGTCGTTGTTTGTTGCGGCCGGGGCTGGTAACCCTGAAGCCCTTGTGAGTCCATGGCTAGGAGCATATAACAATATGTATATCTCTAGGTCCGGGGTCTGACAAGTCATGGTATCAGAGCAGGACTGCCTGTAGGAAAACCTTATTGCTTGGTCGTTGTTGAGTCCAGTGTTTGTGAAAACTATTTTGAAACTTCAAATGGACTGTGAAAAAACCTTCTTAGGATTCTTTTTACTCCTTATCTGGTATCGCTCTAACTCTAGGTCACCTTATCTGTTTTGGATTTGAAAAGGTTTTGCTACCTCTTCTAGTCATTCAAAACCTAGGTGCCTTCTTTGGCAATGACGTTTTTACCCCAGTTGACCTAGTGTTACAGTTTCTAGAGTCGTGTGTGTTCCATCTCCGTTATCTCTTAAACTGGGAGATTTCCTTTCAATTCTAATCTCTCAAAGTTGTGTGGATTCCACATCTTTACATGTTCCAAAGTCTCAAATCCTGAACCTCGAGATCTGCTTGCCATCTCTAATATATCTGTTATCCTATGCTCAAGTTCTTCTGTAGCTATCGTTGCTTTTGGAAAGATACTTCGTGATTGCTATTCGTAGTGTCCTTCAAGGCACTAAGATAGTAGTTAATCCTTTTCAATGTTTTCAACCTTGGACTTGAACCGAAGGTCCCGGAATGTGCTGAATTGCGGTGAGTTGAGTCATGTAGTTTCATAACCATGTGGTGTTCACGCTATCAGTACAGGATGCTGACCTTTAACCCAAGTTCTTATTCTTTGGATCCCGAGGAATCTGTTTTACCTCAGGATGGCTACGCAATTCCAACTCTCATAGCCATAGGCTCTCTACTGGAACCAAAAGGGATCACCGCAAGAGTGATCATCCTGAAATCCACATCTTTGTTCTTAGTTCAGCTATGTCGATTTTCTAGCATGGGTTTTACAAAAAAGTATCACATGTTCACTCCCCATGGCCTCTAGATTTTCCGGAGCATGTTCCTATCTTCCAGTTGCTCTCAAATCTCCATCCGTTCTTTTGAAACCAAGTTGCATATGTGTGTTGGAGTGATTCAACGCATTTGCTCTTGTTTTCCGTCAAAACGTTCCACCTTGGAATGTCAGGAGAAACAAACTCCAGCACCTCGTCCATCTCTAGGATCAGGTCAAAGTTTTGTAATTCACAGATTAAAGAAGTTTCACCAACTTCCAATCTGTTCTACCTTCGAGTATCACACTCTTATATATCAGGAGGCTATGTTTAATTTTCATGGCTTTATTGATGAAGTGATGCTCTTACACATCCTTACCCACCTTCCCTCCAAGCTTGAATGCTGGAGTATGATGGGTCTGTGCATTGATGTGTGTATCAGATATTCCTAGCAATTTCTATTGCTTTGAAAATCTAAGAAACATCTGTATCCTTCTTAGCACTACTGGTCACCCAGCCTCTTTTTGAAGTTGATTGTGTTACGAAATCCGTTCATTCCAGTGCACGTCCTCGGTCAGAGAGTTAGGTTCATGCCAAATTTCTCTAGACCATATCGGTTGCTTTGAAAAGCATGCCTCCTTTAGATTTCTAAGACATACCGGTAGGTTGTGATATTCTAGTTGTCTTTCTAGAAGTATCACCAGGTCTGTCACCTGACCGTGATGTCTAAACAAGGGGTACTTTGAACCCCTCCTTCCTCCAAGAAACCTTGCTGGATACCCTGGACTAGTTGGTTGAGTTTAAACAACAACTTGGAGAGTTGAAAGACACGAACTCTTCCCAACTTGTTTCTTTGATAAGGGATATCTAATTTTCCTCATGTTGAAGCAGGATAGTACCTCCTTTGCGGAAATGCTATCACTCTACCTCTTGGTTTGAGTTGGGCTATCGTCAAATCAAGATCAGATTCAAGGACTAATTGGTGTTTTACTCATGGTGCTTGCCCGAGTACACCTCCAAGTCCTTCATTCCAACCAATAATATGCTTTTTTCATGTATCATATGCATCCCTCTTCTTGGAGTATTTTGGTAAGGGTGTTATTGAGCCCATCGATGACATCCCTATTTTCCCCAAGTTGTAAGAGGTTCATGTTGTACACTTGGCACTAATGTTGGAAACTCTCGAGAACCATCTTTGTGTTATCACGAAGTTGTGCTCTGTATGTTCGAAGTGGCTTACTCCAGTCCATGTGCTTATGGTGAAAGTTGTCGTCATGGATCTGAGAAGAGTTTTCTTGTTTCCTCGGGGATCATCCCAAGTCAGTTATGCATGTGTGGACTATTCTTGAGATGGTTGGTTGTTACCTCCGTCTACTGGAAGAAGTGCATCCACACTAAGCCACTGACTGACCATTTGTGAAAGAGAAGAAGTTTTAGAACTTCGTTATCTTCGTACCGTCTTCCCAACAAGGACTCCGGGTGTTCTTCTGCAAGTAGACCATGTAGATGCAACCGTCTTTCGCAAGTTGCTAATACATGAGTTTTGCAATCTCGCTCATCTTCTTGAGCTTGACATCGTAGCCCATGTCTTGAGAATCTAGTAGATGTATCTCAACTGTAACCGGTGCAATCTCTTAGATCAAACATACCGAGTCTAAGTTATCATTCTTCCACTAACCAGAGCTGAATCTCAAGCAGCCACGATGGTTGGTGTTTTCTCAAGGGTATTGAATTAGGTCATTCTGAAAACCCGGCATGGTTGATGTGGTGGTTGACACAATTAGACGGAAGACCTAATGTCATATCTCTTTGAATCCGTAAGAACAACCACTCTCCATGAGAATTCTTGTCTAGTTTATTCCAACAAGTTTCCTCCCCGTTCTTCCAAACCGGAGTTTTACATTGACTTGATGACCTATAGAAGGCTTGTCATGAGCCTGATGTCGGTATCTAGAACATCCAGGATAACCTGGAAGTTGATCTTTCCAATATCTCTCCGTTGAACCTCCAAAACCTTTGTTTCAGTGGAAACAAGTTCATCAGGAGAACATCTCTTGGTGTTTTGTAACCACCAATGATCAGTTCCCTTTTTCAAGTTGTTAGTACCTAAAATTCTGTTTTCTCACACATTGTGTGAATTTGTCAGTTACTTCAGCCATGGGATCTCAACCAGGTGGTGGATGTATGGTTACGTCCAAACCACTATAGTAAAGAGATTCCTTATTACTTCCGGTGTTTCAATCCTCGTTGGTTAACCAGCCTTATGGTGTGACCAAGAATACCTCCTTCGTTACGGAGTTCCAACATTCCGTGGTTACTCGTCTTCCGTCATGAAGGAACATTCCAATCTTTGACAAAGTTTTGACGGAGTGAAAGTTCCGTTATCTTTCGTGTCCACTCCGAAGAGTGAACATGATCTTGTATCAAATTTTCTCTGACACACGATTACAGTGTTTTCTCGTGTTCTCCCTCGTCTACGGATATTACATTGTGATATCTAAGACAATCCTCTCCATCTTGGTTGTCTGTTTGAAGAAACCTTGATGTCATAAGTTGTCCAACCTTCTTTTCCAAAAGGATTTAAAGTCTTGTGCAAAGCTCATATTCTAAATCCTTTCAAGAACATTCGTCCGCAAACTTGAAACCTTCTCCCGTTCCCTCCGTTACCTTGATGTGTTTCATGCCTGTTAACTCAATAGTTCTTTGTGAACATATTTGTCTTGAGTTAGCCATGAGATACTCGATCTTCGTGAAGATCATTTCCGAAGAGTTTCCCTCTTACCTAAGGTGCATCCGTTCAATACTTCAAGATGCTACGGATCAATCTCTTCGAGAAAAGAACTATAAGGTTCAAGAAGATTGTTCAAAACCGGTGTTCCTTCTTTCTTCTCCTTCGGGAATCTCGGGACGAGATTCTCGTAAGGGGGGTAGATTTGTAACATCCCAATTTTGCTAAACTAGGGTGTGTGATGTGTGTTCATGTCATACATGCATGGAAACAAAAATTTAAACCATGTTCTAACCAATTTAATTTGTGAATTTAAATGGTTTGATAAAATCCCACAAAAAGCACTTATTATGGGTTCCAAAATTTTGTATTGAAAAGTAATTCTATTTCACAAAACAAAAATATGGCAAGATTGGAAATTTCATGAGCTTTCCAAAATGTATTTTTGCCAATTTTTATCTTCACAAAAAGGCTCTCAAATTTTAGTTTTCTGTTCTGTTTTGTAATTCAAAAGGACTAGACTGAAAAACTCAAAACAATTAGGGTTTTTTTTGCAAAATCTTCATCTTCAACCTTTGCCAATCGGAGCACCTGCGTGGAGGCCGCACCAGCACCGATGCCACCTCCTGCTTCCAGCGCCTCGGGGGGATGAGGTCGACGAGGAGACGTCCATATGCCGTGGCCTTCCCCTCCTCTCCCTCTCTACCCTCCTCCATTCTCTGTACCGTCCGGAAGAACAAAACTGAACCGAACCCTAGCTCTTTCCGGCGAGCTCTCCGCCGCCGTTCTGGGCCGTCCCCGGCCATGCCGTGCACGCCCTCGCCTTCCCCTCGCTCTCCTCTGCATCCTCCAGGTCCCGTGGGTCCAGGGAAGGCCGGGAGTGACCCAATTGCGCCGTCGTCAACCTCCACGGCCGCCGCCGTCCCTCGCTCGTCGCCGCCGATTCCGGCGCCGTTTCGCCACCCCGACCACCCTGCGAGCTCCAGCACGCCGTGGCTCGCCTCCCCATCCTTTTATCTCGTCTCCCCGCGCTCCCCAGCTCGTGGCCGCCGCTGTCCGAGCTCCGCCGCCACGGATGTCGCCGCCGGCGAGTATTCCGGTGGCCATTCGGCCAACCGGCGCCATCAACAGGACCCTCTTGATCTCCTCTCCATCGTGGTATAGTTTGTTTCATCGATTTTGCATCCAATTCATCGAATTTCATCTCATCTGTGAAGAACCAGCATAGGTGACGTCACAGTGACGCCGTGATGATGTCATAATCCTCTTTTTGTAAATTCAGGAAATTACAGAATTTGGTTAAAACTTGTTTTATTAATATCTTTTAATATATTACTCAGAAAAATGTAAATAATATATGGTTTTGTTCAGAAAAATAAACTCTACCCAACTATGCCATTTTCATATATGTTTGACCAAGTTGGAAAATGAGTATTATTTAATGTTGTTTATTCAATTAAAAATAGAAAAATAAGTTTTTATTCAAAAAAATTAGAAAATTAAAAGTTATATATCAAATTGCTCAAAATGACAAATGCAATCTAGTTATGATGTTTTCAACCTCGTTTGAGCAACTAAAATGGTACTCACTTCCATAATCGCCGAAACCCCCTCCGGGGTCTATTTCGGGACTTTTTCACTAAAACTGCATTTCTGACATATGAACCCTAGCAAACCACGATCATGCTTAGGGCTTTATTTCAGTACATTAACTTGCTCATGCATACATATTGCGCATTGCATCGATGCCATGTTTGATTGTTGTTTTTCTCTTTCGGTGTTGTTTCCCCCTCGGTAGAACGTGACTCCGAAGAGAAGGCCAGCAATCCAATGGTGAATACTTGATCTTAACCGATAAGTCAAGCACTTATTCCTGAAGACTTTATCTGGTTTTCTTATAACCAAGGCAAGCATAACCTCTTATCTGCTCATATATGCTTTCGAACAATATTTGAATCTCGTATTTTGCATTTGATTCCAAAGTATTTGATGCTAGTAGATATAGTTCACCTATATACTGCATTGCCTCAATATCCTGATCCACTGCTCCTAGCCGCCATAGAATTGCTTGTGCGCATCGCCAGAGCCTCATATCTGCTTCACTTAGCTTTACATGTTTGTTACCTCTACTCCATCCGGTTGATGAATCAGAGCTGCGATAACCTAGTATGATATGATGAAGTGGTGATATGAGGACTGTGTTGTTAACTTGACTAAGTCTTGGACGGGAGGCCACTTGGGAAGTGGTTGTTCGTTCCGTACTTGCCAACCCTAGGAGTAAGGTCTTGCCGCGGAAACCAAGACTGAGCGTGCAACAACACGCGGGGCCTAACAGACCGCGCTCGACTAACTAACTTGTTTGGTTCTATCCGTGAGTCATGTAGTTTGGGATTTCCATCTGCGTGTGAGTCAAAAACCTTTTGGAGGTGTTTAGGGCGTGACCGGGACAAGTGATGGACGTACACGGATCTTGTTCCCGACTCACAGAACAGGTGCCGTCAGGAGGTGGCCAACTCCCTGTTGACGGGGTGGCCCTGTTTGGGTTGACTCATGGATAGGGCTCGACAAGGTAAAGGTCGTGGCCAACCACCCTCTGCCGCGCTCCATGGACGAGCGTACATGTGGCGTTAAGAGTCGGATGGTACGTGTGGGTAAAGTGTACCACCCTGCAGGGATAAATCTTTCGGAAAGCCGTGTCCACGGTTAAGGACGACTTGGTGAAAGCCACGAGGTCATAGATAACTTGAACGTGACGTAAAAGATGTTGACAAGGCATGGAGGCAGTAGATGAAGGGTGCCTCCCCGGAGATGCCGGGAGGGGTGATCCTTGTAGCATGTGAGGTGCTGGGAAATGATGTTGGTGGATGAAAAGATGATGATTTCAGTAGTTGCTTAGTCCTCTCATCTGTTTTAAAAACTCCATGAGACGTGCTATTCTTCCTCGTTTTAGAAAACAAAGATTGCTTTACGCAAAACAGCCGTCATAAAACATTTCTGAAAATAAGCAGATATATAATAGGTTAATTAAGTCTTGTTGAGTACCTCCCGTACTCAGGTTTGCTTAATTTTGGTTCAGGAGAAGTACTCCATTGCTGGTGATTCAACGTGGACATCAACGAGTAGTTCGGGGTTCCTAGGTAGCAGCCTGGAATCTATGGGCTGGGACGTCGCCTTATGTTGCGGCCTTTTAGGACTTTTTGGTTCTTGTTGACTAGCAACATAATTTGCCTTCCGTTGTCTGATGTAATGTTGGGTCATGTGACCTCTGCTTGTAAGCTATACTCTAGTAACACATGTTTAATAAAGTTTCATGTCTAGAGCACTGCTTTGATCGATTGTTGGTTTCGAGCTCATGGTTATACAGTTTTGGCTATGCCTGCATAGTTGTCGCAGTCGAGGGGTTGTGGAGCCGATGATCCATGTCCGAGCCCGCCTGTCGATGTGATCGGCCTGGGGCGAGGTAACCCCAGTAACCCTCGACTGTTGTTGCACTTTCTGGACACATAGCAGCTCTGTATAACTTTGGTCCCGTTCCTTCAGTTTCATCCGACTCGTGGACGCTTGGGTATGCATAATTGGTTATGACTAGCATGGACACAAGGAGTAGTAGACTGGGGATCCGGACTACGTGCCGATGAATCCGGTCTGCCTGTCGTTGTTTGTTGCGGCCGGGGCTGGTAACCCTGAAGCCCTTGTGAGTCCATGGCTAGGAGCACATAACAATATGTATATCTCTGAGTCCGGGGTCTGACACTCATACCCGGAAAAACACCCGGCAACCCTGTCCACCTCTCTGCGATATGATGCCATTGTTGCATCCTTTCTATCCCAAGTTCGTGAGAGCTGCTGTACCACAAGATCCGAATCTCCATAGCACCGTATTCGCCTAATGTTCATCTCATTTGCTATTCTCAATCCATGTAACAATGCCTCATACTCGGCCACGTTGTTGGAGCAATCGAAGTGAATTTGCAACACGTAGCTCAGTTTGTCTCCTTTGGGTGATGTAAGTACCACCCCAGCTCCTGATCCCTCGTACTGCTTAGAACCATCGAAGTGCATCACCCAAGACTCGGAACTTGGTGTCATTGTGGGCATGCTTGTGTGAGTCCAGTCATTGATAAAATCAACTAAAGCTTGAGATTTGATTGCAGACCTGGGCTCGTAGTTGATGTGATAATCTCCCATCTCAATGGCCCACTTGGCTATTCTACCTGTTGCATCTGAGTTTCTGATAATATCCGACATTGGTATAGAGCTAACCACTGTTATGGGGTGCTCCTGAAAATATGGTTTCAATTTCCGGCTGGCCATAAAGACCCCGAAAACTAGCTTTTGCCAATATGGGTAGCGCTGCTTTGCTTCCGATAGTACCTCGCTTACGTAATAAATCAGCCTCTGTACCGGGTGACCTTTTCCATCCTCTTTTCGCTCAACAACAACCACTGCGCTAACCGCCCGGGGCCCAGCCGCAATGTATAGTAACATGGGCTCCTTAGGACCCGGAGTTGCTAAAACCGGTGCCTAAGATAATTGCTTTTTTACTGCCTCGAACGCCTCATCCACCTCTTGGTCCCAAACGAATTTGTCGGTTTTCCTCAAGAGCCGGTATAAGGGTATCGCCTTCTCTCCAAGCCTTGATATAAACCGGCTTAGTGCTGCTACGCACCCTGTAAGCTTTTGAACGTGCTTCAGGTTTTCCGGCTTTTTCAGATTCTGGATAGCTTTGATCTTGTCCGGGTTTGCTTTGATTCCTCTCTCGGAAACAGTGAATCCGAGTAATTTTCCTGCTGGAACTCCAAATACACACTTTGTGGGGTTAAGCTTCATCTGATATCTTCTCAGGTTCCTGAATGTTTCCTTTAAGTCATCAATGAACGTTTCTGCCTTCCTTGTTTTGATCACCACATCATCAACATAGGTTAACATAGCCTTTGGAAGTGAAAAAGGGAACAGATGGAAAGGACGCAGTTCAGAACCAATCAACTACACTAAAGAAGAGTGGGAGAAGATTAAGTCGGAACCCTGCGTCCACCATTCGCAATTTGGGAAACCCACCCATACGAACACACAATGCCGGCTGAATAAGCACATGAAAGGCAGTGCAGGATCCGGAAACAAGGGGAAGAGTTCCAAAAGGAAATTCTCTAAACAAAAGCCAGAAGCTGAGAAAGAAGACAGTGAATCAGATACTGACAAAAAAATCCAGGAACAACAGCGGAAAGGCGAACCCAAGTTTCCGAGAGTTGATGGAGAATGCGCCCTAACTTTCCTAGCAACTCCATCAGCAAAGGTGGCAAAAAGAACACTTCGAGAAATAAATGCGGTTGTTCCAGCAACCCCAAAATTCTTGAAGTATTCGAACACACCAATAACCTGGGATCAGTCGGATCATCCCAGAAATATCCCTGAACCCGGCACACAAGCTCTTATTGTAAGCCCTATTGTCCAGAACACTAGGCTAAAAAGAGTGCTGATGGACGGAGGATCCAGCCTCAACATAATGTACCTGGATACGTTGAGACATATGAAAATCTCCGAGACCCAGCTCAATCACAGCAACATACGCTTCCATGGCATTGTTCCCGGCAGGCAAGCACGATCCCTAGGAGAAATTTCCCTAGATGTCACCTTCGAGAAAAAGATCACTTCCGTCAGGAAAAAGTATCCTTCGAGGTGGTGCCGTTCGAAAGCGTGTATCACGCAATTCTCGGACGTCCAGCTTTTGCCATGTTTATGGCAAGATCATGTTATATTTAGATATTCGGGACACGGAAGACGATCCCGAGAAGCCGAATCGCAAAAGAAAGAGAAAGATAGATGATGAACTAGGAGAGACAAAGAGGCCTTGGAGCATCCAGCAGTTACGTCCCTTCTATACTTAGTTCAATTTCTGTGTAAACATCTTTGAGATCATGAAATAAAGTTGTCGGGATTCTCATGTCCATGTTTTTACAAGTTTATTATAATACAAAGCATGATTCCACCTTATCTATTTCTCAATGATCATACAAAATACTCAATGTTAACCCGAATTGTGCCTGCGTGCTCGGTGTTTAAAAACTGAATGATTTTCAGCCTGCTAACGGCTAAAGGAAACTCGGATTGTGCCTGTGTGCCCAAGTTTCAAAAAAAATCCTTACTTTTCTCTAAGTATTATCTGATTGTTTACGTGTTGGGTCACTGGATCTAGTTAGTAAAAATGCCTTTAGTATGATCCATGTTTCCGAGTTAAAACTGATTGGTTATACCCAGTTACTCGGCATGATGATTCACAGTACTATTGAGCCATTTCAAACACTAAGGACAGTTAAAACACATAAGCTAGAGAACATAGAAGACAAAGGAATATTAAAACCCGGAAACCTTGCAAAGAATTTCATAATTAAAACTGCAAAAGACGGAGTTCTTGTTTATACAAAAGGAATAGAAGAATTACAATATGAATTATATTGTAAAAGTGCAGTAATGCTCCTATTATCTACTTCCACCATCGAGGATCAGGACAACCCTTCAAGCATCCGAGTCTTCGTCGCTGCTGTCATTCTCGGGGGCTTCGGGGATCTCCTCTTCCGGATAGGTGATAGAGATGTTCACCATGGAGGCGATCTTGGTGGCATGGCCTTTGATTTCATCAAAGATAGCGGTTCGCTGGGTTTCCGTGTATCCTTGAGGGATACCGGATGCCACGCGCCAAGATTTGGCACCAGGGTAGTGCATACGCATAAGGCCGAGTGCCATGCGTGCACCACCCCGTGCAGCGGAGCGTAGGATGGACTCCGCCACCTCCAGGATAACACCCGGAAGCTTATAAACTTCCGAGAATTCTATGGTACTTTTGGGGAAGAATTTGCTGATCAGTTGCATCCCAGCATTTCTGATTGCATTCCATACCTTCCCAAAGGCTCAGATTTTGTCAATACGAGAAAGACCTGGATAATTTCCTGTTTTGTCGGAACAAGCCTCCAAAAAGGTTAGGCGACAAAACAGAGAAAGAAAGCAAGACATGGATGAATCGGTAAATGAAATAAAACTTACCGAGAACCTTGTCAATTTCGGAACATTCCTTTAGGTGAAGGATTAAGATACTCTCCAAGTCTTGGATAGTGGACTTATCTTTTTCCGCCTGATCGGAAGCCTTGGATTGAGCAATTCCAAGGGCCAGATTACTGGCTTCCAGATCTTGTTGAACCTTCGTAAGCTCCTTATGAAGGTCCAAATTCTCCTTGCAAAGACGTTCGGCATTGCCGGCATCTTCAGCTACTTCCTTGGCCCTAGCCAAAGCAGCTGGAAAGGAAGGAAAACATTCTGAGTTCAGAAACATCTCGAGAAAGTATTTATTGATAATCCAGATAAAACAGAGTAAAACATACCTGTTGCTTCCGATAGCTGTAGCTGAGATGATGCCAGCTCATTATCCTTAGACTTAATAATAGATTGAAGGGTTTTTACCTCTTCATTCTTGACGTTAAGTTTATTAAAAAGTTCCAAGTTTATTACATTAGCAGTATGCTGAAACTCGGAAATAAAAGCCAAACGCTTAAGTTAGATCAAGCGTAATAAAAAGGCATTAAGGGGAAAGTATGTTTCGAACTTATTGCTTGGGGGCTAGAGATATTACCTGGCTCATTTCCCGCAAGTTGGACAAAGTCTCGTTGAATTCTTTTGCGTATTCAGAAAAAATAATCCCAACGTGATGAAGGCCGTCTTGTATGACCTGGCGAGGTGAAAATACGAAATCGTTTCGGATAATCAGCCCGCCCTGCGGCCAAGGACGAATTAGAGGAGCAGGAGCGAAGAATTTCTTAGCTTCTGGACGGATATATCCGAGTTCATCAAATGGTTCTTCCTTTATCTGGATATTCCTGTCTAAAGTGGGGATAGGTTCGTCCCCCCCAGACATAGCAGA
Source organism: Alopecurus myosuroides (assembly GCA_028641055.1). Classification (NCBI taxonomy): domain Eukaryota; kingdom Viridiplantae; phylum Streptophyta; class Magnoliopsida; order Poales; family Poaceae; genus Alopecurus; species Alopecurus myosuroides. The sequence goes on along the minus strand of CM054061.1, from coordinate 139,574,468 downwards.
AGAAGGTTCTTTTTTCTTAGTAGCAGCTTTATGTTTCTTCAACTTCTTTGTCTTCAAAGGAGTTGGAGCAAGGCTGAAAAGAGAACATCCGAGAAATAAATATCTCGAAGAACTGGAGGGGAATAACGATCAAAAAAGTTCCAGCAGAATACCTGGAGGTGACGGGAATTCCGTCAACGGTTATCGTTTCCTCAAAAGTCACCTGCATTTTACGTTTCCGGTCGATGTAGAAGCTGGCATGTTTTTCGTTAAGCTTGGCGTCGGAAGCAAGATCATCTCCCTCAAGTTCGTCGAACTAGGGAAGTAGTAATGATGCGTTAAAAATCAGACAAGGAGGATAATCCGAGAAAAACCCAAAGGTAAAGAAAATATAAATACCTTGGGGGCTGGATTCTCCACGTGATATATTGCCAGACTTTTGGCGTATTGATCGCACGCGGCGACCAGTTGGTTGAGTCGCTTTATGAAATCCTTTTTGGTATAGGACTTGTCCATCCCCCTCATGCTATCTTCTGGCCCTTCGTATTCGCAAAGGAGCCGGGAACAAAAGGAAAGAGGTTGAACACGGCGTCCAAACCAACATAAAACAGTATCATTCCCGGTTAAGGGAGGCTGGGAAGAAGTGAGCTTGGCGATACGCCGTTTTATCTTCATCAGGTTTTCCGGCAGTGTCTGCACTGCTTCAACTGCCCAACCCTCTTGAGGAGAGGCGGCGGAATTAACGAATGGAGGAATCCCGCTTTCTTTACCGGGGAATGAGATGTCCTGATGGTAGAAGAAGGAACCCATCCAAGATTTGACGGGTTCCGATGTTTTTATCCTTGGATACCAATCTTCCCTAAGCCTCCGAAGAGTGAAAGAAATAGTTCCGCAGATGGGAGAAACATCTTCTGTGAGGTTATGATTCACTTCAAAGCAATATCGCCAAAATTCTAGACTAGGAGCTATTCCTAAATACCCTTAAAAAAGGGCTTGGAAGCTAGCTAGATAGAGAATGGAGTTTGGAGAGATGTTGTGTGGTTGAACGCCGTAATAGTTAAGGACCTCTGAGAAAAAGGCGGATGGTGGTAAACCCATACCTCTCGCGATGTGAGAAGTAAGAAGGACGCGTTCCCCGTCTTTGGGTGCGGGCTCGAGATCACCTTCCGAGTTCCGCCATTTGCCTTTGACTATTAGTCCTTCCCTTTCCATTTGTGGAAGAAGGAAAGGAGGAATATTACTCGGATTCCAGTTTCCGACAAATTCCGTATCCTCGTCTGTTCCAGCGGGGGCGGACGCGGCGGCTTCTGCAGCGGCGAGCTCGTCGCCGAGGAGCGTGATCTTATCCTCCGCCGTCTTGGGAGCGAACGGCGGGGTAGGCGCGGAGCTTGAGCCCGCAAGATCCGCGGCGGCGGAAGGATTTCCCTCGTCCGCCGTGGTGCCCGTAGTCTTCACCGGCTCGTCGCCGACGTGCGTCCGGGAGTCCAGTTGAGGGTCCATCGTGTTGATGATGTCCTCGATGTCCTGCGAGACGTTGCGGGTGGGCGAAGACGGCGGAGATGCCATCAGGTGGCGGCGCTGGCTCGTCTCCGGTGAGGTCTCGGGCGCGGTGTGCGTTTCGGTGCTCTCTCTCTGCTGGAAGCTTGGGCGCTGTAATGGCGTTCGAGTGGGAGCGGAAGATTTTCCGGGAGGACGAAGAAGGCTATTTATAGCCGGAAATCCGTCACGAAGCGTGCTAACGGCTCTTTTGACCGTTGGATGATTAACGCGTGTCACTCGCCGAGAAATCCGGGAAATGGATCGACAGGATGATTATGGTTATCTCCTCGTTTCCCGCGAGAATCTGTCAGAGATATGTTTCTGGGTTTCTGCCGAAAACCCAAACGTCCCTTACGTCAGCAGGATTAAAGTGCTGACGTAGGAGATTCCTTCGCCGCGAAGGATCGTGTGAGAAAAGCCGGATTTCCCGAATTCCGAGTTTTACGTTACCATCTATTTTCAAAGAAGAATAAGAAGAATCAAGACTGTTGGTCAATATTTCTCGGACAATATACATTTGGTGAAAGACGGCGAATCAGAGTTTTTATCCTTCTTGGGGGCTACTGTCGGATATATACCAAATAGGGGTATATCAGATGGTAGTCAAAAGTGCCGGATTACCAGGGTGGCCCAACTAGTAGTGGGCTATGGTCCATTGGGCGGCCCAGTAAGCTGACGCACAGAAGCCGGATTCTAAAAGGACCCGGATCACGGCCCACGTGATCTGGCTTGGAGGAGAAGGCGGATTCCTTACTTTCCAAGTTAATGGTTACCGTAGTCTTCTAGGTTTTCTACTCTGTATGCCCTAACCCGGCTATTATATAAAGCTGAGCGGGAGATAAGATAAACAGACACGAAGCTACAGGCTAACTCGCCGGGAAGTTGATCCTCAGCGAATAGCTAAACATAACCTCACATTGTAATTGTTTACACAGGCTTTAGTCCTGATTAGTGAGATTGCAGGAGTAGGAATGCCGTATTATTACGACGTACCGAACCTGGGTAAATCATGTGTCTTTTTCTTCAACGCGATCCCGTTTCCCCACGTCTCTACCCGTAGTCTCATGGCACCCCCGTCTATGAAAACTACTACGATGTCTCGACAATAGGCGTGAACATTGCATCCAATCTGATCCTCAAAACACTTCTGAATACACCGCTGGTATGTTGCACCAGCGTTCTTTAGTCCGAAAGTCATGGTTTTGTAACAGAAAGCTCCAAAGGGGGTTATGAACGATGTTTTCTCCCAATCTTCCTTCTTGAGCTTGATCTGATGATACCCGGAATATGCATCCAGGAAACATAATAGGTCACTGCCAGCCACCGCGTCTATGATCTGATCTATCCTTGGAAGAGCAAACGGATCCTTTGGGCAATGCTTGTTGAGACTCGTGTAGTCAATACACATCCTCCACTCGTTACTCTTTTTCATCACTAGAACCGGATTTGCCAACCAATCCGGGTGAAAAACCTCCATGATAAAGCCGGCTGCAAGTAGCCGAGCTATCTCCGCTCCTATAGCTTTTCTTCTTTCCTCGTTCATTTTTCTCAGGCCCTGCTTCACAGGCCGGGACTTAGGATCAACATGCAAACTGTGCTCAGCTAACTCGGTCGGGATACCCGGCATATCGCTGGGTGTCCAAGCGAAAACATCTTGATTTCCGCGAATAAACTCAATGAGTGCCTCTTCCTGCTTACTGTCTAGGTTAGATCCTATAGCAAATTGCTTGGACGGATCACCTTCAACAAAAGCCACCATCTTGGTATCCTGTGCTGCTTTGAATTTTGCTCTCTCATCCTCCGTATTTGGTCTCTTCAATGCCGTTCTGTCATCCGGGTCTACCTGAGACCGGTAATACTTGAGCTCTTCCTTTCTGCAAGCCTGTTCTGCCATTGCCGCGTCTCCTTCGTCACACTCAGCTGCTATAACCCGGATCCCATGTATGGTGATGGTTTTCTTGGGACCCGGGATCTTCAGCTGTAGGTATACGTAACACGGCCTGGCCATGAACTTGGCGTAAGCCGGCCTTCCGAACAGCGCGTGATAGGGGCTGCGCAACTTTACCACCTCGAACATGAGCCACTCCACTCGGAAATTATCCTTTGATTCTCCAAAAGAAACTTCCAGTGTTATCTTTCCCTCAAGGCACGCCGAGTGACCCAGCACAATCCCATGAAAAACTGTGGAACTTTTTTGCAACTGAGATTCCTTTAGCCCCATGCGTAAGAAAGTTTCCCAATATAAAATGTTGATGCTACTTCCGCCATCCATCAGGACCTTTTTTAGCTCGTAACCATTGACCTGTGGTGCAACCACCAAGGCCAACACACAGGGATGCTCTATTCTTTCCGGGTGATCCCTTCTGCTCCATGTTACCTCTTGATCTGACCATCTCAAGTACCTCGGGACAGCTGAAGAAACCGAATTTACTGCTTTTTTAAGTATCTATCTGTCTTTATTGGAAGTCCCCGTGGTATGGACATGGTACTGCCCTAGCTTCTTGGGGTTGGCTTGGAAACCTCTAGTGCCTCCTTGGTTGTTACCCGGATTACCGCCTCCTGCGTTGCCAGCGTTGCCCCGGTTTCCACCCGGACCCGGTCCTGCTCCCCGGCCTGCACCTCGCATTGCCTTCTGTATTTCTTCATTCTTCCATCTCTGTAAATCTACGCACTGCTCCAGTGAATGATTAGTCGGCCTGCCGTTCCTGCTATGACGCGGACAGGGCATCCTAAAGGCCTCTATATGGTTAGCCGGCCTTGGTGGTCCTTGGTAATTTCCCCCATTAAAGTTTCCTCCGTTGAAATTTCCCTCTGCCCTGGGCCTTGAAAACCCGGCTTCTGTATTGGCGACAAACTCGGAGCTTCCCTCATACGGGCGCTTGTTCTGGTTGTTTCCGTTATTCCCTCCATTGTTACCCGGCGTGGTCCCATTGCCGGGTCTCCCATTGTTACTCGTGTTGGCTTTTGCTTTCTTATCATCAACATCCTCCTCTGTGGTATCTGTGGCGGCGTGCTTGTTGCACGCATCCATCAACTCTCCCATTGTAACCTCTGAAGCATTCCGACTAGATTTCATGCGCGTCAGCTTTTGCACTAAGGGTATATACTTGCATGTTTTTGCCATAGCCTGTAATGCATCCTTTGGTTGAATATCCGTGGACGAGTGGAGTATTTCCATAACCCGGCGCACCCAACTGCGCGCCGACTCTCCCTTCTTCTGGACACATCGCTCTAAATCATCAATCGTAAACAACTTCCTGCATGTTCCATGAAAGTGCTTGATAAAGGCAGTTTTTAGCTCACTCCATGAACTAACGGATTTTTCGGGTAGATTATTGAACCATAACTTTGCTGCTCCCTCTGACATCATTAGGTACATAACCTTAGCTTGAAGATTTTCAGATGCATTGCGGATTGACATGGCCATCTCATAACTGCTCAACCAGATTTCTGGATCCATGGTCGGCTCATAATTAACCACTTTACCCGGCTCCTTGAACTTATCCGGGTAAGGCTCGGCTCTGATGGCGTCCGACAGACACTTGGGCCCGGCTAAATTTGCCGGTACTGGTCTCGCCCGGGAAACGTGTGATCCTGCTGCAGGTACGGCGGGAGGTGCAATCGCTACCGGCCCTCGTACAGCAGATCCGGCCGCTCCGCGTCTGGCTCGAGAACTGTCCACAATAGCTTGCGCTGCTGATACTGCAGGTGTTGCTGGTCTACGGGGAGGAGGCGGCATTTGCTGCTGCTCTGCCCTCAGCCGTGCTGAGCTTGTCTGAATATTTCCGGTATTTCTGTTATACCGGCTAACATATGGTGTTCCGTGCATTCCACTCCTGTTATCCGGGTAATTGGCCTGCTGAGCCACTGTTGTGCGCAATAGATCTATCGCCCGCCGGGTCTCCTCCGCATGGGGTGACTCTCTTACGGGGATGCGATCCAATGCCAATGTTGCTGCATATACATTGTCCATGGGGTTATTGAAGTGACCGGGTGGAGTATGAAATCGTGGCGGTGGTGGTGGTGGCGCTGCGTTGCCAGTTACGATTCCTGTTTACAACGTGGGTAACCCGGCTTGTACGTTTGCCGGCTGTCCTCCCAAAGTTGCAGGCTGATGTCCGGTTTCCTGATTCACAGCTGGAATTGGTTGATCCTGAGGTGTAATAAACAGTGCGGTCGGGTTTATAGTTCCACCCGTCGCCGGTAATCTCGACTGATATCTCTAATTGTGCATCCTGGTCGACTGAACCTCGAGCCGGTTCTCCAATGCTTCCAGCTCGCGCTGGCGCGATGCTATCCCGTGTCTTTCAGCTTCCATATCTCTCCTCTGCTAATCCAATGCACGGAGGGCCACATCCAGATCCGCAGCGCGTGCCGCCACGTTTTCTGGGGTTATCACCGTTGCTAGCACCGTAGGATCTAAGATCCGGTTATTGTTGAACAGAGCCGGATTTCGCGGATTTGAGGGCCCTGCTCCTGGCGTTCTGTTTGTCATAAACCCAAACATGTTTCTTTGCAACTCGCTTTCCGGGGTATGGCTGGTGACAGAAGCCGACTCTCCGTCAACCCGGGCTATGACCGGGTTTCCATCAACCGGATCTTGTTGCTGGGCCAGCGCTCGCGCCGCTCCGACCGCGGCCGTAGTCACGTCCCCCTGATTAAGATTGGTTGCAGGGGCCGTGTAGACCGCGACCTGGCGCGCGATACCTGGTGCAGATTCGTATTCTTCCTCATCACAACTATCCTCTTCGTACCGATCCTCCAGCAGATGCAGGATAGACTCGGTATCATCTTCCCTCACGACCCGGCCACGCGGGGTCCATGCCGGCTCCTCCGGCTGTTCCCTCTTCGTGGTGGGCTCTTCTATCGGATCGACCGTCCCGACCGACTCTTCCCCATCCAACTGAACGCAGGTCGCTCCTCCTGACACAGAATCATATTCAACATCATCAGGAATAGAACCGGACGCACGTACCATGCCGACGAAGACGTTGACCCGGCCGATTGTGACAACGGATCCGGTTTCTAGCTGATCCGACTCTGGCCCCCAGCCAAAGTCGTCCACCATCTTCTCTCCTTTAGGGTTGGTGTAGATCTCGCCGATGACGAGGTTCTTCATACTTTCCCGAGCTTCTCCCATGATGTAAACACCTTTGGACGTAGGCCCCACGGTGGGCGCCAACTGTCGTGGGATAATCACGGCAGACGTTACCAGGGGTAACTTATCTTGGGGTAATTCGACTCTGGTGTTTGGGAGAGGCTTTAGCTCAGGGGAAATCATGTTATCAATTGATCTGGTAGCTCTGGCAATCAAGTCGCCGAGTCTCCGATCTAGGACTACAATATCAGCTCTCGTATTACAAGGATACTCGAATATCTGGTGAAGCTCTGTTTCTCTAACCCTAGGGGCCGGCTTATATCTTACTCGGCCCCCTGGCTTCCTATCCAAGGCATACTCGGAGTCCTACCCAGTCACCGCATACAAAACCTAAGTTTCCTAATAATAACCCAAAAAGCCGGGTTACGAGGCCTACACCACTTCTTGGGCTTTCTAGAAACTCCTCTTCCTTGAGCCGGGTCTTGCGCGGTTCCCACTGGGCCGGGTTACACCTTGGCGTTAGCATACCGGGTTACCATCCCTCCATCAAGACCCATCCTTCAAGCATAGTGATTTAATTCGGTTTTGCCTTGCTCTTTCCCTTGCTTTTGCATGGAAAAAGGAGGTGTCCCGACCCCCCCCCCCTTAACAATTGAAAGCGAGACCGCTGTTTTGCAATGATTTCCTCCCGAGCCAATAATTCAGAGATCTTATTCATTAGAACCTTCTCAGCCTTTGATGGATGTCGGGACATCGTATTAGAGCTCATAGACGGGGGGTGCCATGAGTCTACGGGTAGAGACGTGGGGGGACGTGGTAGTACGACAACTAGGAACACCAAATTTACCCAGGTTCGGTACGGCGCAACTAGGCGACGTTCCTACTCCTGCAATCTCACTAAATCAGGGTTGAATCCTGAAGTATACAAAGTACAATGTGAGTAGGGTTTCGTTAACTCGGCGAGGATCAACCTCTCGGCGAGTTGGCTTCTAGCTAATTGTCTCTGTTTCGTCTCTCCCGTCCGGCTTTATATAGATAGCCAGGTTAGGTCTTACAGAATGGAAACCTAGAAGACTACGGAAAGTATCTAACCTGGAAAGTAAGGAATCCGTCTTCTCCTCCAAGCCGCACCACTTTGGGTCGTGGTCCGGGTTCTTCTAGAATCCGGCTTCCTGCGCATCAGCTTACTGGGTCGCCTAATGGACTGTGGTCCATTACCAATAGGCCACCCTGGTAATCCGGCTCTTTAGGACAATGCCGGACATACCCCTAATAAGTATATATCCAATAGTACCCCCCCAAGAAGAATTGAGACTTCATGCTGCCACCTTTCGTCACTTTGCATTCCTTTCCGAGAAACGTTGGCGCTTTGTATTGATTCTTCTTTTCCTAAAACTTCATAACACATAACTCATATTTCATCAAAATCCGCCTTTTTCTTCCACGAGCCTTTATGGAGAAGGAATTTCTTGATGTATAACTCGGATTTACCAGAATCCGACTTTTCTTCCACGAGCCTTCGTGGAGAAGGAACTTCATGATGTCAGCGATGAAATCGTGCTGACATCACGGACGTTTGGGTTCAGTCAAAAACCCTGCAACGGATCTCCAGACAGATTTATGTGTGAAACGAGGAGATAGCACTTATCACTTTGTCTCTTCATTTCCCGGAAATCTCAGGCGTGACACGCGTCAGCGATCCAACGGCTAAAATAGTCGTTGCAACGAATCTCAGCGCATCCTCGGCTATAAATAGCCGCCTCAGGGTCTCCGGCTACCCTTCTGCTTCATCTCCCTCCTCGGTCCCCCCAGTGCCATAGCCAGAACCAGAGCCCGAGATCGAGCAAGTCAGCAGAGAGCGAGGTCTTTCGCCTTCCTCGGAAAAACCATCGGAGGATCCGGCTCATGGCCGCGTCGCCCGAGAATGGTTGACGGAGAATCTCCCCGCGCCGCGGACGCGACCAATGCTACCCTGGACATCAAGTCAATCATTAACAACCTCGACCCGCAACTGGACTCCCCCGTCCACGCCGTGGCAAGCACGCTGGAGGGAAACGCCGGCGACTCGGCTCGCGGGGATCTACCTCCCACGGCCGAGAACGCGCCGTCTTTGTCTACCGCGCCTCCCCCTCCTCCCGTCACCGAGTCCACGGAGGGAACCACCACTCTCGGCGGCGAAGGGATCGCTGCCTCCGGCGCCGCCGGAGCTGAGGAAGACACGGAGGAAAACTCCGGGAATTGGAGCCACTGCAATGTGGTTCCAACCCTTCTTCCGGCAATGGAGAAGGAAGGGTTTGTGCTCAAGGACAAATGTCGGTACGAAGAGGACGACTCCGAGCAACTGCCAAAAGCCGGAGAAAGGGTTCTCCTTGCCTCTCACGTCAACAGAGGTATGGGTTTCCCACCTTCCGCCTTTTTCCTACAAGTCCTCGACCACTACAACATCTAACCACACAACCTTCCTCCAAATTCTATTATCTACCTTGTCAGGTTTCAAGCCCTTTTTGAAGGATACTTAGGAATAGGACCTAGGTTAGACTTCTGGCAATATTGCTTTGGAGTCAAGCGCAACCCTTCTGAGGGCGCTCTCCCCACCTGTGGGACCATCTCCTTTACCCTTCGTAGGTTTAGGGAAGACTGGTTCCCAAAAATAAAAACCTCGGAATCCGTCAAATTCTGGACGGGTTCCTTCTTTTACCATGAAGATGTACCATTTCCTGGAAAGGAGATGGGAATTCCACCTTTCGTTAATTCCGCCGCTACTTCCCAAGATAATTGGGTGGTAGACGCGGCCCAGACTCTGCCAACAGATCTGATTAGGATCAAGCGGCGTATTGCCAAGCTTGTATCCGCCACTCCTCCTCTCACCGGCATAGACACAGTTTTGTGCTGGCTCGGAAGGCGTATTCGGCCATTAGCCTATCATGGAAAACAGCTAATGTGCGAATACTTGGGCCCGGAGGACGCGATGAGGACGACGGACAAAGCGTTCTCGAAGAAGCACTTCAAGAAGCGGTTGAATCAACTGGTCTCTACTCGAGACCAGTATGAAGAAAGCCGGGAAATGTATCATGCCGGGAAACCAGCTCCAAAGATAGAATTTTCTCCTTTAGGCAATTTCTCGATTTTTCTCTTTCTCGGATGTTTTATCTTACCTGGACCTTGTATTTTTTGATAGATTCCAACTCTTCCTGACTCGGAGCTTGCCTCTGATGCCAAGTTGGACGCTTTGCATGCCAATTTTGCCGGCGGGCGGAAGCGCAAGAAGCCTTCCGTCATTCAGGAGGTCATCGACCTTGACGGTGTCGCCGTCGCAACATCCAGGTAAGAAATCCTGGGTTTTTCCTATGCTTTTTATTGCATGCATTTATGTTTCTCAGATTCTTATTTCTAGGAATTTCTTTCCTTTCCTCTCCAGCCTTGCTCCTACCACCTTGAAGCCGAAAAGCCAGAAGAAACATAAGGCAGTGGTTAGGAGAGGAGCGCAGCCGTCTCCCGTTGCAGCTCCCGACACTCCGGTTGCCACATGGGAGGAGAACTTGGATGCAAGGAAGGGAGAATACCCCTTGCAGTCCAGCCAGCCCGTTGCGTCCGAGTCAGACGCGAGGGTAAGGGCGGAGCCAGAAACGGGAGGTCCTTCACGTATTCCAGAGAAGGAGCCTATCCCGATGTTTGACAAAGATTTCAAGGTTAAAGAAGAGCCCTTTGAAGAACACGGGTATATCCATCCGTGGGCGACAAAGTACTTCGCTCCAGCTCCCTTAATCTGTCCTTGGCCGCAAGGCGGACTTATTGTTAGGAATAATTTTGTGTTCTCGCCTCGGCAGATTATCCAAGACGGCCTTTGCCACGCCGGGATTCTCTTTGCAGAATATGCAAAGGAGTTCAACGAGAACCTGTCTAATCTCCAAAAAATGAGCTAGGTAATATCTCTAGCCCCCAAGCATTTGCCAAATGTATTCTTTTTTTTTTGACTTAATGTTTTTTATCACTGACCTTGCTTGTTTTTTGACTTAAGCGATGCGTCACTTTTTCATGTTTCGGCGAACTGCCGAAAATATCAACATGGAAGTTTTTAACAAACTTACCATCAAGAATAAGGAGTTGAAAACTCTCCTTAACATTCTTGAAGAGAAAGATTCGGAGTTGGCCTCCGTTCAGCATAAGCTGGAAGAATCAGCAGGTAAGTTGTTCATTCTTTCGCATTGTTGTTTCTGTGAAGATTTTTCTAAGTCAATTTTCGAGTTTTAATCTCTTCAATTTCCTTGCTTTTTAGCTTCTTTGGCGAAAGCCAAGCAAATAGCTGAAGATGACAGCAATGCCGAGGACCTCCGAAGGGAGAACATGGAACTTCACAAGATCAGCGTGAAGCTCCAAAAAGATCTGGAGGCCAGCCATCTGGCTATCGGTATTGCCGAGTCCAAGGCCTCCAGCCATGCCGAGAAGGACAAGGCCACCATACAGGACTTAGATAATGCCCTAAATCAACGCCTTGAAGAAGGTGTTGAAATGGATAGGATTCTCGGTAAGTTTATAACACTTTTACCGGACTTATTCATATATCTTTTGTCGGTATTTTTTATTTTTCCTCCTCTGTTTTTTCTAACTTTCCTTTGTTGGTTTAAACAGAGGGAAACCCCTTTCTTACCCATATTGATCGAATCCGGGCTTTCGGGAGAGTCTTTGCCGCGCTGAAGTCCGCGGGGATGTTACTTATCAATAAGTACATTCCGGACAAAGCAGGAGAACTCTCGTAAGTTAGCAAACTCCCGGAGGCGATCAAGGAGGTGGCGAACCGGAAGGAGTCCTGGTTTTGCTCCGCAGCTCGTGGTGGTGCACGCATGGCCCTTGGGCTCATGCGTATGCACTATACCACCGCCAAGTCTTGGCGCGTGGCGACCGGTATCCCTCAAGGATACACAGGCACTCAGCGGGTCAGCATCTTCGACTCTGTCAAAGTCCATGCTACAAAGATAGCGCAGATGGTGAACATCTCCACCTTCTACCCCGAGGAGGAAGTTCCGACAACTCCTGAGGATTCCAACAGCGAGGATGAGGACTCGAATCCCGAAAAGGCCGCTTGAATCCTGGGCAGATGTCAGGCCAAAAATAGAAGCATTACTATTCTCTCAAATGTAATATCATTGTAATGCTATCTATCATTTGTATAAACAAGTATCCCTCTTTTGCAGTAAAGTTTTAAGTCTTTGCAAGATTTGTCGGGTTTTAATTATTTTGCCTTCTAAGTTCTCTGGTTTACATGTTTTGACCGTCTTTAGTGTTGAAATTTCTCAATAGTACTTAATCTTCATGCCAAGTGACTGGGTTTAACCTATCAGTCGAAACTCGGAGACATGGATTGTACTAAGGCATTTTTTACTTACTAATTTCAGTGACCCAACACGTAAACAATCACATAATACTTAGGAAAAATTAAGGAATTTTGAAAATGTATGAAACTCAGGCACGCAGGCACAATTTGGGTTTCCTTAAGCCTCCTTAGGCTGAAAAACATTCAGTTTTATAACTCCGAGCACGCAGGCACAATTCGGGTTAACATTGAGTATTTTGAAAGATCATTGGGAAATAGATAAAGGCGGACTTATGCTTTGTACAAAAATAGACAGATAAAACAGTAATGCATGAATTCCGACAACTTTATTTCATGATCTCAAAGATGTTTATATAGAAATTGAACTAAGTGTAGAAGGGACGTAACTGCTGGATGCTCCAGGGTCTCTTTGTCTCTCCTAGTTTGACATCTATCTTTCTCTTTCTTTTGCGATTCGGACGTTTGGGATCATCTACCGTGTCTCGAATATCTACAAGATAATAAGATCCATTTTTCATAGCCTTGCTAATGACAAATGGTCCCTCCCAAACTGGGGCTAATTTGTGCTTCCTTTCCTGCAGCAATCTTAGCACTAGGTCACCTTCCTTGAAAGAACGATGCCTGGTTTTCCGACTATGGTATCGTCGTAATCCTTGCTGATAAATGGCGGATCGTTCAAGCACAAGATCTCGTTCTTCTTCTAAAAGATCGACGGCATCCTGTCGTGCGTTTTCCGCATCTGAGTCATCGTAATCCTACACTCTTGGGCTATCATGGAGCATGTCCGTTGGAAGCACTTCTTGCGCGCCATAAACCAGGAAAAACGGTGTTTGTCATGTTGATGTATTTGGCGTCTTTCGAATACTCCAAAGCACGGAAGGCAATTCTTCTACCCATGCTCCAGCTGCTCTGTGAAGAGGAGATTCGAGTCGTGGGCGTATTCCTTGAAGGATTGAGCTATTCATTCATTCAACCTGCCCATTGGATTGTGGGTGTGCCACAGATGCAAGATCTAGGCGTATTCCCGTTTGTCGGCAATATTTTGCCAACTCTCCAATAGAGAAATTTGTCCCGTTGTCAGTGATTATGCTGTGTGGAACGCCGTATCTCATGAGTACGTCAATGATGAAATTTCTTGCAGTTACACCATCAAGTTCTTTAATGGGTTTCGCCTCCACCCACTTGGTATACTTATCTACCGCAACGAGTAGATGTGTAAGTCCGCCTCTTGCAATTTTGAATGGTCCCATCATATCTAGCCCCCAGACCGCGAACGGCCATGTTATAGGGATAGTTTTGAGTGCTTGAGCTGGCATATTCGTCTGCTTGGCGTAATACTGGCATCTGGCACATGTGTTTACTATGTGTTCGGCATCTGTCTTGGCTGTGAGCCAGAAAAACCCTGCACGTAATGCTTTTTTGACTATGTTTTTTGATTGAGCATGATGTCCGCAATCTCCTGCGTGGATTTCTTGCAAAATTTCTCGGCCTTCTTCTGGCGAAATACATCGCTGAAAAATTCCGATAGTGTTGCGTTTATACATGCAACCATTAATTATCGTGTATCCTTTGCATCAGCGTTGTATCTGCCTTTGTAAGACCTCGTCTGCTCCATCCGGGAACTTCTGATCAACTAAGAAGTTTAAGTATGGAATTGTCCAATCCGGGTTAACGAGCAAAACTTCAATTGACTCGGAAACGAGAGGATAATCAACATCTCCACCTTTGATCGATGGTTCGTGCAAGTGTTGGACAAACACACCAGGTGGTAGGGTTTTCACTCTTTCCGATCCCATGCGGGATAATGCATTCGCGCTCCAATTTTCTTCCCTTTTGATATGAAGTAGTTCAAATCCCAGGAAGCAAATGGCAAACTCGTCCATAGTTCTCCGATATTCGGCCATAATGGGGATTTTGGCGTCCCATGTTCGGTTTAGCTGATGTTGTACCAAATCCGAGTCACCATAACAGAGTATGTGTTTGACGCCTATTTCTTTTGCAATATGCAAGCCATGAAGCGGAGCTTCGTATTCTGCCACATTGTTGCTGGCGTTGAAGTGTATTTGTAATACATACTCCATAATGTCACTTTTTTGGAGATTTAAGCACTACACCATATCCGGCGCCTTCCTTCATCTTGGATCCGTCAAAATGCATGATCCAGTATTCCGACTCCGGCATTGGTGTGCTCTCCATTGCTTCTGTCCAATCAGCGACAAAATCTGCCAACACCTGGGATTTAATTGCCGTCCGGGGTTGGTACTTAATGTCGTACGCAGCTAGCTCGATGCCCCCATTTAGCAACTCGGCCTGTTGCGTCCACATTGTTGATAATATCCCCTAGTGGTGCTTTGCTTACCACTGTTATGGAATGTCCTTGGAAATAATTGCGGAGTTTTTGAGATGCGAAAAAACGCCATATGCCAGCTTTTGATAATGTGGGTACCTTTGCTTTGACTTGGAGAATACTTCGCTAACATAGTACACTGGATGTTGATCTGGTATACTTTGTTCATCTTTCCGCCTTTGCACAATTATCACAACGCTGATAACCCTGTTTATCGCTGTAAGATACAATAACATGGGCTCTTCGTATTTTGGGGATGCCAAAATCGGAGCTTTTATCAAGGTTTCTTTCAGCTGGGTTAATGCTTTGTCCGCCTCTTCTGTCCATTCAAATTTGTCGGATTTCTTCAATAATTTGTATAATGGCAGAGCTTTGTCTCCTAGCCGGCTTATAAACCTGCTGACTGTGGCTGCAGAACCCGTCAATATTTGTACATCTTTTAAGCACGTAGGCTTTGTGATGTTAAAGATTGCCTTGATCTTTTCCGGGTTTACTTCTATTCCTCTGTGAGAAACGATAAACCCCAGAAGTTTTCCTGAGGGAACCCCAAATACGCACTTTAATGGATTCAACTTTATTTTGTAATTGCGCAAATTTTCGAAAGTTTCTCGTAGATCTTCAAGGAGTGTATCCTTTTCCTTGGAAACTACGACAATGTCGTCCATGTAAACATGGACATTTTTGCCGATTTGACTATGAAAACAACGTTGCATGCAACGCTGGTAAGTAGCACCCGCGTTCTTCAGGCCAAAAGGCATGAATATGTAATAGCATGTTCCATACGGGGTTATGAAGGAAGTTTTGATTTGATCTTCCTCGTTCATACGTATTTGATGGTACCCGGAATTAGCATCCAAAAATCATAAAAGCTCAGAGCCAGCAGTGGCATCGATTATTTGATCGATTCGCGGTAACGCGAACCTATCTTTTGGACACAATTTGTTCAAGCCGGTGTAATCTATACATATCCTAAGAACAATACTATCTTTCTTCGGGACTAATACTGGGTTCGCAGACCAGTCAGTATGTATGACTTCCCGGATAAAATCAGCTGCTAAAAGCCGGATAATTTCCTTGCCTATAGCCTTCCGTCTTTTTCCATCAAAACAACAGAGACATTGTTTGACGGGTTTTGAACCTGGAATCACTTTCAATTGATGCTCAGAAAGTTCCCTGGGTACTCCCGGCATGTCCACAAGACACCAGGCAAAAATATCCCAGTTCTCACGGAGGAACTTGATTAGCGCGTCTTCCTATTTGTCGGTCATCCTGGTTCCCACTACGACAAATTTTGCCGAACCTTTGGGATTTAGGATAACCTGTCTTGTGTTTTCCGATGCCTTGAAGTTATCTGCCGGTTTCCGACTTTCTTTTCCTGACAGCATTTCCATTGGCAAAACTTCTTTAGCTAGTTCTTTCAATTCCTCCCTTGCGATGACTTGCTCGGCGCAAAGGGCGTTTCCTTTCTCCAGCTCGTTCGCAAATTTGTAATCTCCAGCTATGGTAATTACTCCGCCTTTCAGCCCTAGCATCTTCAGCTTGTTATAGATATAACATGATCTTGCCATGAACTTGGCGAAAGATGGACGTCCAAGTATTGCATGGTATACACTTTCGAACGACACCACCTCGAATGATATTTTTTCCTGGCGGAAATGTTCTCTACTTCCGAAGGTTACATCTAGGGATATTTCTCCTAGGGATTGTGCTTGCCTGCCAGGAACAATACCATGAAATCGTACATTGCTGTACCTGAGCCGAGTCTCGAAAAGATGTAGCTGTTTCAATGTACTCAGGTACATGATGTTAATACTAGATCCTCCATCCACCATCACTCTTTTGAGCCTAGTGTTTTGAACAATAATACTTACGACCAAAGGATGTGTGCCGGATTCTGGGATGTTTACGGGATGATCTGACTGATCCCAGGTAATCGGCATATTGTAATACTTCAAGTACTTTGGCGTTGGTGGAATAGCCACGTGAATTTCTCGAAGTTTCATTTTTGCCTCCTTTGCTGAGGGAGTTGCCAGGAAAACTAGGTTGCATTCTCCATCAACTCTCGGGAATTTTGGCTCGCCTTTTCGCTGTTGTTCTTGGATTTTTTCACCAGTGTCCGATTCACTGTCTTCTCAGCTTCTGGCTTTTGCTTGTTGAATTTCCTCTTGGAATTCTTTTCTTTATTCCCGGATCCTGCAGTGCCCTTCATATGATTGTTGAGGCGACACCGCGCATTTCTATGGGTAGGTTTCCCAAATTGCGAATGGTGGATACCGTTTTCTGACTTTATCTTTTCCCACTCTTCCTTAGAGTAGGAGATAGGTTATGTGCTTCTTTCTTTCCATTTGCCACCAGTATCCTTTCCAAAGGTTAAATTTACTTCTTTGGGTTTTGTATGTGCTTCTGGAGTAGCCTTCTTTTCAGAACGAGGCGTCTTTTTGGCCTGAACCAAAGCATCTATATTTCCACCTCTCTCTCTGATGTCATCTTCGTCCGCTGCGTGCTCATTGGCGGTGGTAAGCATAGATCCGAGATCTTTGTGCTCCTTTGAACCAACCATGAATGGTACGAGGCCGAGTTTTAATCCATTGATGAAATCATGCATTGCTTGTACATCACTTACTCCAGAGCAACTATTTTTCATTGTTGTCCATCTTAATATAAAGTCGACATACGACTCGTCTTCAAACTGGACGTGGCGATTTAGCTGGTTGATGCTCTTAGGGCGTTTGTACGTACCCCGAAAGTGCTGAGCGAATACTCTAGCCATATCATCCTAGCTATCCACTGTTCTTGATGGAAGCCCATTGATTTAATCTCTGGCTCCATCCAGCAACATTAGAGGGAGAAACTTCACTGCTTCCAGGTTTGTCCCTTTGTTGATCTGAACGGCAGTATAGTAATCTGAGAGGCATGTATCCGGGTTTGTACTTCCGGTATACTTTTGGTAAGTTGGACCAACTTTGGCAAAGCCAGAATGTAGGGTTATTCTTCGGATCCTGTCAGTGAAACACTTAGGTCCAAAGTATAGATCATCTTTTTCCGTCTTATCGACGTGTCCAAAGTATAGAGGGGGATCTGCTTCTTTCTGGCCCATTGTTGCGCAAATGCGCTCTTCCGGGATTATCCCTATTTCGTCCATTATCGTGTCCTTTGGAATAAGGCGGAGTTCTACTCCTTGGCCTTTCTTTGTTCCTAGGAGGAGTACGGGGTCTCTCACGCCTGTGAGGATTTTCATATCTTCCGGCTTTTTCAGCTGGGCGTCTCGGAGGCGGCATCATTTTTTCGTCTTTTCGGTTTTGTTCCTCCTGATCCTTGTGGTCACTGGGTTTATTTCCGCCTTTCGGCATATAGGATCCCGTTCTGGACGCTTCATTCCGATTGTCCGGGATTTTCTTGTCCTTCTTAGGATCTCCCTTCTTTTCCTTAGAATCGCCTGCATCTCCAGGTTCGCCAGGTCCAGGTGCTCTAGCGGCACAAGTGGCAGTTTTGCCTAGGGCCGAGTCGTCGTGCAACTCCCCTGATCTTGATTTTCATTGCTGTTGCTGTTGCAGTGCTTTTCCCAGGAAAGCATACACTCTCTGAAGCTTTTCGTCTTTGGAGTACAAATCGTCATTAAGGATGGCGAACGCGGCTTCCGCGTTTTCAGCCGCGGTTTTGTAGATTCGTTCGCCCTTGGCGTTTACGCCGTCAACCTGTCTTTGCCAAGAAGGGGTTTGCAACTGTTCTTTTGCTGGCATCACATCCAGCCTTGCGATTTCGGGTAATCTCGTAGGTTTTATCCCGGACATATTCCGTCTTTCGAATTCTTCAATTTCCTCCTGCTTTGCTTTTACAGTAGCTTGGGATTTGAGGAGGTTTTCTTGAGATCAGAATAGTTGTCGCTGCTGCCGCATAATGGCTTGCCTTCTGGCTTCCAGCACTTCCGGTTGCTCGTACGGTCCTACCGGGGTTTTGATCAGATCGATCTCGTCCTGTTCCGACATTTGGGGAACAAGGATTTCTTTCTTTTTCTTCTCCATAGGTGCGACTCCGCTTGCTACTCCTGCTTCCAGGTTTTGGTTAGCATTATCTGCCAATTTTTTCTTCTGGAGTTTGTACTGGAGTTTCTTGGCAATCTTCTTTTTCTTCTTGGAAGAGGGAGGTTTTTTTTCAGGTTCTTCTTCTGTAAATTCCTGGACATCAGGATATATGGGGCTGGTTTCGCCGTCCTCTCTTTCCTCATCTGGTGGAGGTGTTCTGGGGTCTTCATCTTCCCCGGCATTCGAGTTTTCAGTCGGTTTTGCCATAAGTACTTCATGGAAGCTCTCCTGCATATATTTAACCTTTCTTTCGAAACCGTCTTCACCTTCATCTTCTGAATCTATGTCTTCAGATCCAGGTTCCGACTCCAATCTTGTCTCTATGGCAGCTAGTACGGAGTCGGCTTCCGAGTTCACTGTTTCATTGACGGGTGTCAGATCTTCCACTTGTTCTGTGGGATTGTTGTTTTCTGCTTCTTCCACGAGATTGCTTACTTCCGTGTTTTCAGCGACTTCGGACCGCACCATGCCAATGAAGTGAGATCTGATTGCAGGCATCTCCGAAGAGCAGCAAATTCAGGGTTTCGGCGATCTGAGCAGAATCCGGTATCATGGTTTTCTTCCACTGGGTATAGGGCGGGTGGGGTAAATTTGCTTCCACCACAGAATCCCATTGCTTCTGCAGTTAATCCGATAAAGATGTTTGCAGATCCAATCGGTAAAACGCAGGCACTTACCAGATGATTCCGTGCTGGCATGTACGATCCGTTGTCGAGGAAGCGTCCGACGTCGTTGTCGAATTCCAAGCTTCCGCCAGTCATGGTACTGCCGATTTCGCCGAGTATCCCCGATCGAAACATAACGCCTGACGTCGCTGGCCCCACGGTGGGCGCCAACTGTCGAGACATCGTAGTAGAGTTCATAGACGGGGGTGCCATGAGTCTACGGGTAGAGACGTGGGGGGACGTGGTAGTACGACAACCAGGAACACCAAATTTACCCAGGTTTGGTACGGCGCAACTAGGCGACGTTCCTACTCCTGCAATCTCACTAAATCAGGGCTGAAGCCTGAAGTATACAAAGTACAATGTGAGTAGGGTTTCGCTAACTCGGCGAGGATCAACTTCTCGGTGAGTTGGCTTCTAGCTAATTGTCTCTGTTTCGTCTCTCCCGTACGGCTTTATATAGATAGACGGGTTAGGTCTTACAAAAAGGAAACCTAAAAGACTACGGAAATTATCTAACTTGGAAAGTAAGGAATCCGTCTTCTCCTCCAAGCCGGACCACTTTGGGCCGTGGTCCGGGTTCTTCTAGAATCCGGCTACCTGCGCATCAGCTTACTGGGCCGCCTAATGGACTGTGGTCCATTACCAAAAGGTCACCCTGGTAATCCGGCTCTTTAGGAAAATGCCGGACATACCCCTAATCAGTATATATCCGACAATGGACCTGCCCAAAGTGACCGAGCTCTCATATTCTCTAATCTTTCCCTCGTATTTTTAAGTTGCCTCTGTACATTCCCAAACTCAGTGTTACTCCATGTTTGTAGCCTCTTTCTAATTCCCCCTAGAGCATCAGAAACTTCAGCTAAGTCTCCCAAGACGGGAGTCCAAGCCAACTCAACAACTGCATTATAATTGTCGTACATAACCCAGGCATCTTCAAACCGAAAGGGCCTAGGGCCTCCCTATTTATCTTCCAAAGAGAATGCTTCAACCGAAACCAATAGGTCACAATGATATGACATTGTAGTCTGGATATGAGCAACCTTTGAATTTCCGAAAACATCCAGGAAGAGGTCATCACCATGACCGTGATCAAGTCTAACCTTTATATTTCTTGAACCATGTTGTTGATTGTCCCAAGTGAATGGTAAACCCGAATAGCCCATATCAGTAAAGCGACAAATATCAACTACATCTCTAAAACCTTCCATCATCCACTCCTGTCTCAGATTACCACCAAATTGTTCCCTCTCATGTAGAACTTCATAAAAATCTCCCGCACACATCCACGGGCTATCATATTCACTTCTCAAAAATTCCAGCAATTCCCATCTCCTATTCCTCCTAGCCACTCCACCTCTCCTAAGCAAACCTTCTGGATTAGAGCATCAATGTGAGACTTGCCGAAAGATTTTAGGCCCACCACTGAATCATTGTTCCAGAAGAGAGCCAGACCTCCGCTCAAACCTTCACACTTGACCGAAAACGCATGCTGAAAACCGAAACAAAATCTCAAAGCTTTTGCTCTCGTCTCAGACAGTTTAGTTTCCGAGAGAAAAACCAAACTGGGCGGTACAGCTTAATCAAGCTGCTAACTTATTGAAATGTCTCGAGCCGCCCGCAGCCCTGACTGTTCAAACTGAGGATATTCATTGCCCGATGGTCTCCCTCAGAGACAGCCACCGATCTGCTATCACTTGATACTGAAGTACTATCATCACCACTTTTCTTTTTCCTTTTTTGAATTCCTCGATGGTATGTATTGTTGTGGTAAGGGAGGAGTCAACACGTTACCCTGGGCGATGCCGTATCACTCACCTCATTTTCCTCCTCATGCATGTCGGCTGAGCTTTGTTTTCGAGCATAGGGGTGGCTCTCCCTACCCCTACCACGACCACCCATCCTCCCTGTAAGACCCGCTCTAAAACTGATTTGACCACTTTGAGCTCTCCTTTTCGCAAACAGCCACGTCCACATTGTATTGTTGCCTGGTCATGTACGCCGTCACCACATTCTTCCATGTCATGGATCATCATGCCACAGACATCACAGAAGTGACCTATTTTCTCATATTTCACGTAGATCAGCTCCCTTTTTCCTCCCACGTTCAGTTGAACAAAACAGATTAATGGCGATCTTACATCAGTGCTGGCCCTAACCCGACATAGTCGCCTTCAAAATGCTGAGTGGGTTTCATCTCTACGCTCTGCACTTTACCTATCCTCCTTGACAATTCATCCACAACCCTCTTCACTCGATATAGTTTGGGAATTGCATGAATCTGTGTCCATATGTTCGTGCGATCTAGCTTGACCTCCTTCGGATTGCATAAGCCATCGTATTCCGTGATCATCACCACCGATTCTTAAACAACCACGGTCCCTGATTCATCACCTTATTCCAGTCCCCGAGGCAAAAGAATTTGAAAGTGAACAGATTATCATCCACTTCTCGCATCTCTGGGTCATGAGCTAAAGCCCATATTGCTCTTAGCGTATCAAAGACAGTTGTCGCTGAAATGAAACTGCGAGCCATCTAGATTGCTTTTGGAGTTCCTTCAAATCTTCCACGCCGATGAAGACATCGTCCAGTTTGCCTTCCCTAAGCTCGAGGTTTTGTATAGCTCTTGCAAGAGCGTCGTCGCCTCCACTCTTCTTCACGCCGCTCCCCTCCCCGACGGAAGCCATCAGAGCCGAGATTAAGCCGGCGCAGCCGCGAGATCTAGGAACCCAAACCCTAACTTGGCTTCGAGAGAACAAAATAGGACCGAGAAGGATAAAACCTTGTCAATCTCTCCTCGTAGGAGTCCAGTCCAGTCTCAGACTTGAGCTAGACGAAGTAGATCTCACCCGGAGACAGAATCGCCGGGGGAGCCAAAACCCTAGAGCCCTAGGTAATTTTTTTCTTACGCATCCATTGACTAGAGGACGAGAAAAAAGCACACTAGCCTTATGCACTAGCAGATGCATGCATGTCGTCTTGTGTACGTGTGTGTCGTCCTCCACACAGAATCATCCTCATACATGCCTGCCTCAACTTGACGTACTGTGGCCAAGATCGACTCGCTCCCATTGTACAAGCACCTCCGTGTCATCGAGCCGTAGGAACACACCGAGCAATCTGCACTTTGTCGAAGCGAACAACATCGAGCCAAACATTGACATCTAGTTGTACGACTACATCAAGATCTTCGTCGCCGAGTTCACGTCACCAACACAGTCATTGCCAAGGTCTACATCTACGTGGTATTTTGCCGCCATCGCCGAACAAAAATCCGTCGCCGCCATACAAAAACCCGCCGCCGCCGCAGATCCCTGCCGCCGCCGCACAAGAAAACCCGCCGCCTCTGCAGATCTGTGCCGCCGTCACACTATGACCAAGATTCCTGCCTCCATCGCATAAAACCTAAGATACTACATCCAAACACCGCGCAAATTTTTAGCGCCTCCGGCAATATCGGGTACAACAACCACGACTACGACAACATCAACCATGGCTACACCACAATCGGCTACCTTGACATCAATATAGAAGAATACCCCACGCGTTGTTGCGGGGATCGTTTTAGGAACTACAGTACATTGTTAAGTTTATAAGAGATGTGATACAATTGATCATAGTATATATTTTTTAAATTATTAATATGAATAATTGGATGGTTTAAGAAATAGATGATGTGTAGTTTGCATGTAGTAATTCATAAATATTAGTGGAGATGACATGGACAATTGATTGGCTAGCAGGATGGATGATGTGAATAGCTTGCATGTTGAGATAGAAAAATAATTAATGCATGTTAGTGGGGTTTTGCTTTATAAGAAGTATAGATAGATAGATAGATATGCGCTACGTCTACAGAAGCACATCGGCAACAACTCTAGTTAGCAGCATTGTTCAAAATATCATCTGATATGCCGATTTATCGCTTATCGCATAGTGACCGATAAGATAAATGAATATCGGTGGAGTTTATCATTCGGGTCATTTTATCGTCTTACAAGCGATTTATCGGTCGATATGCCGATAAATTGGCCGATATATCGATTTTACATCACTGGAACATGTGATTAATGACATCCATCATAGAATTTTTAGTATTATTGAATACAATATATCCATACATCATAATTTAGAGATTTTAGTTCCGATATGATATATTTTTATAACATATTTTAGATGTTCAAGTGCTACAATTTTGGATTTACAAGAAAAATTGCCGATAAATAGTCGACCGATAAAATTGATTTATCGGCCGATAAACCGATATATCTCTTATCATGGGCCGACCGATAAGTTAACGATAAGAGATATCCTGAACATTGGTTAGCAGCGTCCGCGTCATCACTTGTCCCCGACACTCCCCATGTGACTACGGGAGGGAAGAAGGGAGAGACCATCAAAGATGCAATTGACGATGATGGAGGGAGGAGGCGAAGAAAGTGCAAGACCTTAAATACAGTCGCAAGCGTTCGCTTGACTCCCTGTACGACTGAGAGGGCATGTTAGAGTATAAATATGTGTACGAGTTAGATTAGGACTCCTAGAGCTACTTGTAGTCCAAGTCTCTCTCTCCTTTGGACATCTTTATATACTCCCACACGAGGGACAAATAACACAACAAAATTTAGGGTTCTGATATTTTCCACATCGGTGACATTAGATTTCAAAGAAGAAAAAAAAGCTAAAACTCTACGACCCCAAGCTTGTTATATTTCAAATGATGATTGGCCGGGTTTGCTTACATCCATACCACCGTCTCCCAATTTTAACTAGCTTCCCTACTTTGTTGCTCCCTAGGCGTGTACTCAAGAATGACGACGATCCTCGATGCCTTTGCATCCAACATGGTCAACATGTTAATTTTAGGTGCAATTGACCCAGAAAACCCTTTTTGTTGCTGTTTTGGAAAATAAAAAAAGTTTAGAAGTTAAAAAAAATGAAAATAAATTTGGATGTTAACTATGCTCTATATTGTAAGCACGAATGACTACCACGTAAAATTTCTTTATTTATGAACTACACAAAAATGACAAAACCTGAACATTCAAAATGTATATTGTTCACTATATTCAAATCTGTATATTTGTCTTTTTTGTCTAGGTTAAATTATAAATTATTTTGAATTAGAATTTTACACGTTTGTGGAAAACACCACTGAGAACAACCATGATTGTTTTTAGATTAAAAAAAAAAACTTTAAATTGAACTAGCAAAATGCTCGTGCGTTGCTACGAGATGATTTTCATCAAATAATTTTACCACACAAAGAATTTCAATACTAAAAATCAGTATTTTTGGACGACGTGAAGCATTCTTGACCGGAACAGTGTTATTCAAGAATTAGAGTTGTTTGTCAGATCGTGTTAGTGTTTAAGTTCTTTCTTGACATTTATTGTCCCAATGTTACGAAATGGCATTCTTTCTTAGCACCAGTTCTTCTTGTAGCATTTTCCTCGTGTGCTTAGATAAAGAACACCTGGGCCACTTTCTAGATGTGTGGGCATTCGGTGTAAGACTGATTTGGTTATTCGGTGTTCTACAAATTTTAATTTTCAAAAAATGTTGAACTGAGCGGTTCCTTTGAAAGTCGAGAACAAAAAAGTCCCCTTCAAAGTCCGGTAGCTATTCGAGGCGGCCACCACATCAGTCTTGGGGGACGGGAGTAACACGTTCTTTTGGTTGGATAGATGGCTCCCTGAGGGGAGGATAAGAGACCTTGCTCCACACCTTTTCTCCAAGGTCTCTAAACAGGCAAAGCGATCCTTGATGGTCCGAGAGGGTATCTTAGGTGGTTGGCTACGAGGTATCTCCCATGACCTCGGGGTACTGGCACTCGGTGAGCTTTTAGCCTTGTCTGAGCGCATTGCCACAGTGGACCTCGTGGAAGGATCGGCGGACTCATTATGGTGGAACTGGGAGAGCGACCACTCCTATTCGGCACGGTCGGCATATCGGGGGCTATTTGCTGGCACCACTAGTTTTGGAGGTACGCAACAAATCTGGAGATCTTGTGCACCCGCCAAGTGCAATTTTTCCTTCGGCTGGCTCTGCATAACCGCTGCTGGACGGCGGACCGCCTAGAGAGGCGGGGACTACCGAGGGCTGCAGCTTGCCCTTTCTGCGACCAGCACGTAGAAGATATTGACCACCTCCTTTTGGGTTGTGTGTTGTCGCGGGAAGTGCGGACTGTTTTCCTCCGACATTGGAACCTTGAGGGCTGGATTCCCAACCTCGGTGATCGCTTGGCATATTGGCTACCGGCCAAATCAGGGAAGGGTTCTGGGCACGAGATCTGGACGGCTATTGAGCTCATCCTGGGGTGCATGTGGAATCATCGGAACGGAATTGTCTTTGAAGACCAACGATCAGATGCGGCGGCCGTGATACAGAATATCGTGGTGGAGGCCAGCCGGTGGAGGGCGGCGAGATTGTTTAGGAAAGACTTAGCACAGGTGGAGCAGTGGAGGGTTGGCGAGTAGTCCACTTTTCTGAGTCGTGGGTGTGCGTTCTCGACATCTGTGTCGACCGTGTTGTAAAACTTGGCCTCTTGGCCCTTTTTCTATGAAAACGATACGTCTATTCATGACGTATCCTTAAAAAAAAGTCCCCACAACTAATCAATGAACAGTGAAATCACATCAACAAAGAAAATTTGAAGTAAATAATTCACCACCTCCGTTGTTCTCCATTAATAACAAAAGAAAATTAATATTGAATATGCAATTTTGACTGCCAGCAAGATCAGAGAATCATAATAGAAGAATCCGGTTAGTGTATTTATATTGTGGACACTACATGATTTACGAAGCACACACATGAATCGACAAACTTTCCGGCGAATGCAACCGTCCCAAACAATATATTGGAATGATGTTTCAAATGTGCGCTATCCCCTACTTCCTCACATTCACCCTCTTCAGCATCATGCTCCATTTTTTTCCCTACAGAAAACCAACACAATAATCAACATCCCAAAATAATAGTGGGAGAAGATGTGACTAAATTTTGAGAAATCAGATGAAATGAACTGGATTTAACAGAAATTCTGTGTACGCGTCATCCACCCATCTGCTCATTCTCACGCCGCCAAGTACCACCTTCACAATTTTTTTGATTTTTGATTGTGTTGAGATATAAGTAAATTAATCTATTAGTGCTTGCACTTTAACTGTGAGAGATATAACAAGTGTGGCCAAACATCTATATTCTATCGTGCTTGTCAGCGTATCCTCTCATGCAAACCATAGAAGTCACAAAAAAAATTGTATTCCAACGATAAATGTATATTAGACGCGAATAAGTAAATTCATAAGGTGAGGTAGAAAAAAGCAAGAGGACGACTCCAAGAGTCAGAACGAGTTTGAATAAGTTCTTGGAGGCGTATCCATCCAATTATACGCCATACTAATTCTTCAGAGATAAAATTAGATCTCATCCAAGTTAACTTTCAGATCGGAGAACACAATATGAAGTCTATCCGACCACAAACTGAAGTACAAAAGGTGAACAATCTGAGAATCAGGATGACTCCAACAGGTGGCCTAATCATCTCTACATACCTCAAATACCATACACTCTAGCTGGCTCCTTCCTTTTTCTATGAAAGCTAATATTGCTATGTCCAGCTACTGAAAATAATATTGAGCAAACTTGCATTAACACCCTTGTTGCAGTAATTCCGTACAGATAAGCATATGCAGCTCGAACTACACACAAAGATATGACAACATTATTTACTTTTTGTCTGGCCAGAATGAATCTACCATTTCAGAAAAAAAATCTTCATGGGAGAACATACACTCCCATATGCTGCAGAGGAGAACATATACCTACATATATATTTTGTCCCGAAAGAATTAATCTACCCACAACATGATGGCTTTGAACTTTGAAGTTAGGACATCACTCGCAGCGAGCATGGGGAATCCGGCGAGTGTTGGGTGGAAGCGGTTTATGCCGATGAGTTGAAGCAAGTGGGTGCGCGACATACTCCTTTGCATCGGGCCTTTCTTTTGTGATA
This sequence comes from Alopecurus myosuroides, assembly GCA_028641055.1. Lineage (NCBI taxonomy): Eukaryota > Viridiplantae > Streptophyta > Magnoliopsida > Poales > Poaceae > Alopecurus > Alopecurus myosuroides. The sequence continues at coordinate 139,547,406 of CM054061.1, read as the reverse complement.
AGGCGCTGCTGCTGCTTTTCGTCAGCCACGCAAGGGCATGGCCGAGGGAAAGGTGGCGCCTGTCGGAGGAGGCGGGAGCCAGTGCGAGGTGGCCGCAAATTGGATCTGGTGGCCGTGGGGAATGGTGTGCGTCTTCCACCACCACGTTTTCCGTGACCCCGTTCAAGAAAGAGCGGTGGGACGAAAGCGCAGGGGAAGTCGTGGGTGGGAGGAGATGTCGAAGGGGGAGGATATAGACGGCTTCTTCCGGTTCCCGGTCACCGGCGCTAGAGGAGACGCGCAAGGGGGTGGTGTACGGGTTTGAGGAGGGTCGATGGCCCGACCGCAGGTCTGCGTCCGGTGACGAGGAGTTCGATGCGGTGACAAGGGCGTACGAAGCCATTGAGTGAAGTTGGTCTTGTGCGCGGGACCTCGCCGATTGCGAGGGAGCCAAGGCGCACATGGGTGCTTGGGGGTGGCGGCGGCGTCCTTTTCGGTGGGAGCGGAGAGAGAGCGTGTAAGTACCAAGAGTGGGCGTGAGGGGTTGAAGGAACCAAATTCGTTTTTTAGTTAGGGGAGATTAGTGGAGAGGGGAGAAAAGACAGGAGGAGAGAAGAGAAGATAAGCCTACATGCATCTAACAAATCTAAGAAACTTGACAAGATAAGGTTGCATGCAACGTTAGATTTGGCAACAAAAAATAGTATGGTGGCATCTGATGCGTAATTATGTTGAAGTGTGACACCACCGCCACAGTAACCTTAATAGTAAAGACTTTTTTTTTTCAAACAGAGAGATCTGTCCCGGAGTACGGTATCTCCACTCTAATTGACCTCACAACAATAGTCGAAGATTTGGACAATGAATAGGAGATGGTCAATGCCACTCCATTATTTCAGGTAATGTGGTAGACTTGTGTTTTCTGATCCGCATATCTTTAAGTAGTATCATGCATATATATTACAAATTTTCAGCTAGTGTTGTTTGGTCTAAATGCTTAACTCCCGGTTTGGGAGCTTCCCATTCACCTAACATGGCCCTCCGGTTAGCGACCGCGCGCTCACAACCAGTTGCCAAGAGCCGCTCACAGGGAAGGTAGGCAAACAAGCGGACCCGTGGTGGGGTAAGCTTAAGTCATCAGCATCACGACTTACTCTCACTAGCGCCTGCCTCTCTAGTCTCCCGCTGCATGCTATGGGGGTGTGTATGCTGGAGGATGGTGTACATCGAACCATGAACAAACACCGTTCCTATTTCTGCTTGGGGGGCCAACTCTTCCAGGAAGAAATATCACTGGGTGTGATGGGATGCGCTCTATAAGCCGAAGGACATAGGTGGCATCGGCATCATGGACACTAAGATCATGAACATTTGCCTAATGCTAAAGTGGGTTTGGAAGATTTACGCCGGAGATATGGGTCTATGGGTGGTGATCATTAGGAGCAAGTATTTAAAGGACAAAGACTTGTTAGTTGACGCCCACGGGCCAGGATCCTAATTCCGGAACGCTATCCCGCGTCTTAAACCATTGTTTCTCTTGGGAGCTAAGCACGAGATTTGCAATGGCTCCCCCATGGTTTTGTGGCTAGATTGGTGGATTGGCCCGAGCCCCCTGAAGTCCAGATTCCCTCGCCTTTTCGCCCTCGTCTTCCATCCTGGGATCTCTGTTGTCCGAGCGCTTTGGGATGATCAGTGGCACATCCCACTCCGCCGCTCGCTTAGCGTTGCAGAGCGGGTGGATGGAACAACCTCATGCTAGAATTGGTGGGGATTCGGCTCTCCCTAGAGCCCGATCATATTTCCTGGACTTTAGAACCCTCGGGGCGGTTCTCTGTGCGATCTCTACAACCGGGCCCTTTGCCTGGGTACGTTGCGCAAGCACTTCGCGGAGGTATGGAAGATACAAACCTTGCACATAATCATAGGCAAAAATAGTTGTTAGCCTAATCATATGCATGCATGAACCCAAAAATCATTAAATATAGATACATCTATAAAAAACAACGCATTGGCATGGTTGTCTCTTAAATTATCAATGACTCTACGGCAACATGCTAAGAGACGATGCACTAGCACAATCCTAAGAGCTCATTTAGGCTGGTGCCAGTGCATCACCGCTTATCACGGGCTATAGCCCCGTCACGTCAGTTTTTCCTCTCACTCTCACCCCACTCTCACGTCACTCTCACCCCACGGTGCCAGTGCACGGGCTGTAGCCTCGCTCTAGCCTCCCTCTCGCCCCACGGTGCCAACGCACTCTCGCCCCGCTCTCGCCCGCCTATCGCCACCTATCGCCTACAGCGCGGGCGGTAGCGCCATCGCCCGCGTCTACCTTCCCACCCCACTCCCGCCCCTCTCTCGCCCGGGCCTGGGCGATATCGCCGGCCCTATCACCGCACTAGCACCAGCCTTATATTTTTTTTTGAATTTTCAATATATAGATAACAGCGAGCAAGCCGCCTCGTTAAAAACCTTCCAGTCCCCTCGGGTACCCTGGTAAGGAAAAGAGTGCGAAAAAACTTGCCGCCAAAAGAGTTACACAATCGTTACATCATCCGTTAACGTCTGTATGATACTACTAGGAGGTTTATCTAGCCAAGTACAGGAATTCTTAACAATAGAGCACTCCCTAGCCAAGTTATGTGCTACTGTATTGCATTCTCTCTTACAATGCTTGAAATCGACATAGCCAATCTGCCCCGCGAGAGTGAAACATTCAGCATATACCGCAGTTGACTCATTCCATATTGGTTCTTGGCCTAAACAGAATTGTATTACCTCCGAAGAATCCGATTCAGCTTCAATGGAGTGGCATCCAATATTAACTGCTAGTTGTAGCCCAACTTTCATCGCAATAGCCTCAGACATGGATGCCGAAGCGGAGTGCGGAATATAGGAAGTGCTAGCCGCCACAAAACCACCTAAATTATCTCTGATTATTGCCCCAGCCGCACCACACATTTGAATATCGTCGAAAGATGCATCGACATTAAGCTTTAGGCAATTTGATCTAGGTTTTGTCCACGTCACCTTTTGTACCTCTGATTGTCTCTTGGATGAAGCTGCTGCATTCGCAACAATTGCTCGTATGGAAGTGACACATCTTACCGTATGGGGTACAGGTTCGGAGTGTGCAATCGTTCTTCTCAACCACCAAACATACCACGTCGTTGTTGCAACCGTTTCAGGTAGAAGGATCGAGGGATTACCATCCTGGTTACCTCTGATCCGAAGCAGTACTGCCAGGAGGTCTGTACCTGAGTGGCCAGCTGCGTTGTCAAGAAGATTGCTCTGTATCCCCAAAGCCTGCCACAAACTCCTGGCTTTACTGCAACCGAATAGCATATGGAAAGAATCCTCGGTTTGTGTCAGGCAGACAGGGCATTTATCATCATCAGTGATATGTCTGTTGCGAAGAATAGATTTGATAGGAATAATACCATGCAAGCAACGCCAGCAAAAAATCTTGATTTTAGCCGGGATGTTCAACTTCCAGAGAACCTTCCAAACAGGATTATTCAGATCGGTTCCTTGGACCAGAGATCTACAGGTGTTTCCATTGAATTGGTGCCTCCACTCCAAGTGGTAGGCAGACCGGACAGAAAAAACTCCAGTCCTACTTCCATGCCATGATATAAAATCATCAAAACCATTTGAATATAGGGGTATCTCAAGGATTCTTTGAACATCAATAGGGTGGAAATTTGTCCGAATAAGATCAACATCCCAAGAATCATCAATTGGGTTTATCAGATCACTAACCTTCGAGAGAATGGACATACCTCTTGGAGATGATATTTTTCGGTCTGGACTACCAGGTATCCAGGGACCTCTCCAGATATTAATATCTTCACCGTTGCCAACCCTCCATATATACCCCCTCTTGAATGTTTGAATGCCCTTCACTATACTCTGCCATATAAAAGAAGAACCTGATTTTGCTCCAGCTTGTAAAATGTTCCCAGTTGGGTAATATTTAGCCCTAAGAACTTGGGCACAAAGGGAATTAGGCTCTGAAATTAATCTCCATACGTGTTTTGCCAGTAAAGCAAGGTTAAAAGAGTGAAGGTCCCGAAAGCCCATCCCACCATCTCTCTTTGGGAAGCATAGCTTCCACCACGCATACCAGTGGATTTTTTTCCCACTATCATCATCTCCCCACCAGAATTGAGCAATGATATCTGTTATCTTTTTACAGATACTTTTAGGGATATAAAAACAGACATTGCATAAACGGGGATTGATTGAGCCACATCCTTAAGCAAGATTTCTTTCCCACCAATTGACAATTGTTTCTCTTTCCATCCTCTAATTCTTTGCATGACCCTTTCAATAAAATGCTGAAAACAGTCACTTCTATCAGCTCCAACAAGTGCAGGTAAACCCAAGTATTTATCAGCCAATGCTTCATTATCAATCTGTAAAATATTGCAAACCTCCTCCCTGACTTCAACCCTAGTATTAGGGCTAAAGAAAATTGTTGACTTGGCAACACTAATCATTTTTCCCGAGTTTGCACAATAGGTATCCAGTACTTGTTGTAATGAGGTTGCATTACTACCATCTGCTCTCATGAGAATTAAGGAATCATCAGCAAATAAAAGATGTGAAACTGATGGTGCATTCCTGCACACCTTAATACCATCAATGCTACCAACCTCTTCAGCTTGCAACAAACTACTAGATAGTCCTTCAACACATAAAAGGAACAAATAAGGGGACAGAGGGTCCCCCTGACGAATACCACGTGTTGGTGTGAATCTCTCCGTTGTTTGAGAATTGTACCTTATGGAATATGTGACAGAAGAAACACACGACATGACCAGCTCAACCCAATGCTCATGAAAACCAATCCTGAGTAGCATATTACGAAGAAAACCCCACTCCACACGATCATAGGCCTTGTGCATATCCAATTTAACATCACATAACCCAAAATTACCTTTCCTCTTGTTATTGATTTTGTGGACACACTCATAGGCCACAATAACGTTGTCAGTAATCAATCTCCCCGGGACAAACGCACTTTGCGTAGGAGAAATAATATCTGGTAATATACCTTTCAACCTTGCAGCTATCATCTTGGAAATAATCTTATAAATAACGTTGCACAGTGAAATAGGCCGAAACTGGGAGATATCCTCTGGATTATCAATTTTTGGGATTAAAACCACCACTGTTTCATTCCATCCCTCCGGTATGATTCTGTTATTGATCACCTCAAGAACCGAATTTGTAATATCATCTCCAATCAAGTGCCAGAATTTTTTATAGAAGATAGCATGTAATCCATCCGGTCCAGGGGCTTTCAAATCACCAATATTGAAAACTGCTTTTTTAACGTCCTCAGGTGTATAATGAGCAAGAAGGTTAATATTCATCTCTGTAGTCACCTTTGGATTAATGGTGTCTAGAAAACCCAGGTCTGTATCATGGACTTCAGAGGAAAATAGATTAGCAAAATAGGAGGAAATCAGTGGGTTTAGGTTATCATTACCTTCCACGAAAATACCATTAACATCCTTTAGCTTCTGAATATAATTCCTTTTCTTCCGTGTCGTGGCATAGTTATGAAAGAAGCTAGTATTTCTGTCCCCGTACTGTATCCAATTAGCACGTGATCGCTGACACCATTTGATCTCCTCTTGCTCGAGGAGATTTTCAATTAGCTGAGCCAGCTCATTTTTTTCCTTTCATATTCCGGTGAGATTGGCCCTCTCATAATCTGCTCAAGCTCACATTGAGCAACTCTTAGCCGATGTTTAGGCTGTCGCAATTCCCTGCTGTCCCATGCATGAAGGCCCGCATGCATGGTTTTTAGCCGATTGAGGACGTCGATCGCATACTGACCTGCAGCCTTGTTGCACCACGTCCCTGAAACCCTCCTCTTTAAACCATTTAGCCTCGAAAAACCGGGGCCTAGCTGTCTGATCCGAATTTTGAGAAGAATAGAAGTTAGTATCCAACATAATGGGTCTGTGATCCGAGTGGTTGTATTCGAGATGAACAACCGCAGCATCAGGATACAGATCACGCCATGACTGATTGCCAAGGCCTCTATCAAGCCGTGATCGCATGTTACCTCGGTGCCAAGTGAAGCAATCACCCACAAAACCAAGATCCGAGAGCTCACACTCCTCCAAAGTATCATGGAATGCTTGCATATACCTTTGTGGCCGTGCTCTACCTCCTTCCTTCTCCGTAGAAAACAGTAGTTCATTAAGATCACCCAAAACCACCCAAGGTAAACTGTTTTGGTGGTACACGTTTTTAATCCTCTCCCAAGTTTTATATTTGTCCGCCCACTTGAATTCACCATACATACCAGTCAGTCTCCACTTCAAATTGTTGTCCACCTCAATACATGTGTCAATATAATTCGGCTCTGCATAAATTTGTGTCAATTTAACCTCTCTTTTCCAAAACATGATAATTCCACCTTTGCGACCATCAGACACTTGAACAATTTTAAAATCCATCTTTGACCTTCTACGTAGACACTCAGCCGGATAGATAGCAAGGTGGGTCTCCGACAAGAACACCACCTCCGGGTTATAACGCCTCAGGACATCCAGAAGCGCGCGAACTGCCGCGGCATTACCCAACCCGCGGCAGTTCCAGGCTATTATTTTCATTGCGACCGGACGGGTCTCTCCTTGGAGCCCGCCGATCCTAGTGAGCTGTTTGAGGAAGCTCCTTCCTTTTTTGATCGTTTGATCCTGTCTGAAGAATTCGTCTTGTCAACAGTAACCATAGTACCAACGAAAGCTTGGTCACCCCCCTGATTATGTTCTGCTACTGTTGTTGATACATTACTCAAAACAGATGGTACCTGTTCCATAGCAAGCCTCCTTTTTGTGCAATTCTCTGTTTGATCTTGGTCCTTCATGGTTACATCAGTACCCTTGATCGGGCTAGACGCTGTGTCTCTATAGTCCTCATCTTCCCCTTCTTCTGTACCTATCTGTCCGATGGCATTGTGCCTCCAACTCACCGAATGGTCATGGAGACCACCTCGACCGCGACCAATTGGGTTTCTCCCTCTTCCAGTATTACCACCCCCTCTGGTACCTGAAAAACCCCTCCTCCACCATGTACTGAAGTCTGCTTTAAGGAAATCTCCCCATTTTAACTGATTCTCATCATGCTCTCCTGTCCCACACTCAGTGTGATTATGGCCGAAGATCCCACAAGCACCACAAAATCTTGGAATTTTCTCATATTTGATCGAATAGAATTCACGTTGCCCTGCACGAGAGATAGTCACAAAACGAGCTAGAGGTTTTTTGATATTCAGTCTCACCCGAACCCTCACAAAATTTCCCATGCCTTGGACATCAGTTTCCACCTCAATGACCTGTCCAATTTTCTTCTCCGTGAGATTTGTAATCAAAGCTTTCTTCCTATACCCAATAGGTAGCTTATGAATTTGTATCCATGCTTCAATATGATCAAGGTTGACAGTCTCAATGGGGGATAGACCGTGATAGGCCTCGATTGAAACGGCATTCTGGCCATGGCCCTCCCTTTGCTACCTTCAACCAATCTCCAAGACAGAAACACTGAATTGAGAAAATATTTCCTTCCAGTGAAGTAAATTCAATGTCCTTTGCCGGGCTCCACGCGATCCTCATGTGCTGTTCAAAGGTCTGCTTGCTGAAGAAATTTTCCGTGTGAACCTTTGCTAGGGCAGTCCACTTCATCCCCTCCTTCGGTGCATCTGGTTCATCTTCAATCACTAGATCGTCGATCTCGTCGTCCTCAATCCCTAGGCGCAATAGCATGTCATCCAGAGTCTCGTTCTGCTGTTTCCCAGACCCGCTCACATGGCTAGAACCCGCCGAGTTCGACATAGCCACGGGAAGAACCGAACTCGCAGGCCTTCCTGTTCTTCGGCGCGGCGATGCAGGACAAGCGCGAAGACGATGTGGTCAGGGATCGCGATCCCCTGGCGGCTGAAGTACCCCGGAGCGATTCCTACTCCGGATCGAAGTCAGAAAAACTCCCCCCCCCCCGATTGGAATCGGAAGAGGAGGCTCAAAACCCTAGTTCGCCCGTGGGGGCGCTAGGTCTCTCTGTGAAAAATCTGTGGACTATTAGCACCAGCCTTATATTTTAGTTTTGTAGGATAAGCGGAAAGTGGGGATGGGATTAGTGGACACTTGTACCATGGAAGCGGACGTCTTAATCTCGTAGTACCACTTAAATTTAAAAAAATCCATATTTCCCTTGACAAATCACAGGCACAGTGTACTGCAGTCGCCAGCTGCGGTCGGCCATTGTTTGTTGCGGTCACCACCATCCCTCGCGTAGTCGTGAGCACGCGCCCCAACAGGGCCACATTTACTCCATCTCCACGGCAGCAAGCAATGGCAGGAGCCGCATTTACCCTTTCCCTCATCCACCCACCCACCACCCCCTAAACCCTCTCCCCCTCACTCTCCCTCTATATACCACACTCCACACTGCACAGTCTGCTAGCTCCTGCCACACACCTAGCTAGCTCTCCAAGCCATGGCCTCCTCCACGGCAACAACGGTGCTCCTCCTTGTGCTCCTCGCGTGTAGCGGCGCCACCGCGCAGGTGTTCCCCCGGCCTCTGTTCCCGCGCCCGCCGTGGAACTTCACGCTCCCGACGGGGCCCGGCGACACCAGTGGCGGCGGGAGCGGGGCGACTACGGGCGGGGGCCCGTCGGTGCCGGCGATGTTCGTGTTCGGGGACTCCCTGACGGACAACGGCAACAACAACGACCTCACCTCGCTCGCCAAGGCCAACTACCTCCCCTACGGCATCGACTTCGCCGGCGGGCCCACCGGCCGCTTCTCCAACGGCTACACCATGGTCGACACCATAGGTGCGTGCGTTAGCTTCGTCCCGCGAGCTCATGCATGCCTTGCTGCATGCACGCATGCTTCCTTCTGATGCATGCAGCAGCCATGGTCGACACCATATGAGCTCTTTTTCTAGTTCTTCTTGGGTGCTTCAGAGGTACTGTGTAGTAGCTACAAGTAGTTAATTTCTTCTCCCTAGAGAATATAAAGTCACAAAATCCCTGCTTGTAGCATATAATATGATGTCACATACAGATGGAACTATATTTTTGCTTGCAGAAGTAGCAAATCAGGTGGGGAAGTAGTGTGCTTCTTTTGAGCAGAAATGCTAATTTTAGTAAATCCTAAGATGAGCTTGTCATATGGCAAATAATGCAATGAAGCTAGAGGTCGGGAGGCCCATGATCTAGCGCCTGGTACTGCCATACTGTACTGGTACACCACAAGCTGGGTTATGCTTCCATGTTCGACCTATATACAAAAAAAAAGGACCATTGACGTATTTTAGTCTTTTAAAATACAGAACATTATGGAGTGTGGATTTAGTCCATCTGTTCCTGGAAGAATGTTCTTCAAATCATAAACCAGTCGTTATCACTAGCTAGATTGGATAATGTTGACCAAACTATTGAATCAAAATCATTATTGCTTATTTTAGAGTCTACTATGAATTCAAGTTGTTAACTACTAACAATGAATGCAAGATCCTTAGAAACAGTTAATTAACTTTTGCAGCTGGTTTGATGGACTGGATCTGCATGCGTCTGTAGGCAGGAGTACTTTTCTCAGGGTTTCTATATAGATCTAGAGCGATCTATAGATACCATTCAACAATCTTTGGCTAGCAAGGAATTCATCTTTTTTCCAATGTTAGGCTACCTAGCTTCTCATGTTTTCCTTGAAGAAGCAATGCAATTACTGGTATGCATGCATGATGCTGCATGTACTGTTGTCCCCTTCTCACATGTTTCAATTTTGGAATCCAAGCAAAGCTTGCATAGTGCATAGTAGTCCACACGCAAACAAATCCAAACGATTAGATCACCTTACCTGCTGAGATATTACTAGAATAGTATGAACAGTGTCATAGCGTGTACTAGCCTAGTACCAGTACTGTTGCGTCGTGGTAATAACTACTGACCGGCCTCCTCATTCAAGTGGGTGTGTAGAGCGCTGAGAGAGAGAGTCCACAGCACAGCAGTACTAGCAATAGTGTAGCACGGCGGTACTAAATTTCCTCCGGGGATCATAATACGTTGCCATTGATCGGCACATACAGTGCACATGATGCGATGAATTCAGCTAGGTCAAAACGTGTACATATGGTACCACCGGCACTATGGTGGCGTCAATGTTTCCATGTGATCCTAGCCAGGGCTATAATACTACCTCCGTTCCGATGAATAAGGCGCACACGCATTTTAAGACAAACTTTGACCGAAAGATTTGAGTACCAATATCTTGACTATATAGTGCAACTTTGACATTGTTAGATTCGTAGTGAAAAACACTTTCTAATGATATTGATTTTATACCAAATACTATTATATATATGGATAAATTCTTGGTCAAAGACAAATCTCGAAATGCGTGCGCGCCTTATTCATTGGAACGGAGGGAGTATGTGCTACGGTGGTAATATTAAATGCCTGCCTGCATACGCTCCGGGTTTTGTCCCCGCGCCAATAATTCACCACAGAACAGCGGTTACAAGTGTGTTACATCTCAGCTTACAGTGCACTTTCAGATTACTGCAAACTAACCAACAACCAAACCCGGACAGATCTGCGTGTTACTCGAACATAGCTAGTTACTTAAACATAATAGCTTTACTGGTTAATTCAAACCTCATGTTGTGCACAATGCAATGCAGCTGAGCTTCTTGGGCTGCCCCTGCTGCCTTCCAACCCCGAGGCCTCCAGCCCCGACAGCGACGGCGGCGCCCTCCACGGCGTGAACTACGCCTCGGCCGCCGCCGGGATCCTGGACAACACCGGCCAGAACTTCGTACGGCCCCCTGCTCTTCAATTCAGTCTTGATCCTTGTACTCTGTAACAGCGGAGCAGAGCAGAGTGTGTGAACGTGGCAGCGGATTTTCATGGCAGGATTAAAATGCGTACGTGTGTACTGGTGCATATATGCAGGTGGGGCGCATCCCGTTCAACCAGCAGATCAAGAACTTCCAGACGACGCTGAACCAGATCCGAGGGAAGGTGGGCGGCGGCAACCTGGCGTCGTCGCTGGGGCGCAGCATCTTCTACGTGGGCATGGGCAGCAACGACTACCTCAACAACTACCTCATGCCCAACTACAACACCCGGAACGAGTACAACGGCGACCAGTACTCCACGCTCCTCGTCCAGCACTACACCAAGCAGCTCACCGTAAGCAAATCAATTACAGTACCTACTTACTTACGCGCCTGTTGACAGACACCGATCGAGCCATTGATTGATTTACGATGCAAGGCTTCTGATGGTTCTATGAACAAAAACAAAAAATTGCAGAGCCTGTACAACCTGGGCGCTCGGCGGTTCGTGATCGCGGGGGTGGGGTCGATGGCGTGCATCCCCAACATGCGCGCGAGGAACCCGACCAACATGTGCTCCCCGGACGTGGACGAGCTCATCGTGCCCTTCAACAGCAAGGTGAAGGGCATGGTGAACACCCTGAACGTCAACCTGCCCCGCGCCAGGTTCATCTACGTCGACACCTTCGAGATGATCTCCGAGGTCCTCAGGAACCCGTTCAACTACGGTACGTGAAACGAGTCGCAGCTCTAATGTATGATGTGTGCGGCCGTGCGAGTGTAATGACTGACGGCCGGAGAGTGAGTTGACGGATGCAGGGTTCAGCGTGGTGGACCGCGGGTGCTGCGGGATCGGGCGGAACCGCGGGGTGATCACGTGCCTGCCGTTCCTGCGGCCCTGCCCGAACCGGAACACCTACATCTTCTGGGACGCCTTCCACCCCACCGAGAGGGTCAACGTGCTCCTCGGCAAGGCCGCCTACTCCGGCGGCACCGACCTCGCCTACCCCATGAACATCCAGCAGCTCGCCGCATGGCAGCCGTAGGAGCACCAGGAGTTTCTTAACTAGCTTTCAGGAGGAACTAGCTTAGCTAGCTACGTACGTGACGGTTGTTCTGTGAGTTTTTCAGCTTGGATCCGGAGGAGCAGTGTGTTCAAGTGTGTGTTTCGGATCGATCGATGAGCGTGTAGTAGTTTTCTGTAGTACCTGTAAGAGAGATCGATCGATCGTGTTATGCGTTTCTTCCTTCGTTCTAATGCTAGTTGTTTAATTATGAGCTAGCGCCTCCCATCGTGCTGGATTGGCTGTGCGGTGATCCATCGTCCATGTGTTTCATTGAGGCCAGGACGCGCGTACTATGCATGCGTACAGACCCAATCAAGGCAAACGGTGCTCATTCATTTATCTGGCTTGAATGAATTAAGTATATCGCTACAGTAAAACGGTCCGGATCTTTTAATTACTGGCGCGCGCGATGTGCACAGTAGCTGCTGCATTCCTGCAATGCTGCTTGTGGTTTTTTAAGGCTCGTTTCTGCGTGCTGTTGCTCTCTGCATGCATGGACTTGGAACTTGGTCGAACCTGTGTAATTAGGGCATCTTGGCAACTCACTTCACTGAGTGAAGATATAAATTGTTCGGAAGGTGTTTCTGCACAGAATCACATGGAAAGGTGACTAAGAAAAAGACAATATTAATATTTTAAAGAAGTGACGTAAAGGCACAAATCACCAGCGCCCCCGTAGCTCAGTTGGTTAGAGCGTTGGTCTTATGAGCCGAAGGTCGCGGGTTCGAGCCCCGCCGGGAGCACTTTTTAGTCAAAAATAATGGTTCTATTTTTGCCTTTTTTCTTTTACCCCTTTCTTCTTTCTACTCCCGGGAGTATTTTCGTTTTTAACTTACAATACTTTTCCTATTCATATTTATTTTGAACCTTGCCTGCACAAAACGTTTCCTCTTAAATTTCTGTTGGAACCTTCATGTACTAAACGTGGGCAATAATTATGATTCACATCTGTTTAAATTTATGTTATACCTTTCGTCCATTTTCTACACACTTATAGGAAACGGAAGAGCAATATTGATTGAAAAATATTTTCTTACAGTTGTCTTAACCATAAAAAAAATTCTCTAGGAACTTCACAAATAGAAAGAGGTGCAGCCCAACATCATCCGGCAGAATTGTTCATACTTACATATTTTGTTCTATTCTCCAAGTGATATAATGTAGAAGCACTACATTAAATTCATCAAATGCCATTAGTTAACATTTTCATAGCATAAATCTATTGGTCTATGTTATATATATTTTTATATAGAAAACATTGATCGGCCGGTTAGCTCGAATTGACGTTGTTGTTTCTAGCCACTGGGACCCGCTGTCAGGATGACATGGGATTGCGACATACAACTATGAATGTTGGTTATTTTTTGTAATTTTCTGATCCATATCTCTTCCCCCATCCACACATCCAACAATCAAGGCATGACGTGAATGTGACCTCAAGCAACACGAGCCATCAAAGCGCGTCGGACCAACCTCACCAACAGTCATCACCATCGTGTGTGGGCTCTCTCGTGATGATTCCCATGGTCGTCTCACGAGCGTGGGTGGTGGATACAGATGTCAACGTTCTGCGCACTGAGGGTGTTCCAGCTCACACGAGACCGTCGAGTGGCCTCCCTCGCTGCCTCCCTCTGTACTAGGGCCTCCTCCCATGCCACGCCTCTCCGCACCACCTCCCAAGCCATCCTCAGCACAACGTTGTTGCCACAAGATGGCATCGAGGCTACGTCAATAGCTCGCTAACGACACACTTGTCAATATCTCTTTGGGTACCAAATGTTCTGAGACCGCTCTGGTGTCAGGTCAACGAATAACTATTGGGTCTGCTGGCTCGGATCCATGGCGCGGAAAAGCACCACATTGTTGTTCTATGCCGCTTTGCCGACATAACCAGTTGAATGTGTCACCTCCACCGCACCACACCTCCACAATGCTAGGGTGGCCAACTTCGGCAGTGCGCGGACGATCGGGAGTGTCGGAAATATGTCGTAGAGACGATCATATGATGATGTTTCTAAATGTATTCATAAGTTATTTATATTATTCTCAAACGTCATCAATGATATGTATTATCGAATACATCATTCAGTTGTAGAACTGTATATCGTACTATGATTGTTCTAAGGATACCTAGTCATTAAGGTTAAGAGGTCATATATTCTTGACTATTGTATGACTTGGCTCATGTTTCCGCTTCAAAAGTCATATGCATGACGGCGTACCAATTGTGGTAAAAGAGTTTACCAAGTAAGACATACCCACTCTGATACACCGTAAGCTACCATTATTTGTTAGTCGCAAACAACATGTATTTTAATTTCCTTAGACGTGAGATCCTCCTCACATGAATTGAGTTGTGAATCAAATTACTTAGAATCTATCAGATGTTACTCTGTAATTGGATAGTTGCAAAGGTAGATTTCAGATTAGTTAGGAAGCAAGCGTGATCAAATTCAAAAGCATGACCGATACTACTTGATGCAGTGTGAACACACGTTCGTTGGGAGACCCCAAGAGGAAGGTATGAAGAGTACAGCAGCGAGTTTTTCCTCGGAAAGAAACCAAGGTTTAATCAAACCAATAGGAGAAAGAAACCACTTCTGAAGGTTGATGACAGTTGATGTTGGCAGGGTGCACTACCAGGCTCATCAGCAACGTGGAATCTGCACACAACACAACCAATATACTTTACCCCAACGAAACAGTGAGGTTGTCAATCTCACCGGTTTCGCTGAACACAATGGATTAGACGTATAGTGTGGAAAAATGATGTTTGTTTGCCGTGAATAAAAGGAGAACAGTGTTTGCAGTAAAAGAGAACAGTGCTTGCAGTAAAAGAGAACAATGCTTGTAGTAGGTTGTATTATTAGTCTAAAAGAATGGACCGGGGTTCACAGTTCACTAGTGGTATCTCTCCAAAACAGATAAATAACATGTTGGGCAAACAAATTATAGCTGGCCAATTGACAGAGATAGAGGTTGCACCATATGCAAGACACGATGATTACTATGAGATTTATTTGGACATTACAACATGATACATAGACCATAATCCAACTGCATCTATGACTAATAATCCACCCTCGGAACGTAATCCAAACAGACTTTGGGTATTAAGTTAAAAGCAACAGATTATTGCATTAAGTAAAGTGTGCAATGTAAACAATAGAATTATTCTTAGACAAAGCATTGTTGTTTTCTCCCTAGTGACAACATCACATCCACAATCTTAGAAGTTATTGTCA
This sequence comes from Alopecurus myosuroides, assembly GCA_028641055.1. NCBI lineage: Eukaryota > Viridiplantae > Streptophyta > Magnoliopsida > Poales > Poaceae > Alopecurus > Alopecurus myosuroides. The sequence continues at coordinate 139,532,255 of CM054061.1, read as the reverse complement.
CTCTCCCAGATAATTGGAGGCATGAAACCACTATCGAGCATAAATACTCCCTCATAGAGTTACAAGCATCAACTTGGTCAGAACATCTACTAGCAACGGAGAGTATGCAAGATCATAAATAACATATAAAAGATAGATCTATAATCAACTTGACATAGCATTCAATATTCATCAGATCCCAGCAAACAACATTACAATAAGATGATCTTGATATTGTTAGGCAGCTCACAAGATCTAAACATGATGGCACAAAAGGAGGACAAGACAACCATCTAGATACTGCTATGGACCCGTAGTCCAAGGATGAACTACTCACGCATCACTCCGAAGGAAGGCATGGTGATGTAGATCCCTCCTGTGATGATTTCCCCTCCCAGCTGGGTGCCGGGGAGAGTTTCAGAACTCTCCCAAACTAGGGTTGATGATGACAGCGGCTACAGAACTTTTCATGGATGGAGGCTCGGGTATTTAGTGTTTTCCCGGGGAGGAGCTTATATAGGCGAAAGAGCAATATCGGTGGGCGCTCGAGGGGCCCACACCACATGGTGTCACGGCCAAGGGGGGCCGCGCCATCCTATGGTGTGGCTGCCTTGGGGCCCCCCTCCGGGTCTCCACCGGACTCCGGGTACGTGGCAGAAAAATAGAACCCTAGGATTTTGTTCCGTCCAATTCCGACAATATTTCCATAACAACTTTTCTGAAACCAAAAACAGGAGAAAACAGGAACTGGCGCTGTGGCATCTTGTCAATAGGTTAGTCCCAGGAAATAGATAAAAATGATGTAAAATGTATAGAAAACATGTAGCAAATGTCATAATATCAATCATGGAACATCAGAAATTATAGATACGTTGGAGACGTATTAACCATCCCCAAGCTTAGTTCTACTCGTCCTCGAGTAGGTAAAACGATAAAACCAAATAATTTCTAAGGTGACATGCTACCAACACAATCTTGATCATCATTGTAAAAACATTTCAAGCTGAGATCAAAGTACACTAAACATAGGCATGATAGATATAATTCTAACAATGTAACTTAGCAACCATGTTGCAACATGAAAAGTAACACACACAAAAGATCATGAATAATAATGCACTTCAAATTTATACATTTGTTTCGAGCATGAAGAAAACATAGCAAAGTGGTATTCCGCTTGTCCTTAAAGTGATAGCAAAACATAAATGACACGACACCTTCAAAGTTCCAGTGGAGACTAGATACAAGTAATTTGAGAACAAGTAATAACATAATCATGAATCGAGAAATAATAATATTTTGGAATGATGCACATTATACTCAGAATGACAACTATGCTCTCTTAATTGTGCATAAAGTTAGAAGATGAAGACTCAACATGAAGGTAAAAGAAAGGCCCTTCGCAGAGGGAAGCAGGGGTTAACTCATGTGCTAGAGTTTTTTATTTGAGTAAAACAGATGTATTGAAAACAATTTTGAGAAAGGTGTATGTCTATTACAACAAATGGTAATGAAAAACTTATCTTAACTCATGCCAAGCAAAGTTTTTAGACTTTTGAGAGAGGTTTCTGTTGTTTATTTAGTTTGGCACTTCCCCCCACCATGTCTTTCACAAACTAGGGCTAGCCGTATCCACGTGTACCCACCAACTTTCATCAAACCATGGAGAAGTGCGTTTATTGTTATATTAATTGGCACAGGTCTCTGCAAATTTAGATAAGCACAGATTCCATACTCATCGGGTGAAAGAGGGAGAAGAACTTTGCTTGACATAAACCACAATAAACTTTAAACTAATTCCCCGTGAGCTAAAACATAGCATAAAACAGGTGTATTTTCAAGGTTTTAAAGGTAGCACATGAGAAATTTACCTTGGAGTGGCGGTTAAATACCACATATAGGTAGGTATGGTGGACACATTTTGCAAACTTTGGTTTTTGGGAGTTGGATGCACGAATAGAGCTCATACTCAGTACAGGTGAAGGCTAGCAAAAGACTGGGAGCGACAAATTAAGAGAGCAATAATGGCCATAATCATGCATAGCGACAAAAAAATTATCAATCAAAGAATAAATGATGTTACAAGTCAAAAACTAAATGATCATAGAGGCTAGAGATGACTGGTTTGTAGTCATAACATGGTGTAAGCATGCGCCAAGTCAACCAAATAAAGCATTCGAAGGAGAATACCACAATATTATGCTTCGATATAATAAAAACAACTCATGTTTTATTTCAATGGCACATTAAGCACTCTCGGAAATTTGAGAAAAGTCATGCTACATCAATAACTACTAAGCATAGGATTAAAATAATATCTAACATGGCATGATAAAGTCTAAGCCACAGTCTAAACAAGCTTCTTTTGCACCGTTATAAGCATGATTTTTTTTTTTGCTTTCCAACACCAGTCACTTTATTTCAACAAAAAATCTCCAAATAATTTATCAATGAAACAAGAGAGTACTACTCTATTAGAACTAACAGATCTGAATAAGAGATGCATGAAAAACAAGAGGTAAAAGGATTGCAGTAGCTAGATAAAAACGAATAATACTAGTATTCATATGGAAAAGCGGAGCGTGTCTGTCTCCCACACAATAGTATTGGGTTCCAACCAAGTTTATTACAGAAAATAAAAGAAAACAAAAAAAAACAGACGCTCCAAGTAAAATACATATGATGTGACCGAATAAAAATATAGTTTCACTATAAGTGACCTGATAAGTTGCCGATGAAGAAGGGGATGCCTTGGGCATCCCCAAGCTTAGACGCTTGAGTATTCTTGGAATTTGATGGGATGATCCATGGGGGAATCCCCAAGATTAGGATTTTCACTCTTATTGATCACATTATATCACCTTTTTCTCTTGACCCTTGAAAACTTCTTCACACCAAACTCAAATTAATTCTCATTAGAGGGTTAGTGTATAATCAGAAACTCACATGTTCTCCCTTAACACAATCATTACTAATACTTTATAAACATTAGCTACAACAACTGATGTTTTGTGGAGGAAAGAGATCCACTCAACATAGTAAAAGAGAGAATGCAAAGTAAAAGGCAGAATCTGTCAAAACCAGATCAGTCTGTAAAGACGAACTTTTTTCGAGACACTTACGTTGTTCAGATCAGAAAACTCCAAACTAAGAAAAGTTGTGTAAATATATAAGAATCATGCACGATTTTTTTATGAAAGTTTCTATTTTTATGGAAATTATGGCGAATTAAACGGTGGACAAAAAAATCTGTTACTATGCAGAAATCCAAATCTAGCATCAACCTTTCACTAGAGACTTTACTTGGCACAACAATTCGAAAAAGTTAAGATACAAAGGAGTTGCTACAGAATTAAATAACACCTTGACTCAAAGAAAACAAAAGAAAACATTGCAAAAATAAAACA